>WOVY01000482.1:0-390000 GCA_013436015.1 Rhipicephalus annulatus | reverse complement strand
AAATCTACTGCCTTTTTGTGTTGAAGGTGCTACTCTTAACGCTCTGATAGACACTGGCACTGCCATTTCGATCATTCACCGGGAATTGTGTTTTCATTTACGGAAAGTGCAAACTCCTTATGTTGGTCCTATGTTATGCGGTGCTAATGACAATCCTAACTGCCCTACCACACAGTGTACTGCTCGCGTGCTCATCTTCTGAACCCGTCTTCATGTAGAGTTGGCTGTGCTTCCTTCGAGTGCTCATCAGATCACCTCAGGCTGGGATTTGCTATCGGCTGCACCAGCTGCATTTCGTGTGCTCCACCAATTCTTCGTCTCGCGGACACTGCCCATTCTTCTCCGTCCAATTTTTTGTTGCCCTACCTTGTTACTGCTGCAGATTTTCACCTGTCTTCTGGCCAAGAGCGCGTCTTACGATCAGATCACGAGACATTATAGACGGTGACGCAGTGGCTATCCTTTGACAGTGCTGCATTCTTCGCGGAATTGCCATTTCCTCTTGCCTAGTGCGTTGCTCCCGTGGTTATGCAAGCATTACCACCTACAACACGACACCTGAACCCCTACTGCTGCCAGAGGGGACCACTGTTGCCAGCGTTCTTGAGGAAGCCCTGGTATGGGTCGTCACTGTTTCACCTGGCTCCTCCTCGCCACATTTTCCACCTGCAGGATGTCCATCTCAAGCTATCAAAGCTACTATGAGCACAGATCTTAACCTGACTGAGACTGATGATAAGCTCACCATATTATTGAAACGCAAAACTTGCTTCGATGTTTGTTCCGATGGCCTTGGGCAAAGAACCGTGGCTGCTCATCGCATTGACAGAGACGGATCCCGTATCGTTCACCACCTTCCTTACCGTGTATCATCGCCTGAATGCAAGACTATAGAGGAACAGGTTAATGACATGCTCGCACACAACGTTATCAGGCCTTCAGCGAGCCCACGGTCTTCTCGTGTTGTACTGGTGAAAAAGAAAGATGGCTCAGTGTGATTCTGCGTCGACTATATAGTGCTGAACAAGCGTACCGGTAAGGACGTTAATGTTACACCCCGGATCGAAGAGGCTCGTGATACATTACAAAGTGACCAGTACTTTTCCAGTCTTGACTTATGTTCTAGCTATTGGCAGATGCCTATGCACAAGTCCGACAAAGAGAAGACTGCCTTTGCCACACCTGATGGACTTTTAGAAGTCAATGTTATGCCTTTTAGCCTATGCAATGCCCCTGCCACATTTGAACGCATGACTATGGCACTGAGGGACTTAAAATGAAAGACCTGCCTTTGCTATCTGGACGACATCATCTTTTCGTCCAGGTTCTCACAGCATCTGGAATGACTTGACGAAGTTATAACGTGTCTACCTAAGGTTGGTCTCCAGCACAACACTCAGAAGTGTTGGTTTGCCAGTCGCAGCATCAAGGTTTTAGGTCACGTCGTCAGTAAACATCACATTGAGCCCACTCCCGACAAGGTTGCTGCGGTACACCAATGACATCCAAAAACCTTTGCAGCTTCCTTGGCTTAGCGTCGTACTTCCGCCGCTTTGTGTATGATTTCACCACTATCGCCGCTCTTCTGCACAAACTTCTGACCGCGAGCGCATCATTTGTCTTGTCGCATGCCTGCGAAACCGCTTTTCACACTCGCAACCAATGCCACACATCACGGCCGGTGCTCCGCAATTTTGACCCTGCTGCACCTACTGTTCTACACACTGACGCCAGTGGACTTGGCATTGGTGGGATCCTGCTTCAGTGGAACGACCCCTTAGAAGAACAAGTCGTGGCCTACGCTAGCCATACTCTTTCTACAGCTGAGTGAAATTATACAATACCCGAACAAGCATGACTCACCATCGTGTGGTCCACGCAATAGTTTCACCCCTACTTATACGGCCGACATTTAAAAGTCGTGACTGACCACCATGCTCCATGTTGGTTATACACTCTCATGAATTTGTCGGGATGCATTGGCCGTTGGGTGCTACACTTACAGGACTATGACTACAGCATCACATATAGGTCATGTCAGCAACAAGATGCCTACACTTGGACGCGTTGCCCACTCTCGCCAAGTGCCCAACTTTCACCTTCCATCTGTTCATCACTGACCAGCCAAGCGACAAAGCAGACGGTTGTTGGCCCAAAGAGCTTGTTGCCTCAGTGGACCTTCTTTCAACGACAGATTTCGCATCACTCCACCATGCTGATCCATACTGCTGCATAATCATCGATCGGCTCGCTGGCTTATCCCGGGCGCCAAACAGCCGTTTGAAGCTTGCACGCTTCAAACTTCAAGATGGAAGATTATGTCGGCAAATTTATCTTCATCTCGGTAACAAATCAGTTCCGGTCGTCCCTCGCTCACTTCGTCTCCAGGTTTTGCAAGTTTTTGATGAATACGTGACTGCTAGCCCCTTAAGCTTTCACAAGACGTACGATCGCATCAAAACTCGCTGTTTCTGGCCTGATCTTTACACTTGTGTGGCCAAGTACGTCGGTTCGTGTGCGTCATGCCAGCACCGAAAACGTGCCACATTTCTTCCAGTGGGGCTGTTGTAACCTCTGTCGTGTCCGTCCATGCCCTTTGAATTTGTGGGCATTGCTTTATACGGACCACTCCCTCTTACTCCCGCCTGGGACCACTCCCTCTTACTCCCGCCGGTCATTGTTGGATTGTTACTGCCGTTAACCACCTTAGTTATGCGAAGACGGCAGCTATTCCCTCTGGTGCTACTTCTGAAGTCTCTAATTTTATCCTGCGTGCCATAATTTTGCGCCATGGCGCTCTGCATGTGCTCCTTAGTGATCTTGGCGAGACATTTCTTTCCCAAGTCCTTTCTGAAGTCCAAGAGGTATCTAACACCATCCACAAGACGACATCAGCCTGCCATCCGCAAACGAATGGTCTGACAGAGCGTTTTTACCGAACTTTGCCCGACATGATCTCGATGTATATTCAATAGGATCACAAAAACTGGGACTCTATATTTCCATTCGTCACATTCGCATATAATACTGTCATGCAACGTACGACGAATTACAGCCCATTTTCCCTCTTGTATGGCCGTTCACTGACTTTCGTTCTGGAAATCACCTTTTTGTCCTCGTACTCTGCTCCATCTTCGTTTCTACCAGAAAAGTTCGCTGCTCCCGTTGCCCAACGCCGTGAAATTGCCCGCGCCAACAGGGCTAAAATTCAGGACAAGAGAAAAGTCGGTACTGATGTGAAACGATGAGATGGTACGTTTTAACCCGGCGAAGAAGTCCTTCTTTGGACACCTGTTTGTGCACCTGGGCTTTGTGAAAAATTCCTTCACAGGTATCTCGGTCCATACACCATGCTGGAAAAAAACATATGATGCGAACAATAGCGTCGCTCATGTCAGCGCAGCTCCTGATCGTCGTCACCGCAGTACCGAGATGGCTCATGTATCTCGACTGAAACGGTACATTCGGCGTCCCATCCTCTTTAACTTGCTGCACTCTTTTTCGAAAGAGGGGGAAATAGTGTGAGTGCTAACTATTTGCTTTATCCTCACCTGTATACCCCAAAACCATTGTAATCATCGTCATCATTATTGTTAGGCTGCTTGTGGCTGGCGTTGTTGTGTTGGAGAATACAACGGTCGTTCCGTCGTACCTGACGTCGTCTTACAATATATATATATATATATATATATATATATATATATATATATATATATATATATATATATAGATATATGCATGTGTGAGGATGTGAATAAGTGTACGTGTCTGAAAATTGCTTATTTATGGATGTTTCGATCGGAGATCTTAGTTAGCCTCTGATTAAACATCAACAGTTTCAGCAGCGTACGTAATTTCTCTAATTCCGTTACGGTAACCGAAATCTACGATTATATATATATATATATATATATATATATATATATATATATATATATATATATAAGATAATTCTACTGTTGTATCACCTAAATTCTAAAATTCCAAGAAAACAAATTATCCATGCGGAATATACTTTCAGAAAAGTAAAAAAAAGCGCACGTACACATGGTCACACAGCAGCTTTACCTGCCATACACAATAAAAGAAATTTGAGACACCGAAGCCACTTAACATTGATATCTCTTGCACTTAAGAACAGGACATTACTCTAGAACAAGATTCTCATTTTATGCAGCCGCTGTCAAGAAGAAACGTGAATCGCACTAAAGAGTAATAAATTGGCTAAGTTAAGAACTGGGCTCCATGCCAAATAGGCATTCCCCCACTTAGGAAAAGCTGAAGACGTCCTCGTGAATGCATAGGCTTCGCGAGGTGAATAATAATATACTTTGTGAGTGAAGAAATCCCGCAAAAGGAGTATAGTAAAATGTTGCGAGTGGCGCACGTGGAACGCATGAAGAATGTCAGGGTTCAGTTTTGGCACGTCTGGGAAGCTCAATGTTGACTGCATGTGTACAAGCTGTTCTCTTCAGCAAAATTTTATCTACTTCTTTGTCTTTTTATCGAGGGAAGCGGAACCCAAATCAAAAACACTCGTAGCAACCATTTTCTGCACCCAAAAAACAAAACTCCTGCGCGTATTCTTCTCTACATCTGTGAATGCGGGTGAGCAAGCATTTTTTTATTATTGGAGGATAAGAATGAGTTACGTATTCACGTCTGAGTATGCATACATGGCTTTTTTCCATTGCGGGTTTTGAAATGGAAATCATTTCGACTCTCTCAGCTGCCTCACATGTAAACAAGTTTAAAATATTTCCTTCATAGTGTTCTTTACGTTTCACGACGCGCGCTTTGTAACCAATCTTAGCGAACGCCAAGCCACAAGCTGAGCATATGTGAGCGAGCGTGCTGCATAACACTCGCCACGACTTCCGTCATGCATAACAACCTTAAGCTCTACTACACGCCCACAGTGTTGTTTCCTACGCATACCACATTCGTTGTAGTAAAATTCAAGTCACGTACGGCCGTGAGACGCGGAAACCGGAGAGGGACGTGAGTAGCACGGATCAACGCCCCTGAGCAAGTGAAGTGGAAAAGTGAGAGAGATAGAGAGAAAACCCGATTCTGCGTATTTGTTCTCGCACTTTTATTCTCAAGCTTCTCCTCGTTCTCCCTCTTGCCGTTCAGAAAACGAGCTGTGCATAGTCATGACATGCCCCGTCTTCTCTTGTGCCTCCATATTTTGTTGCGCCCCTGTTTTTTTAACCAAGGCAGCCGAAGCCACCGAGCTGAGCTAATATTGCGCGGGTTATACATGACCACTTTGGACACGTGCGCCGTACGGAGCATCTGCCACGGCAAGGAGCCGTCGGTTGTAATTGAATAACGCCACAAAGCCCGCCATGCACGCTACGTTAACGGCAGTTCTTTCAAAGTGAAAGATGGAGGCGGGCACTGAAGGTTATGCAGCAGTGCGAAAGTGGCACTTCACTGTATAATAGAAGGGTTCTCCGTAAAGCTTGGCAAGTGTGCCTCTTGTGGAAACGCATAGATTACCGTCTGTCGTGATACGCTACACACTACGTCTTGGCAAGGATGTCGAGGTTCGCTACTCCATGAAAAAACCCACATGCATTCCATAACGCGCAATGTTTAAGTGCCTCTGTGGTTCACTACTGGTGAGCAGTAGGCTCTCTAAAACATGTCGTGTACCTTGACATGGTCGCGGGGTGGTGGCGCTGTTTCCTAGCCGCGGTAAGTTATTCGGCGAGTCAGTTTTGCAAGACTTACTCATTGTAAAACTCTATGTATGGTTATACTAAGCAAGCTGCCGCGGACGAAATAACACTGAAGAAACCTAGGGAAGAGCCGGACAATCAGGACAAAAATATGGGTCAAATGACAGCTGAATTGCTTATTCGAAGAATATTTCCCGCTGACAGAGGGTAACTTTCTGCTTGTAACTAAATGCACACTTGTGACTACCAAGTTCAGTGGGTGTGGTCTTGGTACAAATTTCTTTCAAAACAATAGTATCAGTTATTTAAGCAACTTGGCTGCCTACCCATACTGCTCACCTTCTCGTTTATACACTCTTAATTTTTTGTCGTTTGAATCTGCTTGGCAGATAAATTTATCAGTAGAAAGTAACATTTACTTTCCTTTTTAAGTTGTCTTCAGTATATACGAATTTCCTGTGTTTTGCATACTGCACAATGTTATCGAGATCTAACAGACAATACTGCCTAGTAACGTATAAGGAAGGATATTTAAAGTAATTGTAACGTAAAACTGAAGAAATAAAAGTGGATGAAAAGATAACTTGTCGTGGGCAGGCACAGAACCCGCGAACTTTGACTGTGACATTCCTACCTGCGACATTCGAAGGTCGCAAGTGCAGTCCCTGCCCACGCCAAGTTATTTTTGTCCCATTTTTTTCATATTTACATATAAAGTTACTTCGAATACCATTTCCTATACTTTCCATGGCATTGTTGTCTATTTGATACCTTTAGTATTGTGTCTAACAAAGGAAAGGAGCCCTTAGGTGCACACTTCTTTGCTTCTCTCTTTAACCTATGTAATTGAATGACCGCACCAATATTACTCACCTTGGTTTTCTTAAATGGCACGGATTAAAAAAATGGCAGCATATCCACGGAGTGAATGATGGAGAGTGGGGCGAAGCATTCGTCCGTCCATGCGTCCGTCTGTGTGACCGTCCATGCGTCTGTTTGTGCGCCTGTCCCTGCGTTCTTTCATGCATCCGCCCCTGCGTCCGTTCGTGCGTCCATCACTGCATCTGTTTGTGTGTCCGTTCGTTCATCTATTCAACACTCCAAGTCCCACCATCTCGCATCTCTTTATCATATATTCCCCATATAGAAGCACCGCCATCCAGCGGACATTCCAAGGACTAAACGAGAGGTGGCACACGCACACTTTCTTACGGCCTGCGCTTAGGGTCCACTTCCCACCTTTAACCACCTCGAGTTCATGGTATATTCTAGTTCACTGTATTCATGGCACTGCGACCAAACGCTCGCTAAACCTTTCAAAAACCAAGGAGGTTACGCCCAGCGAGTATAACGTAGCAACCTTTCCCTGTCAGATAGGGCTCAATTTACGTGCCAATGGCTGCTAATGAGAAATGAGAGACAGGAGAATTCGGCTTTAACTTTCTTACGGCTTGCGCTTCGTATCAACTTCTAATTTTTAACCACCTTGAGTTCATTCATGGTATATACAAGTTCATTGTATTCATGGCACTGCGGCTCAACGCTCGCTAAACCTTTCTAAAGCTAAGGAGGTTACACCTAGCGAGTATATTGTAGCATCCCTTTCTTGTCCGATAGTGCTCAATGTACATGCCAATGGCTGCTAATGGGGATTGCAGCGTGCGCGTTGACTAAAAGCCGAATGCTCATGTCTCTCATTTCCCATTAGCAGCCATTGGCATGTACATTGAGCACTATTTTTTATTGGTAAACAACGCACAGAAGAAATCTCTCACTGGCACCACCTTGGAGGTCAAGTGTTATACCTATTTCGGGTATGTGCCACTGGTGGTTACATAAGAGGGACGCCCAAGCCACGCCATAAGGAGCGGCGCCCCTAAAAGGTTGTAAAACAAGGTTGTAAGAGCCAGAGACACGATCTTTCCAATACCATACACCGCAAGTTTACGGGGGGTTTTCCAGGCCCTTGATTAGGAAGAGTTAGGAACTAGAGTTAAGGAAGGGTTCCTTAGTAATCCACGATTGCTGACGATATTACCTTGATGAGTAACTCAAGGTACGAATTAAAGCTTATGATTTCTGAACTGGACAGAGAAAGCAGAACAGTAGGTCTGAAAATTAATATGCACCAAACTAAAGTAATGTCCAACAGTCTCGGCTGAAAACAGCACCTTGTCACTTTACAAAATATAGCGTATTAGACGCTGGATTTTGTAAAGGTATATGTCTACTTAGGGCAGGTAGTAACCACGGAGCCCGACCACGAGAGTGAAGTAAGTAGAAGAATATGGATGGAGTGGATTACATACAGCAAGCATTCTCAAATAATGAAAAGTAATTTGCCACTAACCCTCAAAAGAAATGTATATAACAGCTGCATCATTCCGGTACTTACCTACGGAGCAAGAACCTGTAGGTTTACAAAGAGGGTTCAGCTTAAATTGAGGACGAACTAGTGAGCGATGGAAAGGAAGATGGTAGGTGTAACCTTAAAAGGCAAGAAGAGGGCAGAGTGGATTAGGAAACATACCGGGGTTAAAAATGTCATAGTTGAAATAAAGAACAAAAAATGGACATGGGCCTGGCACGTAACACGCAAGCAAGATAGCTACTGGTCATTAAGGGTAACTGACTTAATTCTCAGAGAAGGCAAACGCACGATGAGGAGAAAGAAAGTTAGGTGAGCCGATGAGATCAAAAAGTTCACAGGTATAATGTGACAGCAGCAAGCACAAGACCGGGTTGATTGGCGGATCATTGGATCATGGGCCTTTGTCATGCAGTGGGCGTAGTCAGGCTGACGATGGAAATCACTGACACTGGGCATTTATAAGCGCAAATGGTCTTGTATCAGACAAACGTCATCGTTCAGCACCCGTTATGACGAAAAGCCACGTAATAACTACGTTGGGATTAACTATTTCAGCCTCCACATCGATGATAATGAAACGCTCGCTCTTTGATTGTCGGAAAGAAGTTATGAACTAGAAGAATCTCTGTAGAAAATATTGCCAATCATCACTTCTTGTAATTATTTTATTCGTCTTTTCTTTGAACACGTGACCATACGCTGCGGTTTTTTCACTCAGCTTACGGACAATCCCGCGACTACGCTGTACTTTGTCATTCAGTGAAACGTTTTCGACGGTGGCTTTTGTATCGCGTGAGAAGCGTTGCGCGAAGCGTCACGCCATGTGAACGTAGCGTGAGCTGACGAACAGGTGAAAGAAAGAAAGTAAAATAGTTAAGGGTAAAACAAGGATTGTTCAGTGCTCGGAGAAGAGCACGGTTTTCAGAAGGGAGGGCGCGCATGCTAATTAATGCGTGTTCCTTCCTCAGCTACAAGTGCTCTGAACTCAATGGACCAGCCAGGAGCGACGCAGATTGTAGCATCTATGACGGATGACACGAAAGAAAGGTAGCGGGGAAAAGATACATCGCCGCGCTACTTTCACAGTCATGGCGGCGAGTGTGGCGGGTCATGGTGCCTGAAGCTGGCGTCGTTACAATGGCGCCAGGTGCAGTCGCGCGCAGATGGGCGGCCGTCCTGTGAGATCGTACGGAACAGCAAGCAAGACAGCGCGAGTGGATACGGAAGAAAAAGGGGTGGGGAACATGAATAATCAGGTCACTCGTGTTTGGCCCACTGCAACTACAGTCACCGGTATGGAGCGCTAGCGAACTGCTGTGCATACGCTTATGCGAGTATTTGGAGGCTTCTCTGGGATGGTGGATGGGGAGACAGAGAGAGAAACAAGTGTGTGTGTGTGTGTGTGTGCGTGTGCGTGTGCGCGTGTGCGTGTGCGTGTGTGCGTGTGCGTGTGCGTGTGCGTGTGTGTGTGTGTGTGTGTGTGTGTGTGTGTGTGCTGTCACATACGCTTGATCTCGGACAGATTTCGAGAATGGGAGTGTAAGCATAGCAGAAGTGGGGTTGCTGCCTGTTCGCATGTCTCATGTAAATATTACTATTGACCACGATGATAAACCAGGTACTCAAGCACTCAAACCAGGACGTAATGAATCACTTTTGATATAAGTAATCTCGTTCATTGAAGTTTTAGTTGTAAAAATGTCAGTTTGCAAAGGCTTTACTTGGGGGCCTCAGTCAAGGCAGGGCAAAGATACATTACAATTGTATCACGATACAATACGAGATGCTTAGAGAAAAGTATTGGTGATACAGATACAAGATACTTCCGCAAAAGTTGTATCCTATACGATACTTGCCAATTGCATTTTAGGATACCTCAATACATTCGCAAATTTGTTGCGTGCTCCTGAAATGTGCCTAATTTCAATGTAGTAAATCTTTGTTTGTACCTCAAAAACTTTGTTCCAAAGTTATTTAGATAACGTCCGAAAATCGTATCAAGGTTTGATTTAGCTGTTTAACAGAAAAGCTATGTAGACACATCGCTGACAGCGCTTCTTGCTTGTAATTTCCGTAATTGGTGGGAGTCGCTTCTGAGCTTCCCGACCAGGCTGTGGATTGCCATCTAATCACACGGGCTTCAATTAGAAGCGTTCGCACGATGGCGAAAATGCCGTGTTGCAGTTTGAGACTTCCTACAAAAACTTATTTTGTAATACTGAATCACCGCTGTGCAGCAGCAACAACACCGACAGCAACATTTTTGTGGAAAAATGTGTATATAGACAGGCATACATGGAGAGCAAAACGCTGCTCTTACCTTTCTGAATTCTTCTTATCTGTCGGCGAAAGCGAGTCATTATCTAAATAGTACGTGCAATCCCTTTTCTTGAGCGAGAGAACATGTGCACCTCAGAAGCTCCTCAGACTTATTGCATTGTCACGTGGTGGTGACTCTTATTAGTAGTTAAAAATGGGGCTGACTAAAAAAGACAAACATTTGTAACTGAAATAGAATATTCGTACTGTTTCAAACATTTGTGGTGAATTGGTTTAGTTGCACAATACTGGTGGATGCACTCCTAATACCTACGGCAATTAAACCTTATCTATTAGGAGTGCCGCCTGTACTGTGCATCCGGAAGGCGGCATTAAATTTTCTGCGGCAATCACCACACGTATTATGGTGCGCAGCGCTTGCAAGTAGCTAAGCGTAAGTGTGAAGGCTCTGACAAGACTAAAATGGGAAGAAATCTAGAAAACAAAACACATGGGCAAGCACGCAAATGTAGTTTTCGTCGAGACTGCACAAGCTCTCTCGTGTCGCTCTACTTCACAAAAGGGTCACGCACACCTGATCGCCTGCCCTGACAGATGGAGTCTGATGTAAGTATAAAATCATGCTACTGTTGTTGGTTCTATTAAGGTGGCTTAATGGCACCAGTACCAGCTTGAGGGACGGAGTTCAAGCAGTCAGAATTGTTTCGCTCAGTGAACCATTGGGACTGCAGTATCCTGTATCTTAGAATACACCATGCATTTTTGAATATAACGGGACTACAGATACAGATACTCGTCTTGCGAGATGCATAGCGACACAGATACAAGACTCGCAAAGAGCATCTAAAATAGTATCTCAAATGCATGTATCTTCGATACTGCTTAGCCCTGGCCTCAGTGGCCTTAGCCACACGCCATGCATAGGTCATTCGGGATTTATGGTTGACTAGAAAGAATAAAATGGCATTATGGGTGTGGATGCAGGAGTATGAGGTGTTCCTAGCTTAGTTACTGAGCACAATCTAGCCCAATCATATTTAAGCCTTATGTCCATGCATGAGAACCCTATGCTGCATAGTTAAGTGTTTTTTCTTTATCTAATGAATTAGTGTGTAAGGATACACTTTTAAGCAATACCTATTATAGTTAACTATTTAAATACTTGTCTACTTAGAGGTAATTATTTATAATGAATTGTTGTTTCTGTACTGCCTAAATTGCTTTTTGGTGTCTGTTAGGCTTACCACGATGGGTCCTTATTTGCTCCGGCATCTGGCATGCATGTCTACACGTTATTTATTTGTGCGAATTTTGTGCGTTATTTAATTTAGTTGTGTTATTTAATTTTGCGAGTTCAGACACTACACAACACATAGATGTTAAATCAATTTCTTCTGTTGAGCGCAAAAATTAAATATTGCCTCTCAGAGTTCCAGTAATTTTATATTATTTCAGAAAACTCTGCCATTAGTTTTAAAAACAATCATGCTTCAAGAATATGAATGAATGCACCGAACTTGTAAAAAAAAGAAATGTGCGTGTTGAATATATTAAAATGAATGTGAAATGGTTTGGTGAAGTGTGCTTATTAACGCCTTTTTTGCGGAGCACGCATATTGTACTTTATCGGGAAATTAAAGTGATATGTGAAGCATACATTAACTTCAATACACCCGAACGAAAACAAAACATAACCATTATGTGCTTAGAAATGACGATGATTTATCAGATCGATAGAAGCCTTAAATTCTTTATGCACATGGTGCGATTCATATACAGGTGCTTAAATCAGGCATGTGGTGGCAGCGAGCGTAAGCATAGAAAAATAATGATGCAGTTAAGAACAAGCGGAATTTCAGTTTCTCGAGCCGCAACACCTGGAGGGCTCGGCGCGATTTTTAATTAAGCAAAGCCGCTGTAACACCACAAAAGAAAAAAAAGAACGTTTGGCACTACTGCTTCTTTACGCGCGTGGAGCGACAAACTGTGGTAACTTGCAATTCCAAGCCACTGCTCTACTTTACGTTTTCGCATTTTTGTACGCTTCAGAAGGATAAGAGGCCACCATGTTTCTTCATTGTTTCCTCAGCGATACAGAATAAGTTGCCTTTGTTTACCCTCTTGAGTTAAATGAACCTGGAGTTCCTGCTCGTTTTACGGCTCCAGAACGCTGCCATACGTGGCATAGGTTGCTTTCGTTTAATGGGGTGAGGGTGGAACGCCGCATTCTACGGCCTCATACAGCGGCAAGTTTGCCCCAGACGTTTTACACCTTGCAAAATGCAAACATACAGAAGAAGAAAATGTCGTTTGTAATCACATTGCCAATTAAAAAAAAAGCTAGGGCAGATCCTTACTAGATACCATTAAATCAGGAAGTAGAGCTGGTGTTGGTGGTAGTGGTGAAAAAAATTGTGTCTGGCGGCCCGGATACTACAATCAAGTAATAGCAACAGGGACGGTGGCGAGCTTCGAGGAACGATGGCCTCGGCGTCATCGTCCTCGTATCTCAAAACTGAAAAAAAAAGAATGCCTTCTTTCTGTAGACCCCGGCTCGCACCAGCGTCCCGCTCGCAGGTAACCAGGCTACCAACACCATGGCTCGAGATCTCACTCACCAAGCCGTGGCTGGTTGAGTGGCCGCCATCACCTCCAAGAGCGGGGCGATGAAATTATCCACACAACAACAACTGGAATGGTCGTGGGGTGATTGCCTGACCACATGCATTGACATTTCACAACATTACAGAGTAAGAGACGCAAATACCCACTACCAGACAACAAATTGAACAAAAGACAGGCCGTAACTCAGAGGTTATTACAGACAAATACGTACGCCAGCCCAGTGATCCTACGCCTGTGTTATTCTCATCTATACCCGAAGGACGCGTGTAAAGCGTGCGGGGAAGCGACGATAGTTATAGCGCGAGAACAAAACGACGGCACAGAGACAAGAAGGACACGAATGACACGAGCGCTCAAGCTGGCACACTTCTAAGTGCGGGGAAAGGGCCACACTTCGGCACATGCTTTGAGTGTGTGCTGGAAAAATTAACTTCACTACCACCGCTGCCTTCGCGACGCATGTTAGGCAGTGACGATCTCTGAGGCCAATTGCTGCTGATATCACCACGCGAGGGCAGGGGCCAGCCTCTGTCATGGCTGTGGTCACTGTTGCGGATCGGCGGCGTTAGCTGCGTTGCCGCTGGAAGGAGGCACTCTCTAGCGACGGGCTGGTTCGACCAGCTTTGGGCCGTCCGGAAAGCTTAAGATGCCGGCCGGGTCCAAGAACTTTGAGCGGTCACCTGAGGCACCACCATCATAATCGACGGAGAAAGGGAAGGAAAAGGATCGAATCCCCTCTTCTCCTCCTCGCCCGGTGAAAACTGCCAGACTTTAAATAAGGTTCATATACAATCAACTAATTATTATTTAATATTTAATAATTAATAATTATATGTTAATTCAACGAGAGAGGTGGGCTCACGCGTGATCCTTACATACCGATTGGAGTCTCTAGTCGAAGCTGCCAGTCTGGCTTTTTTAACCAAGGGCTTTTGGGCTTGAAGGTCTGAGTGATCCAGCAGAGCCACTTCTCAGTCCCATTTGGCTAGGTTTGGCTGCGGAATGACAGCCCAATTTTTCTGGCGTGCCCATGCTATGAGGTAGGTGTCAGCCACCTCTTCATTCAGTTCGTACATGCCCGTGATCGTAGGACTGAAGGGTTTTATTAGTGCCATGAACATCATCGTGTTAGTGTAAACGTGACGCAGCACACATTGGTTCGATTTTTTAGTCCATTAACTGGAACTGAGTACCGGTGACTGATATCCTTACGATAAGTTGTGGCCTTGCCTATCCTTTCCTATTCATGGCTATATAGCCCTTTATTACTCAAGTATGCGCGATCTTTATGCCTTGACCCTGCGATTCTCTTCCCTCTTCCCATCGCCACGTTTACCACCCCGTTTTGTACTATCCTATGCTTTCCTTTTCTATTTGCTTGTTTGAGGTAATGCTTGTTATTTTTTCTACCTATTTTGTAATCTGTTTTTTTCTTTGTCATTTTAATTTTTGTTTCTTCCCTTTCTTCCCTCTTTTTTATCTCTCTGTCTTTCCACTTTTCCTTTTCTTCTTTCTTCCCTCCTAATTTTCTCTCTCTCTTTCTTTCTCTCTCTCTCTTGGTGCTAGTTATTTTACCTTCTATCTTTATCTTTTTCTTCCCTTTATTTCTGCTGTGCCGTCGCCGGTACTTACCTACGGAGTAGGTAAGTACCGGTCACGATGCAGTGAGCAGTGGAAATGATAAAGATAGGTGTAACCTTAAGAGACAAGAAGAAAGCAAAGTGGATCAGGAAACAAACCAAAGCTCAGAATATTGTAGTTTAAATTGAGAAGAAGAAACACGTGCCGGGCACGTAGCGTGTAGACAGGATAACCACTGGTAATTAGGAACTGACTGTATTACCAGAGAAGGAAAACACACGAAGGGGAGACAGAACGTTAGGTGGGCCGATGAGATTAAAAAGTTCGAGCATATAACGTGGCAGTAGAAAGCACAAGACCAGCATGATTGGCGCATCATGCAGGACGCCTTGCCCTGCATTGGTCGTATTCAAGCTGGTGGTGATGATGATAGTTAATGATGCCATAACTAGTCAGGTGGACGAAATCTGCTCCATTATTTAAGTCGTGGTTCAAGAAACGCAATATTGAAAATCAATCGACGAACTAATGATGGTATGCAAACTGAATTAATACATCATGCCTCTGACGTTGTGCTAGGCATTTATCTAACTCTCCACTGGCCGTGTTTTGCCGCGAGCTTCCGGTGTGTTGTTCCGGTTTTGAACATATTCGCGGTTTAATATTCCGGCTTATACCTGTGATTTTAAGCAATTATTTTTGACATCTACTGGTTGCAGCTTACTCACCCCGATCTACAGTCAACCTACCTTGAGCGTACGATTCCCTGCCGGGCAATTTACTGTTGCGTCTATTTAGGATTTTCAATTACAACTTAGTTAAGGAAGGTCTCTATACTCAGAATAACTTGCTTTGATATTGAAGTTATTATTGTCGACAATGTGGATACAATAAACCTGCGTTGCAAGAAGGAAATCAAACAGGCCAAGGAAAATATCAACTTTGATATAATCAAAAACAAACAACAAGTGACGTAGACAAACTATGTGCAGTTCTGGGAATGCAAGCAGAGATTTTTCTTGCAAATACTTACGGCGATTGTATTATTATCAGACAATAATGTGTTTTCATATTTATAATACGAGGTTGAGCTTTTATTGCTAAATATTAGGGCGAAGTTGTTTGCTAGGTAAATGCACTTGTGAACGAAAAATAATGGCTCATCGGGTAATGTCATTCAGTCATCAAACCAAATACTTCAAGACTATTGGGACGAGAAATTGTGAGCAATGCTTAAGTGTGATAGTGACAACTTCACCCCGGTTGATTTCTACTTAAAGACCTTAATTGTTTGCCCTCTCCAGCAATGTATTCTTACGCATAAGAGTTGCAGCATTTTGCCTTGAATAGGCTGAAGAAATTTCGACAAAGAATTCTCTCGTAGTCGCATTAATTAGGCCGTCTACATGAACTCTTCCAAAGAAGTCCCACTTGATATCGGCCTGCCTGTACGATGGCCTAATAGTAATAAGGTTATAAGCATCCACCTCCTTCCTTACGCCAGTGGTCACATTCTTTTTAAATGTATGTTTATAGTTGTCGAAGCACTATGAGAAACATAAATCATTTACGTACACGTGGTTTTTCATGCAATTTCCCCAAGCACTAAACGTTCCCAAAAGCAAATTGCAGCTTTGTTGCACTACACGAAAGCTCTACAGACACAGCACGCTTTACAGTGTCATAAGAACAATTTCAACAATATAAATATATGTTGTGCTAGCACGTTCGGCTGAAACAAGGTCAATATCTGAAAGTAAACTCAGAAGTGCCACTTCTAGACTTGGTCGAACGGTTGCTTAAGAACATGACAAAATTTATACTAAGTTGGCAAGGCTTCGAACAGTGAAGCACGGTCTGTCTCCACCCGGTGGCCAACCTATTAAAAGCGACGTGGTTCTTGGTCAAGCCCTTCATGACCAGGTTCCGTGGTAACACTTGTGGGCGCCGTAAAATGAATTAAGTAAATCCCACTACTCATACAGGTATTGGGTAAAACCACTACTCATACAGGGCATGGATAAATTCCCCTTGTCATACAGGTATTGGGTAAATCCTACAATTCAAACCAGAATGAGGAAAATCGCATTACTCATACAGGGATTGGGTACGTCGTACTACTCATACAGGGTTTGAGCAAATCTCACTACTCAAGCAGGGATGGGGAAAAACCCACTACTCATACAGGGATTGGGCTAATCCCACTGCTCAAAACGTGACTGGGTAAATCCTACTACTCATGCAGGAATTTGGCAAATCGCACTACTCAAGCAGAGATTTGGTAAATTGCACTACTCATACAGGGAATGGTGACATCCAACTACTCTTACAGTAATTGGGTAAATCGCACTACTCACTTTATCATCATCCTCCTCCTCATCATCATCATCATCATCATCATCATCATCATCATCATCATCATCATCATCATCATAAGCCTGAATACGTCCACTGCAGGACAAAGGTCTCTCCTATGTTCCACCAGTGAACTGGGTCCTGTGCTTGCTGCTGCCAATTTATACCCGCAAAGTGCTATTTCTTAATCTCATCTGCCCAACTAACCTTCTGTCTCCCTTTAACCCGCTTGACTTCTCTAGGAATCCAGTTAGTTACCCTTATTGGCCAGTGGTTATCCCGTCTACGTGCTACATGCCCGACCCATCTCCATTTCCTCTTTTTAATTTCAACTATGATATTTTTAACCCCGGTTTGTTCCCTGATCCACTTAGATCTCTTCTTGTCTCTTAAGGTAACTGCTACCATTTTCCTTTCCGTTGCTCGTTGCGTCGTCCTCAATTTAAGCTGAACCCTCTTTGTGAACCCACTACTCGTACTAGGATTGGACAAATGCACTACAGGAACAGAGATCGGGTAAATCTCACTACTCATACAGTGATTGTGTAAATCCCTCAACTCTACAAGAATTGGGTAAATCCCGCTAGTTATACAGAGATGGGGTAAATGGCCCTACTGATACAGTGATCAGGTAAATCGTATCATTCATATAGGGGTTGGGTAAATTCCTCTACCCATACAAAGATTGGGTGAACCGAACTACTCCTGCAGTGATTTGGCAAACCCCACGACTCAAACAGTGATTGGGCGAATCCCATTAGTGCTACAGGGATTGTGTAAATCCCCCTGATCACCACCAGTCTTTAAAATTGAAGGCGATAGTTAGCCCAACAAACTAGCACGTGCTGTAGATATCTGTGTGACTAATGAGAAAACTACGATAATCATAAGTTCGTTTGGGCAACAGAAATAAAGTGAATCTATGTTTATATTCTTTTTTGCACTTCGTCCGTCTAATCGCTTGATCGCCTCTTTGACTCGCCCTAGACAAAAATTAGTATGAAAATGTAAGGGGCTAATGGAATGTACCTGCCTGGGTCACGACATAAATAACAAGGGAATCTGGTCACGTACACCTTGAAACATTTCTCTCGAGACACGTGGTGCACATCATTGTATACCACGCGCCGCGGGCCGCAGGTGTGCTCCACATGTTAGCGAATGCTCATATCTGCCCTGTAACAGGGAGAACAAACATTGGCAACATAAATTTGAGAGCTTCAAAAAAAAAAATCTGGCAACGACAGCGTTGACCCAATGAATGCAAAAAAAAAATGGGCAGATCCCATGTACAGTGGGAATCAATGGTATGAGAAGCACGAATTAGAAATGTCGATATGTCACTTATAATAAGCACAACAAATGAAACTAGCTCGAATCAGCAACATTGGCAAATATTTGGGCGAAAAGTACACCACCATCCTGGGAACGTTCAATTAACAGCATTCAAGATGGCACTGCACATCGTTGCCGCAAGATTCTGCATGGCTTCGAGAGCAGTCAAACCGTCGAAGGTGTCACGCAAAAATAAGTCTTCTGCCGTTGACTTTGAAATCTTTCTTCAAAAACACACATCTGTTACGCGGCTTGCTCAAGAGCCAAAGTGGGCAGAGGAGAAAAACTGCTTGTTCGCTAATGACACGCTGTGGCAGGGGCTTGCTCTGCGCCTGAGATAGATGGTACTCCTGCATGGTGCGGTGGTCGGGAATCGAAGATGCAAAGAGATATTTTCCATCGCTATGTTTTGCATCACATTGTACATATTTCGATCGGGATTTAATATAGATTGTGTTTAGCGGAATAGACATGACTTGAACTCGAGAACTGCGTCATGCAGAGTAAGCTCAGTATGTTGGGTGTCAGCTCAGTCATGAGTAATCTTGAGATTTTCCTCCAGCGCCTTCATCGGCTCCCTGCTGTATTTCAGCATGGCAGTGTCATAAGCCAGCATATTGCCGCAGGGATTAACTTGAATTTGAGGATGAATTAGGAGAATGATTGGGTTCAGAATTTCGTGTATATGTTTAGTACACAAGCAGCCTTTTAAAAGAGAGCAGTCATTATATAACGTCTTATGAGTAAATCATAGAGAACATTGTTTACAACTATTGAACATTTTTTTTGCGATTTGACACTTTTGCGCTTGAATTTAGCATTACCAAAAATATATTGACAATTTAACAAAAAAACTATTATGTAAGAGAAGAGTAGGAGACGGAGCCATACCAAAGTGCCAGCGTCTCTTTATTCTCATTAAAAATATCTTCAATGAGTGCGTTCTTCACTATAGGAAAACAAGACAAACAGAATCAGCTAGCGCTACATGTTTGACCGACAGAATAGGGTACTTGACCAAACCTTCGAATGTACTCTTGTTATCAAGCGCCTAACCGACAAATGAAAATAGCTTCAAATTTACCTTGGGAAGCCTTAAATACCCCTGTAAATCACGACAAACACCCTGTTAAAGGAGAAAAAGAAAACAAGAGCAGGAAAAAGCAGCACAGTGGATTGTTCTCGGCTAGTACAAAGGTTTTAGGCTTCTATTTAGGATTTTGTTTGATGTTACTCACAAATACCCCACGCGTATGAAATAAAAATGGTTTTTTGTGACTTTAAGGTCACGTAAACAATTTTTGTCTGAAGAACCTAATTTAGGAACAATAAAGTAAACATTTGGGGTGTATTTTGCGAAAGAAACTCGACACTCAATGAGTAAACACACTGCCTTACTCATAGACAGCTATATCTTTGGCCTTGTGTCTTTTTTATTTGTTTTACTTTTTCTAGAAGACTCGTTATAAGGTCACTTTGTTTACTAACAAACCTCCTTCATACCCTATTTGGTTCTCCTCCTCTTTCGTACCCCAGGATACTATTCAAAGCATCATTATTAGAGTCATGGGCCGATCAAGTTATCGTTGCTTACACCCATACTGGCATTGATTTCAAGTCTGGGGGACTGAAGACGAGACAAAATGCATGTTTCTAGTTTATGCAAGCGCAGTGACGCTGGTAAGCTTTTCAATACTTTTTAAAGTGAATTCATGGTATATTATTATTATTATTATTATTATTATTATTATTATTATTATTGGCTACCTAGAGCCAGGACTCATTTCATAAGTACGTACACTGCAGAAGGCTATGCTACTCCATTTCCATCTCGTATGTTGCCGTTAGAAACAAGAGATAAAAATATAAGGCACAATTTTTTTTGCCTGCACCTAACGCAGGCTGAGTTCTCGTTTAAATTTCTTGCCACTCACTGCCTCCAAGTGTAACTTGATTTTCACAGCCGAAATTCGATTAGTGTCTCTAGTAGCGATGTGGTCATCTGTCAAGCGGATTTTTTTTCTCTATGGCACCAGGGAAACTTGGACATTAGTCTGAAAGGTATTTTTCTCGCTTTTCACTCACAAAATTGCCGTCTTCTATAAATTTGCTATTTTTCCAAAAAAAAAAAGCCCAGAAGTTCTTAATCTTTGCAGAGGCATGCGTTCCTATTACCAGGCATGTGTATGTTTTCTGTTATCGCACTCATTTGTATAGCTCTTGCGGCGAAACTAACAATTTTTTCTGTCTCGCATTTTTCGAGAAGTGGTCATCTATCTAGGCAGTTGTTTCCTAAGCCGCGATTTGTATTTATCGGAATGATACGTTTGCGTCGGGTGCATAAGTGAAGGGAACGCTTAGGTTCTGCCGTTCATAGGCAGCTCTATGAAGGCTTTAACACTATTTTTACTAAATAATATTTTCATATTTTACTGCTACAAGAGCTTTGATTAAAATCACCTTAGATATTTGCGGCAGATAATACTGTTGACATGTCAGGTGACCTGTTCTAAGGCAAATGACGCATGGATAATGCATGAAGTAGTGGTTTGTATCCATTTGATTGCTGAGTACACATTATGTGTTAGACTAAAGCAGGAGAGGTGTGACGGGCCTTCGTTATTCAACTCTATCTTTTCTCACCTTCGTAATTGAATTGGCCTCGCCGCAGCAATATCAACTTCACGGCAGTGCACACTCTACAGAAACATCTTACAAACGTGCCCATCTGGAGACTGACGTTAGCCTTTCACGCTGATGGCGATGAATACTCAGCCGTACTGTTTGCACTAGTGATTGCTGCTCACTGCTGTCTTGAACAGCTGATTGATCAATATGGGAGGTTTAACGTCCCAAAACCACCATATGATTTTGAGAAAACCTCTTGAACAGCTTCTGCAATTACTGTATCTATTATTCTTACGTCATACTATCTGCACTGTTGCCCTATCCAGCTGTGATGTCTTGCCAATTAACTTAGTGGAGCACACCATTGCTCTTCAATATTACAGACAATTATGGGCACTGAGTACGCTCACAAATGATTGCGTTACTCTGACAAATGAGATAAGAAGCGTTACTAATATTTACGTCTGTGTCGGGCTTCTACCTGCATACATAGATAACTTACATTTTGTTTTGACACAGACATTGAAAACCTATTTCTAAAGATTTTGGCTGTCCTCGTATCACCGCCTACTGCCTCTACCTGGATCACTCAATGTGTGAATGAGTCAGAGACCAAGACTGCGTCTGTACTGGATGTTCCTCCTATTTGTCGTCATAGTATAATCTGCACACATGAATATCACGAGCGGAATTTTTTCCTTGACATTTTTGATTACTGAGCAAACAATGACCCGAAAAATCAGTGAGTCCAACACTAACAGTTTCGTGAAGAAACTTGACCTATACTAAAAAAAGTGACCAATTCATGTTTGAAGTCAGCTAGAAGTACTGTGCGCGAAAAAAGGTGCAGAATCAGTTTGAGCATTGCTCAGTTTTCTCTCATGTCTACATTCCAACAAAAGCGCAATGGAGTGGAGTTATGTCACGAGTAGGCATTGCAAGCGCACCGCTTCCGTAAACAATAAAAACGTTTCCTTGACGGGTTCTATAGAAAAACAATATGTTCCCGGTCGGCTTTTTTTGTTCTTCCCGTCGCACTGTCATTAACAGAACTTCGCTTTTCTTTTCGGCAATACTTATCCTTAAACTCTTTTTCCTCTTTATCTCTTGCTTCCTCCCTCATTCAGAACCAAAGTTCAGCACTAGTTATTGTTTCTTCCGCAGCTCCACCACGATCATGCATTTTGTGAAAGACCGGCTAGGTCACCACATCTGTTAATAGCACAAAAGCGTATTGTCATTATTATTTTGTTTGCCACCTAAGCTTTGTCTCTGTGTTTATATCATATTTTCTTCGTTTTATTCTGTGTTCTTTTCTTTGGAGCTGCCCTTTCGCTCTTCACATGGAATTGTTTTGACGTGGCCTAAGTTCAGAACTTTTCTCTTTCCTCGACAGATGCGAGTAGAAAATTGCCGTTTTACCCATGGTGTAACGTCTTCATGTATTTGTACTCAAGACAGTATACAGAATATAGAGAACGGAGTTGCTGAACAGTAAGATAAAATTTCCGAAACAGTCGAAGAAGATTACTTTCAACACAGCATCATAAGTTCACGGGGTCAGAATATAAACGCGAAAAATGTACTTGCAAGATGTACAGAGAGAGTAGAAGCATTAGGGTGGTGGAACGATCACAACACTATCGGTGTTGCATTAGTAGTCTTTCTCGTCACTTGTGGCTTGTTTGAAACAGCCGATAAATTTTGTTCACGACGTTGGAAAGGAATAAGCGACCCCCATTATTCAGCCACTGTCACGAAGCCCCATGGTGGAGGATAACATCTCGAAGCAAAAAGTCCGCGATATTAGTGGAACCGCTTGTAGGCAGCGCTCACGTGCCTATATCGTGTTGCGTAGTCAATATCTACAACACACCTGTTCCCAGCCTAAGACTTCCAAAATGGTCCAAAAAATAGAAGCCGATGTGGTAGAGAAGGTGGTCGAGTTGTCAATGGACTGAAAAAAAGTGGCTGGCGACAAGGAAGAATACCCGAAACACTGGCAGGACTGACAAGCGGCAACGTATGGGCACACAGAACGATAAAAGCCTGGTGAAAAAGAAATGATGCCAAAGGCAATAATAACTATGTTGGTTGCTCAGAGATGGGCAATGGTGGAGGCGTCGGGAAGCTGTTCAATAACAACGTGAATCGTGGTGCGGAGTGTTGCAGCAGCCACAAGTAGTAGATCTGGTTCTTCGGAACTGGTCTTGTTCGGTAAGGAAAGCCATCGCGCAGCACGAATAAATGCAAATACGGGTAAATGCGGTGAAACCGCTCACGGTGCATGATCTACCACAAGTGGACATCGCAGAGCTGTTACTGACGTATGTCGGGGAAGCCAGATATGACGTGGACACACGCATCAGAATTATAAGATGAGAAGTCAAGTCACGGGCATTAAAGATGGTTCCATTGCAGAGACCTACTTGTTAAAACGCTCATATACAACCTGAACCTTTAGAAACACGCTAACTTGTGAAACGCGCGCTGCATAAAGAATAAAAGGAATTATAATTAGCATTTTAAAAGCTACCTGCTTATAAAAGCCAGAAATGCCTAAATCAAAACAATTTCACAGTTTACTACTTTGTGAGCTCTGTGACTCAAGTGAACACAAGTATTCGTAATGAAATGCATTTGTGCGGTACTGCTCAGCGTGTGTATGAAAGCTTGTCGCACATAGAGCTGAGCAAACCAATCCGTTTTTTTTCATTTCCTCGTTAGCTAAATGTGGTGCAGTATCTGTATACTGTTTGTGTGCCCTGACACAAATGTCTTTTTTGTCCCACCTATCTTGTTTAAATTACCAGTGTTGTCAGTTTTTCTAAATAAATACATTTATGAATTCGCCAAACTTAGAAAAGAAATGGATCTCGACCCACTGTTTCATCAAAAACACTTGGCTCCATAACTCACTTTTTTTAAACGACAATTACAGATGTATTGTTGTAGTTAAAGTTCAAGGAACTTATCTGCTTTTTCAAAACATGACTGGTATATCAAGTGATGATGAGGATTCTAACTCAAGATACTTCGCCACACTGATACTTCGTTCGTATGACCTAAAATATTACCTTACACGAACGTCTAATGGCTAAACTTAGCTTCCTTACAAACACTACGATGCTTCATTTGTTGAGTCTTCTTAAATGAGATACCATGTACTACCACGCCAGAAGTCTCGGCAGATACTCCTGAAACTACAAGACAAAATTTCCGCCAACCTATGTCTCCTAAGTATTACATAGACGGCAACTATCCTGCTATAGTGAACCCTTAAAAAGTACTTCTAAAAGTTGGTCCTGAATATTTGCTGGTATTATTATGTGCAGTTGGCACCAGAAGCTCATGGGCGATTATGTCTGAGAAAACTTTTAATTTCCCAGGAACCTCGAAGAGTATGCAAGTGAACTGCACGCACACGCTGGTAGCATGTTTTAAAACAGACCGAAAGTCTAAAAATCGGCGTTTTCTGGCGAGGTACCTGGAATAATCTGCTTCGTTTCGTAATGTCATGTTTCCAAACTTTCAATATTGAGCGTACATTATGCATTCAAGATTTAGGCGCCACCAGTGCACAGTTAGCAAGACTCTACGGTATCGCCGTTGTCACTACGTAAATAATTACCCCCATTCTTCCTGAGAGAACATGAACTGAGAGAAAAAAATAAAGTGTAAGGTCATACATCTCCGTTGATCATCAGAGCAGAAAGCCACCTTGCATGAAAAGGAATGAAAGGAACGCGAAAAAAAATTGGGTCGATTGCGGAAAATAGTGTTCTTATCGGGGATTGCGTCATCGCTTGGCATACCGGCGGATAGGTATGAAAGTAAATGAAATGCAAAACAAAGAAAATTTGAGGTTCCTATTTTTGTCCATCTTTCGAACTTCTACTTTTGTGCATTGCCCGTCTGTCGATTACCTAACGTCCTGTGTCGGCACACCAGTGTCTCACATATACGCTGACAAGGCGGCTTTTATTTCCATTCTTTGCTTACCTTTTCGATGTTCTTCATCCTTGCAGGAAAAAATTGAGGCAAAAAAGACAACGAAGGAACTTCAAGAAAGATGTGCCGTTTTTCTGTGACCTCACCATAGATTTCTTTTTTTTCTTTACGTACATTTCATGGCCGTTGCGTGTCTGCCGACTTTTATGTCCTGCGGGCACAATGATACAAAGCGCGTTCATCCTACACGCAGTCTTGTTGTCACTCATTTTTAGTATTAAAATTGCGAATCTTTTATCCAATCCTGGCGGCTTCTTTTAGAAACAAGAGAAGAAGAGGGACGGGGTGTGCGCTCGTACACGGTGCCCCGAACTTCGAGGCCGCATAAGACGTCGTTTGTGTTATTCTGGCGGCAGATGTCATTCTCTTTCACTTTGTTCCTCTTGGTTTTTAAAGCACTCACTGTGGCGGCCGTTTTATTAACATTATTCGGGTTGTGTGTTCTGGTAATAGGTGTATTAAAAAATTTCCTCTGATTTTTCAAAATGCATCTGAAGAACTGTGCAACATGAAGCTTGCGAATCATTGAAACATTCTTGATGTATTCGACGCATGTCGCTACCTCAAAAGAATCGCGCAGCAGTTTCTAGACGCGACGACAATGATAAAATGAGTGTTTTAACTCTTTTTTGAGCAAAGTATGTGATATCTATAGGGGACTAAATAATATTGGTGATTTTGTCCCATGACCTACATAAGTGGGTATGCAGCACAGTTAATAGGTGATCAAAAACACGCTTTTGTAATGAGTTGGAGCATTGGACGATCCACTCGTTACGCTACTTGCATTGCGTGACGCCTCGTTGTTCCTTTGCTATTCTAAAACGCTTCATTACTCATATTACAGCAATTCCTTTCACGACACCAAGCCTGCCTAACGCAAGTTTGCGACCAAGTCCCAAGCACTTAATGGCCTCCCTAGGTCCTTTAGTGAAGCACATACAGTTTTGATACCTAAGACAGAACACTCAGAGAAGTTAAAATTAGTTTTTCGTATAGACCTATATCACTAACTAGTTGTGATTACAAAATTTTAATAAACGTACTAGCACGGCGACTTCAAGGGGTAGTCAAAGAATTGGTAGTGCCTCACCAAACGTGCGGGATTATGGGACGCTCCATTGTGACAAATATACACAAGATGCGCTGCGTGCCTGAGTGTAGCGATGCCAATACAGGAGGAGAGCCATTCTACAGATTGATCTCGAGAAAGCTTTTGATTGTGTTTCCTACAACCTTCTGTTTGCCATTCTTGACCATGTCAATGTTAGTTCTGTAATCAGAGATGAGGTATTTATGGCATACCGGAAATGCACGACCCATCTGGTATTCAACAAGACGCTAGGAGATACAATAAACATAAAGCGTTCTGTCCGTCAGAATTGCCCGCTGAGTCTCCTACTTTTCAATTTATATATAGAATCGTTATACTTAGCAATAACTCATAACAGTTGCATTCGTGGCTTTAGAACGAAAATCCGAAGTTAAAATTTCGGCGTACGCCGACGATGTGGCTATTTGTGGTATCGATGAAGATAGTGCCACCACTACCATCAGTGTAGTTCAAAGGTTCGGCAATGCAACTGGCAGTCTAGTAAACTGGGGAAAGTGTCTGGATTTCTGGCATAGAGAGTGGTCGTCAAGACTAGACTATTTTCCAAAGTTAAATGGGTGACCACACCTGTCAAGTACCTTGGGGTGCCACTAGAATATTATAAAGATAATGAGAACTACTGGCAAGAACAAGTGAAAGAAATCCGGACGAAAGTCAATAGATGCAACGGTAACCATTTGTCAGTGTTTTTGAGGGCGACTGTCTGTAATCTTTTCTTTGCCTCAAAACTTTGGTATGTGATGCAAGTACTGAATTTTTCAGGGGCAAACATACAGAAGCTCCATCGCATCTTCGCAGTGTTCGTGTGGGCCTCGAACTGAGAAAGATGCAGTCGAACTAATCTGTTTCGAAAAGTGAAACACGGAGGGCTGGGTTTACCACATCTTTTCGTACGCCAATTCGTAAATAGGTTATTATTTTTTTCGCCACACAAGGGATCCTTTTTTATGTACAGTGTGCCAAATGAGACTGATGCGGGCCTTACCTGGATATGTGGTTAGCACGAATAACATGACCGGTGCTGTCCGTGGGTATCCTAAAGAGGTTATTCTAAACTCACGGTTTTTGTTTGTTAGATTTTCCAATGAATATTTGTTTTCAGTGACTCGCAAAACGTTGTACAAAGATGTGTGTGATGTTGTTTTACCTGAACCACTGTACCGTGCCATGTACACTAGAGGTCAATGGCAAGATGTGCTTAAACGAGTGAAGAGAATGCAAGTGGGTCCTGCCGCGAAGTTCTTCTGTTTTCAAGCTGCACACAGGTAGATTATCTGTCAGGAAACTTCAAGCAGACCATGGTTTTTACTCACCTTGGGAGACAAATTGCCTTATCTGTGAAAAACCGGAAACTATAGATCACGTTTTCTTACATTGTTGGGAGGGAGTATATTTTTGGGATGTACTTGAAAGGACGTTAAAAATAGAATTATTTTTAAATTCATGGGGTATAAGATTTCTGCCAATAGTGGACGAAGAGGGAATGCCTTTTGATTTGATTATGCCTTGTGGACTTCACTCTTTATGGCGGGTCCGTATGGCGGGTTTTTATTGCGATCAAGATGCACGACCTGCACGAATGTGCTTCCTTGAATGTATGACCAAGTTTGTTGAACTGCAGAAAATTCAGGAGACTGTACCTGAGTGGTTGTCGAGGATAGAGCCCTTGGCAGCACTTAGAGAACTTTAGTTTGTGTCGGACTGTTACTGCATGTTTTTGTTGTGCTTGTGGTTATGTACGCGACTATAAACAGTCAATAAAGAAAAAAAAACGGCGTAGCTCAGTGGTAGAATACTGGGCTGGCACGCAGCGGGCCTGGGTTTGAGCCCCACAGTGTCCTTGGTACTAGGTTATGTTTGTTATTTCGCGATAGTGGTTATGGACACCAGCGGCGGGAGCAGCAGCGGTGAACGACTACAGCGCCACGCGTGACCTGAGTTTCCATCTGGTAACAGCTTTTACTGTAAAATACTGGAAAAAGTTACATCAGTAGGCAGTAGAATCTGCGAGCGGCCACACAGTTTTAGTATTATGTGCTGGTCGAGCTTACCACTTAGCCTCGAGGTATACCATTGTAGTCGCTTTTGAGGTTCAAGTGTAGAGGCATTTGGATGACGGTTGGACGACGAACGATGCGTTATTCACTTCCCTCTGCGCGCAACGCAAGGCAGTGGAGCTGGAAGGTCCCCGGAGGTGTTAAAAATAAACAAATGAAAGATCGAATTGTGCCAGCATGAATGGTTGAGGTGCTAAACACGTAGAAACTAACGCTGACGTCGCTAAACGAGTCCTTGAGACAGCTACTTTTCAATCAAAGCTACTACTACAGCTTAGCGCGCAAACAACCGAACGTCAGTATATAGCAGTGTGATAAGATTGCTGAGTGTCTATCTGCCCGAATGAACATTTTGAGCTCGCCAACAATATTGAGGGAACATTAGTTTTTCAATTCAGACATGCCAGCATTGAAATGTGTTTCTATGCCACTTCTAAAATCGAGCATGATGTGCGAGGGACATTTCTTATCGGCTTGTGCGATCCAGCATGTGCTGTAGCATTTACATCACTACAGTTATAAAAAAGCACTCGTCACGATACACAAATCTTATTCATACCGACCAATACACGTTTTTGGAGCAGTAACAATTTTTTGAGTGGGACTGCTTTTTAATCCTGGAGTGAATGGGCTGCTGCGCTTCTGTCATCTGGGCCGGGCCTCTCCCGTCTCCTCAAGTTGTTCCCGAATATAAGCTGGTAGAGCATTGAATTTTGCAATTTGAAGGTCGCAGGTTTTGTTCTTGACCACGGCAAGTTATCTTTTCATCTACATTTCTGTCTGCACATTTACAATACATTTGTTATTCATAACATCCCCTGTACTTTCTTTGGCAGTGTTGTCTGTTTATTATCACTAATACTGTGTCTAACAAAGAAAAAACTGATCCCTAAAAATTTCAACTTCTCTTATTTGTCTTGATAGGCTTTCTTTTTGCCAGGAACAGCGACATTATGCCTTATAAGTAGCCTGTATCTACGGCAACGTCTATTGTGAAACTTTTTTCTTTCACGTATGTTTAGGCTATAGCAACGGTTCTAAGCTGTAACAACGATGAGAGACAAGGCTAGTTCTTAAAAACTTTCGCCCCTAAAACAGACTGTGTAGACGTAAAAGCAGGGTTGCTTATTTCTAGGCGACATCGCAGCTTGGATGTACTTCAGCCGCAATAGTGCAGGCATGCTTTCACCGTCAATTTAGTTGCACTTGCCCCGATACGCACACTAGAAAATAGGGCACGTGGTGGCGTCGGCGGCCGCCATAATACTGTTCCTGATGGATTGTAAAGTGAAAGCCAAAAGCCTCTGCTGTCAATTCGAAGTTGATCACCGAAGCTCCGAGTGGAGGCTGCGTTATTATTCTCCTCCTATTTCTTTGTTCCACTGAAGACATCAAGAAAGACTACTAGATTTCCAAGTAAACTAGATCGCTTATATAACAAACATTACGCATCTCCACGGAGTGAATCATGCCCAGTGGACAATCATCTGGGTAGCGTATGGGTGAGTAACCGTTCGTTACCGGAACGTTCCCCACATAGTGTAAATTTAGGGACATAAAGTGACAGAGTCGACTACAAAGCAAGTTTCTAAAATAAATATCGTCTACGCCGAAGTCACCGACTGGTATCAAGGGTTTGTGCTTTTACAAGTTCTATGTTGTTCTGTCATGATCATATTTTCTGTTCATCTTTTGCAAACCTTTCTTTTTCTTCATATGCTGTTATTTATGGGTGGGTGCCTAAATGTTGCAGTCTTGCGGAGTAGTCGCGTTTTATTTTGTTCTCGTTATCATCTTGCTAACCTTTAACAGGATGCTGTGCCATCAAAACGCACACCTACGACCGACAGGGCTCGTTGCTAAGGTGCTTCACTCCTAAAAGAACGCATTTTCCTTGACAAGGCTCTTGTCTTCGTACGTTCACCGCTTTCACAATGTCACTGCACCAACTAGATCGCACCCAGCCACTAGAAAAAGAAGGTCCACGCAAGCCTACCAACGAACGTGCAGTACCGCGCAAACTTCACGTACCGCGCCCGTGGTTATCCGAGTGATGCAGCAGATTTATCCAAATCAAATATTGATAGAATCGCGGGATCAAAAACATTCAGATATATGACGCCAGTGGTTGAGGCGCGCTTGGTAGTACCAGAAGTGTACAGATCTTGGCCATGCCTCATTGAGGCCCTCAGCTTTATTACATAGTGAATTACGCACCACACGTACAGCTCTGGCGTTCGCCTTTGCATCTTATACGCCTTCAGCTGCGGTCAAAACTAATAGTCTTAATTTATCATACTGTATCTCCTTACGCACTTCGCAAGAACTATTCAACAAATTTATCGGCCATTGAAATGTTCAGAGCATAATTCTACATGCATTACACTCAATTTCGCGTATTAAGGGAGGTTATGGTGAAATCATGGTCTGTTTATGCTTAATGCCAAAAAAAAAAGCTTGAGCAGGCGTTTTTGTTGGTTCGCTCTCTTCCCTTTGGTGCGTGTCAGTTCGCCTTCTATTACAATGGATACTCAAAACGCGCAAGAGTGAGCAAGAACAACTTGGTTGTAATAATAATAATAAATGTTTTGGGATTTTACGTCCAAGAAACGTCTAGTAATCATGATGGACGTCATAGTGGAGCGTATATGACGTTATGATCAGCCTGGTACTCTATAACATAGACCTTAAGTTTGTGTTATAGAACAAGTACTCGGGCCTACTCCGGCGTTTCAGTTACTTTGTAACATGGGTTCTGAGACTGAGATTACAACGGACAGCCTTCGGGTCAGCAGTCGAGTGCCTTAACCAATAGATCACCACGGCAACTGTCTGTTGAAAGCCTTATGGAAATACCTCAAAAGTATAGTTGTCAGAGCGAAAGAATGTCGTCTCAATATATTATGTGCTGTCGAACTACGGTTGTAAGAGTGTCAATAATAAGGTGCCTAAACTGAGTACTCAGGCAAAGGATGCAATCTCTTGTTCATCCTCCATTTCATCCGGGGATGTTTGTGGGAAAGCACTCTGGAATATTACGAAATGAATCAGATATTTTCTGCCCTATTGAAGGGCCTGATGAGAAATTGCATCCTGCCGAAATGGTGTAACTACGACGTAATTGTTGCCGATCAGTAGCTCGGTGATCGAGATGGCTCGGTTTCATGCTGATGTTTTACAGCCGCGCTAGACCGAATACAAGGGACAGCATGAAGGCAGGACATGCGCAGTACTTCCCCTGCGGGCACAGCGCACGTACTCTTTTCAGGTTATTCTTTGAATTCTTTTTAGCTATACCGTATTACATAAATAGTACTAAATGTATTCCCAAAGGTGCATATGCGTTATAGTTTTCCAAATAGTTCAGCTCATCGCTTGCGTTAGTAATTGTATATATTTCGTACCTATAGTTGTTTTGCCTATTTCGTTGGTCAAAGGTATACGTCTTGGCAGCAATACTTGGAGTTGCCCTTTTCTTTGACATCAATACGTTGTTTTTTCTCTGTTTTTCGTTCAGTATACTTAGGTTCGAGATAACGGTGGAAATCGCGCGAGGTGCTTTCTGTTTACCCTATTTTGTCTCATCTAGAACACACAGGAAGGTCCTTTCTCAATACCACCGACGTGCTCGACGAAACTAAGTGAATCAGCTATGGTTCTCTTATCAAATAAAACAAATATCTTTTTTGATATAACTGCGAATTGAAGGAGTCCTCTATCTTCTTTGAAAACCTATTTGATTCGATCAAGCAAGGGAAGCAGCTTTTTGTTAGTTGTGCTGGTCACTTCGCAAAAACACATATCTTGTTTACCACTGTGGCATAGCGCTGCGTTTCTCAATTTCAAAATGTTGTGACGGAATTCGGTCTACAACGAGCAACGCAGGGTAACCGAGACACCTCACCTCAAGCTAAACCCTACCTCTTCCGGGATTTTTGTAAAAAAAGTAGCGAGCTGATGTTCATCACTTTCACTGGTCTTTCCCAGTGCAACAAGATTCGCGAATGAGCAGACTTACAATAAAATTTTTCTTCCTCACATAACTCTTCGATAGAAGCAAAAAGCATACACAAGTAAACAATACTGGGTCACCAAAGAAGCCCCCTCTTTCAATCTTAACCCTTGCATTCCAGTGCTGATCATAGCGATGATGCTGTTAAAATGCCGCAGAAATGTAGTTGTACTCAAGGGCAAGGCTTGGGCATCAGGGAGCCTCAAAAGTGAGAGATGGCGCAGCGAGCAGCCAAACACGTAGTGCTCCCGTTCAAGCGCTTCTAGTTGAACTGTGTGCTGTGTGATAATGAATACGTGTGTGTTTGCTGACAGGGACATAAAATCAATGAAGAAGGCTGAAATAAAAAAAAAGTTTTTGCGCACCAACCATACTTTCCAATTGCGTACGCACCTGGCCGATTATCAAAGAGATCCCGTTGCCCGGCTAATGAAAATGTTTACTCACTTTTGTTGATGAAGGTTCGGTTTCATTCATAAGTAGGCTTTCATATTCTCGAGTTTAGATTTATTCGGGTGCTAAAATAAACTTTTCATCAGCTTTAAACGGGAAATACCTGTAAAATCTACTGTTCAGCTCCCATTGCAGAAAGCCTTCCCCGGTGGATCAGCCTGCATGCGTCTTACAGTACTTAGTTGCCATCACTATGCACGTTTCTTCCGAAAGTATCTCTCAGAATACCTACAGAAAAGTAGGAAACATCTCACACGTCACTTGTAAAAGTCATTAACGAAAAAAAAAGACGTGCAGTTCAAAATGTAAGTTCATAGTCTTTCGACAAAGGTGAATAGTTTTTTAACTTATAAAAACTTGTGCTTTCACTCCTTATTCAAATTCGTAGTCTAAATGATTGCACTAGTTTGCTCTATAACCACTAAAAGTACTAAATCAATGCACACAAATGTATACAAAATAAATACAAAACAAGTAAACTCATGCCTATCTTGCCATTGACTGAAGAATTTGTCTGAAGTGCTTTGCTAACGCAGAAACAAATTGAAATAAAGAAAGCACCTACGACTTCTCATGCTTTCACACGGGAATTTCACCACCTCTCGTTCAGACAAATCGCCATTTGGCTTTCTTGCGCCAAACGGTTAGTTAGTCCCAGTATGTTTTCCAACTGCAGGCATAGGTGCTGATTCACGTACACAAAAGTGGTTCCTGGACAACCAATATGTTTCAGCTGTCGTTGAGCCCAAAATTTCTCTTTTTTAGTACTCTATCGTGCTTACACAAGTGATTAAACTGCAGAACAATATTAGGTTAAGGTGTATCTTTAGCAGTCACGCGATGGAAATTTTTTATGCCATCTCCCTTGATGAATTCACCGAAGGATTACTCGATCCTCTGGACTGCCATGGTGAACTCATCACCCACCTCGACAGGAACGTTTTTCAATCTATTATTTCCATTTCGCGAATACGAATCTATGACCATAGTCCTTCTTTGGTTGTTGAAGACAAGCTCCTTCAGTTGACTGCAGTCAGCTTTGATAACACCATTCTGACTCACACTTTAACTGTTTTTTCAAGAGCCGTGAGCAGCAAGTTGAACTCTCTTAAACCTGCTTATTAAAAGGTCTTGAATAGTTTTACGTCACACATTTCTTTGTGCAGCACTTTTCCTCTCTCTCTTAACGTCAGTCTGCATCACGAAACTCGTGTTTCAACTCTTTAAAATGTTGTTATAAGTTAGGCTTGCGCTACATCAAGAAACACCCCGGCAGCAGCAGCAGAGAGCAAACGAAACACTAAAAGACGCTACAATAGTACTGGCCTGTAAATGCAGTATTCAGTAGTTCAGAAGGCTGCGCACATATCCGCTGTTGCTGCCAAGGTGTGTTGCTCCAAGCCAAGCAGTAATGCAGGTGGTGCTCACTGTGAAACACGACAAAAGCATGACCATGATGATCACAACCGTGCCCTGATAAGATGCGGAGTGATTTGTCGAAGCTATTAGGATAGGTATCGATCCAGTCGCTCCCGCGAAGACCACCACTTTTTTCTTGACACGAGGCAGTGCATCCACGACATGCTCTGTAAAAGACATATTTGGTGGTGTAGTAGGCAGTGCACAGATCTGCTGTTGCGGCCAAAGTCCAATACGTTCTGTCATACAGGACGATTACGCTGATATGTTTCTGAATCGAAGGTCACGAGTTCTGTCTCAGTCGCCGCAGCAGTCGCATATCGATAAATTCCAAATTACAGAGGCCCGTGTGCTGTGCGTATCGAATGCACGTTTAAAAAAGCAGATAATCAAAATTTTTGGAGTCCTCTACTACGGCGTTTCCTATAATCAACTAATTGTTATGCGTAAAATACAAGATAATATTAATTATTGAAACAAAGCTTCGTTCACTGTCAACTTTTGTTTTATGCCCAAATTAAACCCAAATACAGAAATATAGCTCCTTTGAATTTTGAGCTGTCATTTGAGAAAAGTGCAAGGATATCATCTGCGTGACTGGTGTATGAACGATCTTGGCGCTTCTATGAAATGGGCTACAAGGGTCACACCTAATATGTAATCTTGCTGAGAGTACAGTATATATAGTGCGACCTGCTAACTCGTACGCAAATTTTCCTTCATCATAACGCAAGCATGTGGTATTCAGAAACAGGCGAAGAGACTGAGACGCGCTTGTTTCCGCACCAGACGTTCTCGCCATGTGTAAATGTTTGTCGGCGCATGTACGTACTATGTGTACGCTGAATGCATTTGTTTACTACTGCTACCTCAAAACAACACTGTGCCGTTGATGAGACTATTGAACACATCTTATGTTACAGCCCGGCATACACAAACGAGAGGCTTCACCTGCGCAGTGTTTTAAATCAACCGGACAGAAGTGATTTCACTGTCGAGAAAGTATTGGGACCATGGCACTGCCCATTCAATTTCCGAAAGGCAACGAAAGCGCTGTTGCATTTTCTGAAAGACACCGGCCTGTTTCATTGTTTGTGATGGTGAATTTGTTACGCGTCGGCCCAGTCAGTGACCTTTTATCTCCTCCTCTATAACTTTACTTCCCCTCTCCCCTTCCGTAGTGCAGGGTAGCCTATAGGGGCTCAGCCCTGGTAAATCTCCCTGCCTTTCTTTTTGTGTTATCTTTCTCTCTGTAAGCGCTGCGTAACGATGTTGCAAAAAAAAAAGGAATGACCAAATAAAGAGGCGTCATTTGGCTTTGAATACACAGGTAAACAAGCTAAACTTTTATTAACAACAAATTAGTAGCAGTGACTACTTTATACAGGCATGTTGGCATTGCTGGTGCTCCATTGAAAATTAGTTCCACCCCATTTTCCTCCACTACAAGGGCCGTGATTACTGCGCAAAGCTCCAACATATTGGCCGTAAACGGAAGTATCACGGAAATGCAGCGTTTGTGTGCTCAGAAGGATCTACAGCCTCCTAAGTTAAGAACGACTTTACTTGACGTAACTCGTAAGTGAGCAGATTTGCTCTGGGCGACTGTGGCGCGGTCTCTGAGGAGTGCGCGGAAAACTTTTCTTTCCCTTGTGGCTTGCTGTACGCACGCACTTCAGCAATACTCCTGAGAATACGCAATATTCATCTGATATTTCTAGAAGGGAACAGCTTCGCCTAGCGAACTCGCTAGAGAGCCACTCACACAGAACTTGTTAATTAGGGTGAATATGAGAGAAATAACGCAAAGGGTGTAATTTATTTCGTTTTTTTTGTCCCAAGTTTTTCTCAAGTTTCAATGCACTAAGAGTTTTCTTGGACCAGTCTTGAACAGCACGATTGATGTCCGTTAATTAATCCTCAAATAAACTCCCCTGCACCAGAGCTGGAATTCGTTCAAGGCACAACACATCTTTCTTTCCCGTTCTTCAACTTTCGAATCCGCATGCAAGCCCTTACTAAATATCTCACCTTTCTCAAACTGCCTAGTTATCGGGTCACTGCTAGAACACACATCAAAGTGGTGCATATTAACCACTAACAAGTTCTGTGGGCCAATGATTAGAACACCAAAGGATGCGTAAAAAACAAACAGAAGATCGCTGGTAGCATTTAGATGCCTAATCAAACACGTGCCAAATTGAGTAATAGTTCTACCCATAGAGCTCGTAAGCGTCCTTAATGTAGGCTGCTTCACGCTTACGAGCTTTTCGTCGACTTTACCACAAAGTCAGTGCAGCCCTACTTTCAGGATAAGTGGGATCTCCATCAATGTCTGTAAATAATGACTAGGCATCGCCAAACCAAACATGACAGACAAGGAAGGCTTACAGTTGGAAATTGCTCTGTCGGAACACCAACATTGTGAAGGACGCTTTAGGCTAAAACATTGGTCCTAAGTATCACGCAGTACGCATCCCAAACCCACTAGAGATACAGCCATCGTTACCGCCAAGTCCAGTTCCGCATTACGTCAACCTAAAAGCAGGCAGTGGAATTTCGATCTAGTCAAGTTTTTCACCCTAATTAAAGCCATAGGTTGGGAACGTGAGTACCGAAGAGCAATCTGTTTTATTTAAGACAGCTTTTCACGATTCTTTGCTAAGTTAACGTATTTTTTCTTGGAAACAGCATGATCGTTGGCATGAACATTTGGCAGATCCCACGTACCTTGCGAATATAGTATGCGATGCATGCGAAGAGAAGGTGACTGTGTTGTAATTTTTTTATTGAGCGAAACGTAGCGAAATGGTGCTAAAAATATGTACGAATGTTGCACGCACAGACATTCGCATGTTTATTGATACGCACCGATGCCAACAGCAAGCTGGGTATTAGCAACACCAGAAGCGGTAAGCGGATATGTAGCGCTTGTAACAACGAGGATAGTAATCCTGGACACTGCTAGACAAATAAGCTTCATTGGATGGCGCTTCACTATGATTGTCATTAACCTGACGTGACGGCTATATGATGGCTCTACGTATGTACAGTTTATAAGCTCGAATAGTCAGCCCGGCTACCTAACATAGCTGTATTAGCGCAGTACATAAACGAAAGGGACGTGACACAGACGTAGAGATAGGTAGGCGCTAATATGTCTACGTCTGTGTCGTGTCTCTTTCTTTTATGTACTGCGCTAATACACGCTAAGTTCATGGATGACCAACTCGCCCGATAAGCAACCCTTCTGCTGCCTAAAGTAATGTTTCGCGGACGTGGCGGTCTCCTTAAAGAGCAGTTCCGAGGCCCAGCAAGGCTCTGTGGTAGAACATTTGATTGCCGCACAGAATGCTTGGGTTTCATTCCGGCTGGTGCCTTGAAGAGGTGTGCGAGGAACCACTGGTCAGCCACCATCTCGTAATAGTATCACGTACTTACGCCAAACATGCAAGAAGAATGTTCCGTGGCAACGGGTGGCACTGACAGACGCTCCCGTGTTTACGATACATATATACCCAAAAATTAGAAGGGGCTATATGCGCCATGGTAGCTCGGTTGGTAGAGCATCGGACGCGTTATTCAAAGACAGCATGTTTGGTACCTGCCCCTGGCAAGTTATATTTGCGTCCACTTTTCTTTCAATATACACTACAATCGCTTTCAATAACATCCCCTATATTTTCTTTCGCGTTATTGACTGATATTTTTCATTAACCACGTTTGTTCTTGCCATTCCTGGGTAGATATGAAAGGCCAATCACTCGTGACACAACCGGCTCGCTGGCATGTGTTACTATATGAAGGAAAGTGTTGGACGACGTACGCGACGAGATTGTGACATTATTGACGTCATGACTAGCGAGTTTACCCTCCAATACTGATTTTGGTTCACCTCAAGTTAAGGGAGCAATCACGAGAGCACCCAGACGTAGGCAGCTATATAGATAGATAAATAGATAGATAGATAGATAGATAGATAGATAGATAGATAGACGCCAAAAGTGCTTGTATACACAAAGAAATGTTTTCGAAATTTAAACAAATACACACGCGAGGTTTCTGCGTTCACATGCCAAACACACGTGTAGTCATCACCGCTGAATACCACAACACACAGGGTAACAGACAATCGTTTTCCGTTGTCGATAAGTGGCAGAATCTAGCTCTGTGTTAATAGTGCTAGTTTACACCTCGAAAACTATAATTTTTCTGCCACCAGTTGTAACGGGAAATCATCCTGATAGGGTGGTCCCTGCTTATTCGGAAAGTAATATAAATCTGGTTCCGGCAAGAATATGTATTCTTTAAAGACTTCAAACTCTCGTTCATTCAGTCACATTTGGCCCAACATCGGATGATTCAGATGATTTCGGAGCAATCCAGTGGCGAAGCGCTGCCAATAAGCGATGCAAAGGAGAGCAAACGACATTCGAGAAGAACGGACCCAGCCCGGGCACTGGGTTGCCGTCTACAATCGTACCACAATCGCACTCTTGGGATCCAAAGCTTCAGTGGTTTTGTGTCAACTTGTTTCAATCTCGAGTTTAGAACGTTGGCATTTAGAGCTCGTTCCGCAGAAATCTTGGTGTCCGCGTCAATGTCGGCACCATTAATTGTCCGTGAAAAAGCCTCCTGTTTATCGTCATTCCAAGAAATCAAGGAGATGCAAATAACATAAATATTGATGCATGCCACCATTGAAGGTCGAGCCTCTGCGGCTCATACTCGTCTTGGCGGTGAAGAAAAAAAGAACATTTTGGTCGATCTGGTTCGGGTCAGCTCCTGGTTGTCTGTCTTGTTTTGCTCGCGACAATATAAATATTCGACTCGAGCGAGAACAAAACCCAAGCCCTCTACGTGACAAGAAGATGCATCAAACAGCCATGGCATTACTTGGAACTGGTTTAGAAGAATTCCTTCTGAAAGAATAAAAAAAAATTATACGAATGTGTTTTATATAGATACAAAAACTTAAATTGATGGTGATTTTTGTTTTTATGTACTTATAAAACCCCCAATTTTAAAATATAAACGGCCACTATAGCAAGACGTCTGCTGCTTTTTTATTTTTGTGCCATCACGCCACTTTAGGCTTATTGAATTTCGGTTCCCGGTGAAGACTTCAACCATGCCTTGTCAAAAGGCATTTTTGTGCATTTGACATCGTCCGTTGTGATTTCCGTAAGAGCAACAACTGAAAGTTCAGTTGCGAAGTGCCCACTAGACATAATTCACCAATTCCCGAAGTGGCGAAGTACCCACTACGTAGATTCACACCTTACCGAAGACAGATGAAAAGAGAGATAAGGAAAGGTTTTGTGGAAGACAGGGAGGTTAACCAGAAGGAAATTTTTGGTTTGCTACCCTGCACTGGGAAAGAATTACGGGATAGGAAGGCAAGAGGAGAAAAAAGAGGGCGATGTGTTTAAAAATGATGTTTTGATGATAGTCAATATGGTGACAATTACGTATCAAGGCTGAGCTTTTTGTGAAGGGGGGGGGGGGGAGTGGCGCAATTTTACCTTAGAACTCATTACGCAATTCACGGGTGCGACGCCTCGCCTGGTGCAAATATGCACACCTGCCTTGTTATATTTCGTCTGTTAACATAACTTATGATCAGCAAGATCGCCAAAGACCTACACCGTACTTGAGACTGTTTCTGAAAGAAAAGAAAAAAAAGCATATATTGGTGATTTTTCCGGTGAGAAGTCCCGTTAACCAATGTTTCTGGTGATAATCATGTTAACAGTTACCACGTGACAAGTATGCACAATCGAACCAGGCGTGACAACAAAAAGATATATATATATATATATATATATATATATATATATATATATATATATATATATATAGCATGAAGGTCAACAGAATTGGAAACATCTAGATGGATATTTCACACCATGGTGAGGGGCAAAGTGAAGATCGAACATGAGTGGAGAGAAGAGGAGGCGCAAAACAACTGGGTTCGATACAAGCTCAAATTCTGCTTTTGCTCTTTGAATCTTTCAAAATTCTTGGCTGAGGGACGATGCCACCAATGCCGATAGATTTTTGGCGACACGGGCTCTTCAACACTATCTCGTTATAAACTTCTAGCACTATATCAGTAAGTGCTACAAAGGTTGTCATATATTTCGCTAACTTGGCTCGATGATAGCAAGCTATGCACACAGCGAGTTTATTGAGCTATATTGTTGACTTAGCTAATGAATTATAATGTCGAGTACAATTGCGATGAGTGATCCTAAAGTTAAAGTGTGAGTGTTTAATTAAGGAGCCTAAATGACACACCGCACGCAACTATTGAGACGCCGGCGGCTGCCCGTATGGGAGCTTGCTTATGAATGGAAACAAAGACATAAAATTTTGAGTGCAGTATCGACGCTGTAGCTATGCCACCAGGGTGCTTAAGTACAGTGACAGGCTGAGATGGCGCATTAGCAACTCATGCCACAATCGCGCAAGTTCTCGAATACAGCGATAGTGAGGCCATCTTCTTTCATCTTGAGCACATTGCTAATTCAGCGGAAGCGGTGAAGAGTGCGACGGCGTAGATATTTCACAGACTCTTTATGAGGCCCTCCATAACACCCAGGTTCCTAGCGCAGTCCCTTTACGGCGGTGACAACCAAAACAAGGGAACGTCTTAAAGCCCCAGCAGAGCAACAAAGCGGCACAGCGGAATAAAAGCTGCTGTCATCATGGGTCCTTAAGAAGATGCTAGTAGAAAAAAAGTAAAACAAAAAAAACCCGCTTTGCTCGCCACTCGAGGTTTCTCTCGTGCGACCAACATTTGTCGCTGAAATGAAACACCGCTGTACAGCGCCAGAGTTACGCATAAGCCGCGGATTTTGTTCCACTGTAAGCGCTGGCACTGCCATTCTGACCAGCAGTAGTTTCTCCGGCTCTGTTGCCTGCATACACTTGAAATCCCGCGATTTGGTTTCCGCGCTCACTTGGCTCTATAATCTCTGATGCTTTCTCGCTTTTTTTTTCTCAAACAGCGTGGTGAGTGCACCGAGCGCCAGGCCTGGCATGTGACCTATAGCCATTTTAGCCACGAGTACAGGCGTGTTGGAATAGAATTTTGTTGTCCTTGTCCTCAGAGATATAATGAATCAACCTGCCCAAGCCGCACCTTTTTGTCGAGTGTCTTTATGCATTGTTCTCCCCTCAACGTACTATGTCCCCACACTATTTTCCGTTAAATTCTGTTGCGTTACTTTGTTCTACATGCTGTAAACTACTTCCCTTTCACGCTTGCCACGTTTCTCGTTGCTACAGTTTTATCTCGGGGAGTACGAGCTCACTTTTATCCCGCGGTGGCCAAGAACAAGCCAGTCTGTTATGAACCCCAACATGGGGTGTTTTCTTTGTGGTTCCAGTGTTAGGCGTGAAAAAAAACACGTCTTTTTGAGTACTCAAAAATTATTTGGGAGGCGCTGTTTTTTTGTTCGCAACGCCCGAGAGGGCCTTTGGTATGTGTTATCAAGCACTGCTCGCCTTTTTCATTTTGTACGTCCACCTTCCATACTTTCGAGAACGTATTAGCCAGTAAAGAACGTGATCGACAAAAAATAAAGGCGGCACTAGTCATTCAAGTGTTGCTGCACCAGTCAAGCGTTTATTCTGAGTGCCAGTCTCATCTTCTTTTCAATTGAAAACCATTGCAGTATATAGCGTTACAATCTTTATACTACATCAAGGCTGCCCAGCCAGCATTATTTATTATAAAGCAAGAGGTGAAAACAATGTTTTGCTGCATGGTCAATATTCTAGTTTTCATACCTGTTTCATAACTAGGTCAATATTTTAGTTTTATGAACCATCTTATTATTTGCTGGTGTTATCATTCACGGTTGAGGGATATTTGACCATGGCCACAGTGTTGAAACTCGTATTGAGCGTGACTGCACAGTTTCGGCTATAATAGAAGCACCCCATACAAAATAATTTATCATGATGCCATATAGCAAGTTATACACTACGTGCCTGTAAGTATATAGGCGTACCAAAAACAGCAAAAGTTTGCGGGACGTTGGATCAACGAAAAATGAGAATTTTCGCTATACCTGCCTAATTATTTTAATCAATCTGGTGACTGTATAGGTCGGAATGCCAAGTGCAGTAATAAATATTTATTTCGGAATTACATTCCCATACGAAGCGGGAATTCAGCTTTGTCAAACAGTTCGTGTCCCGCAAACTTTTGCTGTTGGTAGTACCTACGTAGCTGTGCACCATTTGATGTCTTGGCTGATCATGATGAATTATTGCTGAGCCACCTGTAATAACTGGGGAAAAGTGTAAATTTAGGGGTTTTTTTTTTCGTTGGACGCAATTTTATAGATAACTAACAGATAATATCGGCAGGGAAAATATTGTGGATGGTATTCAAAGTAACCGCAATGTAAGTGAAAAGAAAGAAAAGTGGACGAAACGTTAACTTGCGACGGACAGAATCAGAACCAGCAACCTTCCAAGAACGTGTCCGGTGCCATACCACTGAGCTACGGTAGTGCTGTCTCTCTATGTGATTATAATAAGAATGAAAAGATAAAAGTGCCATTCGTATTTGTCCATTCTTAAAATGACGCCTCAACAGGGTGACACAGACATGGAGCTGTGGGAATAAAATATATAGGAAGGAAATGGTATGAGAAAAAAAAAACACGTAATAGGGCGCATTCGCTCCAACTCGCTCAGCACGCACTCGAACCATTGCAACGCGCAGCTGACCTGGAAGGCCATCGAGGAAACCAAGGCATGAGAAATCTGCACGTTTTAAGACGGGCAAAAGGAACAAGGTCTTGGCCCACAAAACTCACGTAATAAGTTCGGCTGGCCTCCGTGGTAGCGCCGCTTCAGAGAGCTCATCCGAAGGTTTCATGGCGAGCAGGACCGCAGCAGAAAATTGTCTCAGAGGAGTGTCGGCTCGGAGGAATGTGAGCACCGCACGAACATCCGCAATGAGTGTGCCGGTCTTTGTGTTCTTCGAGACGACGGCAGAGGCCGGCGGAGTCGAGAAAGACGGTGATGTCGTGTTCGAGCTTGCGGAGACGACGGGTGCACTCCATGTAGGGAGCAGGGCGGCCTCTGAGGTGGGTTTGCCGGCACCGCGACGGCCGCATCCTTGAACGAGTGGCACAAAAGTAACACTATGGGGTTTCTAAACCGATATTTCAACTGTTAACGTCGACTTCATTGTTGCCTTTAGTGCCCCTTTAAAGAACCGCAGGTGGTCGAATATTTCAGAGTCGTTCACTGAGGCGTCTCTCAATCATATGGTGGTTTTGGGACGGTAAATCGCACGTACCGATCAATATTGTCATTCGGTAGAGAAGCGAGGTACCAGTTACTCATCTATAAGGCATTATGGTAAGCTTATTTATGCTGTGGCTCAGGATGATAAAGAGTTATATAGCATAGATATTTGTGCTGGGTTGGAAGTTGCAAGTGACCCACTCGTTAAGCAATTATCTTTATAGAACACGTTATTATTTACCTTTTCCACCACGTGTCGTCTATGATGGCATTATTACTGGTCCAGTTCAGAAAATTCAAGAAACCAAAAAAGTTGTGCAAGTTCAGGTAGACATTTATGTACTACCCCAAATGTAACATGTCTAGATGAATGATTACTAGCCAAAACTGTTTCAAGGAATTCCACGTCAAGTAGTACCTCGTGTGCTCATGTTGCTCATGTCTAATAACTCATTACTCACTTATAAATAACCGGAATTGTTTTTTGACAACGTAGTTAGAATATTTTTACCTTTCTTGATTGATTGATATGTGGGTTCTCCCGTCTCAAAACCACCATTTAATTATGAGAAACGCGAAAGTGAAGTGCTAAGGAAATTTCGACCACCTGAGTTTTTTAATGTGATCCCAAAGCTGAGAACAAGGGCCAACAACTTTTTCGCCTCCATCAAAAATTTTTGCCATTCTTGATGCATCCCGAAGTTTTCTTGTTGCTGTGCATTGAATCAAGATCTACAGTTCTTAAGGAAATTTCTCGCACGATGTGGCGCTTGTATAGCGCATTTTTCAAAATAACATTGATGCACCTACTTTATCGGTGGTAGTGGAATACGCGACCGCCACTCAGAACGCCTGTGATAACTCCTTTAGTGAACTAGAAGTTTTTTTTTTCGTGTGACAAGCGGCAGTGGTTTACAACTGCGTTATCAAAATCGGCTGTTACAGTGTGCTAGTAGTAGCCTACGCTGTAAAAAGTTAATCACCATGTCACTTAGACAGCAGGGGGAATGTTAATAGGCTATATGCGCCTGCGAGAACATAAAGGTTCTGTCCTGTGGGTGGCGAAAGGGAACAATCGAGACGCACGCGGTACGCTTTACAGGATGTCACGCTGGCCCGTTATACACGCAATGCCTCTCAGCCTCGTTTGTTGGATAGGTCAGTTGTATGGGGTCATCCCTTGGAACAGAATCGATAGGCTCTCCTTGACATCCTACATCTTCTGGTGAGTGTCGTTGCCTGCTTTCGCCAGGAACTATGTGTGGTTGATTACGACGCTCCCAAACAACGTCCAGCATAAGAACTACCAGTGCTACTCCTGGGACAATATATGGTAGCAATGTCATTTTTGATGCTAATGCAATTTTGTGGTTTGCAATCTGATCAAAGAGTTGGTGAGTCGATGGTCCCACTTTGGCATCAATGCATCAATGAGAGGAGGAATTCATTAGTAATAAGTGAAGTTGATGCAATAGAATTGTGCAAAAGGCGTTTCTACAAGGTGTATATACCACACCCTGAATATGTTCTGTATGCTATCTGAACTAATTACTTCACAATTATTTTAGCAACATTTTCCAGCATCATTGGGCGCAAATGTCGATCTCAAGTCTCTTTGTTGTAGTTCTTTTGCGACCTGAATACGCGGTTCATCTCAATACTTTCACGTTGAATAAGGAGAGAGCACGCATCCTCTTGGTGTTTTACAGGTGCGCAAAAACAAACGCGGAGTGCACGCGCACGGTCAGAGAGTCGGAAAAAGAACAAACTACTCGTTAATAAAACATTCGTGTAATAGTAAGTAGCTACACTCTAGAGAAGTATTTCGCTTTGGCCTTATGCTCTCACTGCTATCGCTGAAATGACTAAAGCTTCGAGGTTACTTCCCTGCATCAGAGCCGAATGTTGTGTGAACGATATTAAACTGGTAAGTTTTAGCAATAGAACCAACGGCAGCAATATTTAGCGATAATAAGCACCTTGTTGTTTTTGTCTCCGTGTCATTTTCGTTTGATGTACAGTTCAACGAATTAGAAGAGCGTTATAGGCTGTGTGTTGGAGGTGCAAGTCCGGCACTTGCATCAAATACAACCAGACGGTCTTGCCAAAAGTGATTGCGTGTAAAATTCAAATCCCCGATCAAATATGTGTAAATTACTATTTACGTTGTGGTGGTACACCGTGGTGCTATAGTGATGCTCACGGTGCTCGGCTGCTTATCCGAAAGTAGCGGGCTCAATCGGAACCGCGGTGGCCGTATTTCTACAGAGGTGATATGCCACAAAAAGTCGTGTAATGTGCGATGCCAAAGCAAGTGAAACAGCAGATGGAGGAATTTCAGGAGCACTGCCCAATGGCGTGGGTTATAGTCAAATATCGTGCTTAAGCACCTAGAATTCTACAAATACTTCTTTATGTCGTATTTACCCGACAAAGTATTTTCTGGCCTAATAATCTTTACAATGAGAATGGTTCAGATAATTTCTTCACTTGTAATAAGTACGTGGGCTAAAACTGTTTGTTATTGAAGTATTTTAATATTCCCACATATTCTTTAGATAGAGCTTAGTCATATATTAGAGACCCAATACATTTACGATGAAAATGAGAAGTATCCGTATTTCACAAGCACACACAAAAAAGCACTTATTTTTTTTGCATGCGTTTGGCGCTTTGAAACTATTTTTTATCCCACCTCAAAATAAAAAAAAAACCGCGAACAAAGGATGATGAGCGGTGATATGTTGGAACTCTCTTGAACAGAAATCGTGATGCTTTAGCTATCCTGTGCAACGAAGCCAGCAAGCCAGAATGAACGTCCTCTGAATTTCTGAAACCAGAACTGCGTTTTCTCCGCACGTCTTCTTCGACGCCGGCCATATCACTGCGACTTCCAAGGTGCAGCGTGTTCGAGGAAGTTGATCCTTCCTGTCAACAGGCGCACACGCGCTCAGAGATGTAGCCGGCGCCTCTCCACCTGCCAAGCGTAAGCCTAATAGACGACTCTCCTTGGCTTTTGGGATTCTCGCACGCCAAAGCTGTCTACAAGTAGCTGTCTCTCGAAGCCACATTGGCACCTCAGAGGGGCGCGCTACGACTCAAGGCATACAGCTGTCAGCTCAAACGCGGGTGTACGAAGGAACGTGTGGAGGACGGGAGCCAGCGTGCTGGGCTGGGATGAAACACAGAACAAGTGGATACCTTTTATTCCTAGCGTGCCCCGACTGATTTCAGAAGCCGTGTGAGTCTATCACAAGTAAAAAGGGAGGTTTAACGTGGACTGTTCTTTCCTTCGGTTATCCCCTGATTGACATACTTATTCACTTCGCTATTGTCAAATGTAGACATTTTCCACAGCATTTACTTATATTAAAATTTCATATATTCGGCGCGCTGTCTGCAATCACAATACACATACACAGACAAGGTACAGAAGCCGATTTATAGATCACGCCTAATGAAAGGTACTGCGAATCATTCGAATATGTAGAAAGACAAAAATAAAAAAGGAGCAAGCACAACTATTGATTTGACTGTATCCACAGGCGTCAATTGTCAAGCAGCTGTAATAGCCCTCCATGCAGAAAATTTGCCTCCTCTTGCACATAAGGAAAGCGATGGCACGCCAATGTCATTATTACTCTTTGATCAGTAATGTTGAGTCTTTTGAAACCATTCACTAATCTTTTTCCTCTAGGATGCAAGTGAGACCCGGACTCTAAAAAAAATGCGTGGTTGAATAAAGAGATGTTTTGTTTATTATTGTTTGCAAATTTTCAAGTATTTATCTTCGATGAAACAAGGAGATTTGCTTGGTAATCAAGTTGTTCGCATCACAGCTGTTTTCCTGACATGGTTGTTTACACAATGAAAGGACATTCGCGTTGTCATCACGCGTCGCCCAACAACAGGTGTTTTTGCGTTTACGCTTCCTCGTTTACGGTTGCCGACAGTACTATGCACAGTGTGTCAACCCCAAACACTATTTTTGGTTGCGTACTTTGAGCGTTCCCCGCAGGCGGGTGTACCAAGAGCACTCTTTGAAGTGCATCTCCGGTTCACTTTTCATACTGCCTCGACAACCTGTATGGGACGCCGATGTCACGTGGTTGCAGCAGAGGGGCCGTACTTTATCTACCACTTACAGGTCGCTGGCAGTAGATGCATTGGCGTCCACATTCCGCATGGTGCCATGGATATAGTAGTTTTTTTGGCTCCGTTATTTAAAATGATAGCATTGAAGCGCACGTTTCACGGAAGTAACAGCACCGGTATCGTTGGCTGTGAGCGAAAAAACCGCCTTGGGTCTGAACTAAAAGTCGAGGGAAACTCAAATAAAAGAATGTTTACCTCAAGTGAGCACCTAAACGAAACCATTTGCGTGAGAGGCAGCTTTTCTACCTCAAAACCAAGCTATAGCACCAAATCACTTCGACAAAAAAAAAAAACGTGGATGTCATGCAGTCGAAGGAGATTTTAACGCAATAAATGTTGCGTGGTAGAAGCACTGAATTGTGCCAGGCGTCAAAACGTGTGAACTGCAAAACAAGTGGGTGTTTTTAAATGTTCGCAAATATTTATTTATTTATTATTTTCAGCAACCACATGAAAAAGTGAGCCGTTGTGAACGTTCGCTTGTAGCCCTACGAACGCGTTGTCGGCCCTTCGCTGATTCGGAAAAAAAGAAGAATTAAGCGTAGTGTGTATTCAAAAACGGCGCTTGCAGCACACCTTCTACGCTAATTTGAAACGGATGGTGTTACGTGCGCACTCATTTATTTCTTTACGGCATGGTTGAGGCATGTACCAAGAGCAGAAGCAAGGCTAGCAGTTGAGTAGGCGATACTCATGATGCCCATTTGCATTGTCACGTTCTGCTCTTCAAGTTAAACTGAAGTGCCCTTCATGGATTGTTTTACAAAAATTGAGGCGAAAAGTGTGGTAGAACATGATTCAGCACAAAGAAAAAAAACAACGAGTGACATGTACTTTACTAACAACTACAAGGTCATTTTAGTGATTATGCATTACAGTGCCTGATAGCTTTAGTCTTATTGAAACGCAATAATGATGCTCTGACAAAATATAGAGGTGAACTGAAGGCGGTGAACAGGAAATATTATTGCGTTTAGTATATTATTGCGTATAAGCCACGCCAAATATTATTGCGTATAAGCCACGCCATAAGGAGCTTCGCCCCTAATAAGTATAGCAAAGCATACTTACAATATGATAGTTCGTAAGCTTCTGTCGGCCCAACTGCGGTGGTCTAGTGGCTAAGGTACTCGGCTGCTGACCCGCAGGTCGCGGGCTCGAATCCCGGCTGCGGCGACTGCATTTCCGATGGAGGCGGAAATGTTGTAGGCCCGTGTGCTCAGATATGGGGGTTGACGTTAAAGAACCCCAGGTGGTCAAATTTTTCGGAGCCCTCCACTACGGCGTCTCTCATAATCAAATGGTGGTTTTGGGACGTTAAACCCCACAAATCAATCAATCAATCAATCAATAAATCAATCAAACACCAAATTTCTACGTCTACCTTTTAAATGAAGTTGATTTCAGCGTAAATATGGCCTCCTTGTTTAAAGTAAGTGACACGTCTGAAACTTTCTCGGTCATGGTGTCACGTGTAGAGACGTCTGGAATGTGACGAAAGCAGAAGTTTGTGAAAAGTTTCCCAACTTTATACCCCTGAAAAATTATGAACTGCATCTCTAAAAGCAAGCCGTTCTTCCGCCATTATCGGTGAAGTGACAGAATTACTAGCAGATTTGCACGATGCTGAGAACACACATAAAATGTAATGACAGTACACCCACTTCTTTAAATTTCTGAGATAAACTCGATGTAAAAAAAAAAACAGAGAGAAACGTGATCCCTATGGATAACCGTAGCTGCGTTCACGAAGCAACAACTTGTATCTTAGTTGGCGTGGAGTATTATGCAGACTCCGCACTTTTGGCCTTGAAAACAACAAGAACAATAAAATAAAAGCAGCCATGCATTTCCCTGTCAGAACAGCATTCGTGTGCCGTATAGCAACAGACAAGAGCTCCACTAACGAGCGCACTGCACACGATAAACCGAAATAAACTGAATAGCAAATATGAAAGGAACCAGGCTTATCCTACAGATTCAGTAGAACGAGGTGCATAAATAAGCTTGCCTGATACTTCGCTGAGGTGTGCGTGATCAGCTGCCGCAAAACGTGGTAAGGCGGAAGTACGAAACGCAATGCGAGACGGCACTTCCTCCCAAATGGGTATATACGGCGGGAAGCGCTCGGTCCCGCTACCTGCGTGCCAGGCAACATACTCTAGCAACACGGCTCTTACAAAACGGGAACGTAACAACTGAAAGAAAGAGAAAGAGAGTAAAACTACAAGACAAAAGATGCGCAACATGAAGGAGGAAGTCTTCGCGCTTTCCGCTCGGCTGTTCTTCACCGTTGCTGGAGATGAAGCCTTGCCTATGACGGGAGCGAAAAACTTTCTCGGTAGATGTGAAGAACAAGCGCTGACGCGTTCGAGTGGACACGATTGCGCCGCTCTGGGATTTCATGCACTGTTTCCCGTGTGATGCAATTTGTTTTTTTTTCCCTCGGGGTTGAGCTGGAACACCATCAGCGCTGTGTTGGATCGAAGTGCATGCTTTACCGGGCGTTCCTTTCTTGAGGGCACTGCCCTTGTAAGACAAAAAAAAAAAACGTGTGCGATGGACCGATTAGGAGTGCGGTGATGTAGATAACATTTGTGTTTCTAGCTGTAAGAATGATCATAAAGCTTTGAACAATATTTTACCAAGAAAGAACAATTTCTTCTTATGAGGTTTTATAAATTATGTGAAGTAACAAAGCAGGCGGCTTTAAGAAAGGCGAATGTTGCAATCACAGCTTTTTTTTTTTGGCTGTAGTAGCGGTGGAAACATTGTTACGTTGTGCTGAAAAGACTCGCCGCTCTACAGATATCCACGTCCACTTCTGTCACCGTGGATGTAGTTTGTTTGATGCTGTGTTTTCATTAGGCGAAGTTTAGTGGCAATTGTGTTTCGCGGGAATCATTTCTCGGTTGTCCAGCAGAGCTAATTCTGCATATTTCAAGATAAGACACAATAATTGTATAACTGTGTGTATACTTCTGCCGATATTGCGAATATATGATAAAGGCTACTAGAAAATGATTTGAAGCAATTGTTTTTCACTGTCGATTGTTTTTGCATTGTATAATTAGGTGTCGGCGCTACTCACATCTGAATGTCCGATCAGAGCGCTTGTTATTATCATTATTACCGAAAAAGGCATCGCGTAGATTCCCTCTAGTAAAAATCAACCTTCTTGATGGCTTCCTGCTGATTTGTTCCGGGGAAATGGGCAAGAAATCATATGTAGAGACTTAACAGTTTTCTATTACTTTCATGTCTACTATGTTTAGCACAGCATGAGCTGCATTCTTGAAGGCCTCACAATTTTTTTTCTTAACGGCAATGCCCCACCAAGCTGTATTATTAGGAGGGTGCTTGTTAGGTTGCAAAAATGTATCATACAGGTGGCGTCTGTAAAAACTTGCTTGCTTGCTTCCATCCGTCCGTTCATCTATCCGTTCATGCATCCATCTATCTTGTTAATATTGTATTAACAATTTCTCCGGCGTTACGTGCCAAAACTACGATGTGGCTATGAGTTAAGGAACTCAATTTAATTATGAGCGTGTGGGATCCCTCAACATCCACCTAAATCTAGGTGCGCGAACGTTCTGCATTTCAACCACATAGCTGGGGCTGGGAGTCGAACCCGCCTAACAGAGCTTAGCTGCGCGACACTGCACATGATATGCTCAGATGGCTGTGCAAGCTTTTGCAGGGTAGTGTATCATTAGATAGCTAAGCGTATTGATGCAATCAGAACGATGCTTATGTGAAGCGAAAGATTGAAATGGTCACACTAGTAAAACTGAATACGTATCGAAGTGTCTGAAGTATATCAATATCAATATTTCATAATAACGGCAAATTATCTGAAACTTGTTTTGTAAAAGTTTTACCAAAATCTGATGACGACGAGGATTTTGAAGGACGCGGTGAAGCGATTGTGGTGCAATACGAACAAAATGAATAGAACCAAAATAGAGAACGCTCAGCCCTGACAGCAACAAGACAACATTCTATGACAGCAAAAAATATTTAAGAACATTGCGATGGCACCTTCATGATAGAGTTTTCTGTAAATATACAAGAGAGAACTCTGGTGCTGCAACGTACGACGCTGCAGCGAGATTGGCAATGATGGGGAGGACACAAGTTTTGTATAGTCTTTATTATTTTGGGTCAGTTTGGTTCCTTCTGACCTGAATATGCTTTGCCACACAATGAAGTTCAGCGATGATTTCGCAGTTACGCTTCACCACCATTTACTTATTAGGCTCACCCATTCAAATAGGGGAATCAAATTCTCACTGTCCGACCTTTTGTTACAAACAAAACCAAAACATAGCAATAAACCAAGTCGCAAGTGAGTTCAAAGCCTCAAGCACTAACACTAGATAAACATGTGTACTACCCATCATTGCAATAGTGGCTGAACGATAGCAGCGCCAGAATCTCCTCCAGTTAAGTTTAGGAATTTGATGATCATTATGGTAGAATTAGGACAACAAAAACGTAAGAATGTGTGGCAATGACCATGCACTTCCGCCTCGTTTTTGGTCCTCTAAATGTTCAGATGTCCAATACTGCGCCTACCATTCTGACGGTCGCAGCGTCAGAGTCTCCTCTAGTTTATTTTAGAGAATTCATGCTCATGATGGTAGAATTAGAACAACAAAAACGTAAGAATTTGTGGTCATTACCATGCACTTCCGCTTCTTTTTTTTTGTCCTTTAAATATTCAGAAGTCCGATACTGCGCCTACCATTCTAGGGGATATTGTCTAAACGCCATAAAACTGTGAGTATATGTTTGAGCATATCTACTGAGTTATCACCAGAAAACTGTCGATAAGAGAGCAAAATAATGTAATAAAGTGACCAGAAAACATGTGTTTAGAAAAAAATGTTTAACGATTTCAAGTACATTGGGGGGGGGGGTTAGAAAAAGGGGGTAACGATTTAGAGCACAGGGTACTCTACTAGGGGAGAGCTTAAAGCCGTCCCACATGCCTGAATACACAGGCATGGTTCAGTGTGCACCGACATGCCTGAATACACAGGCATGGTTCAGTGTGCACCACGCAACTATGGGACAGCATTGAGCCGCGCATAACGTATACATCTGCGAGAGTGATGACTTAAAATGACTGCCTTCATTCATTATAACGTCATGGGGTGCCAGTAGGCTGTGGGCAGAAATATATTTACAGGTTTTACACGGAGCACACAGTGTCCTTGAACCAAGAAGGCGGAGTGGCCACAACAACACAAGCTTTTGTTCAATCGTCATCTTCGTTACCTTTATGATCAATTCCTTGAGGTTAATGATGGTTTGTATCATATAGCCGCCGCCGGTGAAAGCGCCGTCTCGGCGCTTAAGAAAGCGCGCAATCCTGCGCGAAGAAGTGTGGCTTAAGGCGAGAGACGTGTACAATATCAGTGGACGACAGAGACGATGATCCTGGGGAGTAAGAGACAGCTCTGTGGTGACTGTCGTAGCGATTATTTTATGAGAGCTGCGAGGCAGAATAGTGATCCCGGGCAATCTGGTGGGCCGCTCGATCCCGAATTGTTGTATAGCGAGCGTACTCGGTAGGAGTGTTAGTATGCGACGGCAGAAGAGCATCAAAAGGCAAAGTGGGGTGACGGCCGTACAAGAGATAGAAGGGAGAAAAGCCAGCAGTGTTGTGGCATGACGAGTTAGAGGCAAACGTCCGGTAAGGCAAAGTGGCATCACAATCACGATGATCTGCGGAGACATACATGGATAGCATGGTCGGTCAGTGTGGTTGAGGCGCTCAGTGAGTCCATTTGTTTTTGGGGTGGCAGGCAGTGGTGATCTTATTCCGTGTGTAACACGAACGAATGATGTCGTCCACGACATTGGAGAGGAACGAACGTCCACAGTCATTCGGCAGTTGACGCGGCGCTCTATTGTGGCGAATAACGTCATGAAGGAGAAAGTCTGCGACAACAGTAGCACAACTTTTTGGTAGCGCTCGCATGATGGCAATGCGTGTCGCGTAGTCTGTACCCACCACTACCCACTTATTGTCACTCAGAGACTTTGGAAATGGTCCAATGAGATCGAGGCCGACACGGTAGAACGGGTCTGTTGGAATGTCGATAGGCTGAAGTGGGCCAGGTGGTGCCAATGAAGGATGTTTGCGGCGCTGGCAGGACTCACAAGATGCAACGTATCGGCTTAAGGCCGGGCCAGAAGAATCGACGCCGTATGTGGTGATATTTGCGGGCTGCTCCGAGATGTCCAGCAGTTGGGGCATTATGAAGTAGTTCGACGTTAATGATGGCTTGTATCAATATTAAATATAGTTCATTTCATATAAAGCCAGTAAGGCAGTTTGTTGAAAAACAATTGTGTACCATTCATAACAAACCATCCACCCTTGATTGGACGACAGGTGGATTTCTATAAACGTTTTCCGTTGATCAATTCAATTTCCGAACACTTAATGCAGACTTTGGTAGACCAGTATGTACTGGTGAAGTAAGAACTCTTCCGACGTTTTCACAAGATCTTAATGCGTTCGGGGAAATACGTTATAAATGCACTTTATTGGTTACTTTTCTGAAGCCACATTTTCGCTCAATTTATGAAATGTCATCACTGAAAATTTCTTTATCCGAAAGGCGTTACAACGTGTGCAACAAATGTTGGCGCATCAATAAAAGGGAGAGAGCAAAGTGAGGGCAAAAGTTCCGAGGTTCCACCAACCTTCCTCCTTGCACCCCTGGACTTGTCTGAGAATCGCTTTGCCATCCTAGTGTGGTTAAAAGATATCGTCAAGACTGTTTCGCAGTGATGTTTACAGTACCTCTCGAACACGGTTTACAAATTTGATTTCTACTGGGTGTAAAAGGAAGCAACGCCCAACGTTTCGGCCTTTTACCGCAATAATCCGTAACACAGAAAACAGCGAAAAATACCAGTCTAAATGTAAGCATGATACTTTTTGCAATGGTGATACATTAAGGGGAATTTGATGAAACGTGAAGAGAGAAGTGTCGGCAAGGAGAATCTAAACCTAGTTTGTAGGTGTTGTCCTTATATGCAACAAATCATGACACCCTTACTATCGTCAACATTATGAAGTAACTGCATATGACTGTACGTGTCAGTGAAGGCACAAACTAAAGTTTTTGTATGTAGATACACACTATAGTGCAATCCAGTGTAAGCCACACAAAAGTTGGAGGAGAGCACACAACACACGTAGCTTCCTGTTAACTTCTCAAGTTTAAAACTCGGCGTCTGGGTTAAGATACTAGAGGCCCGTTGCTATTATCTGAGTCTTATCGCTTGCTATAGTAGGTGGTGCAGTTTTCGCAGCCTTCACGTCCAATGGACGTCATCAAATGTGTGTTAACTGATGCGATATCTTTTATATTCGGATATCATGGATGTATAAGGGCTCGCATGGTTGGTAAATGACATTGGTAAACGGACAACAGAGCGGGAAGAAAACACCGAGTAGAGCGAATATTGAAAAATGTGTTTTATTTGTTCGTCTTATTTAGCAAATGTGCTGGTGCTGAGTGCAAGCCTTCTCGTTCAAAAGATGCCTAAAGTAGTTCGTGTTGACGGATGTGGAGGAACTCTGATAAACCTTGTCTGCGCTGGCTCATGTCATGTTGACAGAAAAAAAAATATCGCGGGTAAGACTGCATAAGAAATCATTAAAATGCACGCCTGAATACACATGTACCAAACACGCAGTCACTGAGCCTCAACAGAAAAGAGCTGCCGTGATATTTCCGTGATATATTCTTTCGATGTGACAGACATAGGGGGCATACTAAGAACACGATAGAAAGCTTGTACAGTTCATGCCATTTTAGGCTGCCTGCGTTATCACTGCTGTAATTATAAGAAATGTACGTGACTTCAGATTAGTTCATTACATTTGGTGGAAGTGAATCAGTAATAGTAAAAAAATGCCGTGTAAAATAGCAATCATGCTAATATTAGAACTTGTAAGGTGCCTCGTAAGCCAGTCGAAACTTATCATAATGAAATGCCTCATTACGTAAGCTTTTTCAGCGCCATGGCACAAAAAAACGGAAGCGAAAACTCCAACTTTTGACCAATGGAAGGCGTTTGTGTGCAAGACCAATTGTTACAATAAAAAAAATTAGCTACTTTTATATCAAAGCCTTCGTGGCATGCTCGAAGAACTGAGTGCTTTACAGTGTATTACCCTCTGCAGCAACCAATTCTAGGTTGCGTCGCTGCGTAATTCGCTTGAGAGAAAGGGACGAGAGTTTTCGCAACGCCGAGACAGCTTTAATTATCCCGTCCACGTTAACGCAGGTACGCGAACAACTCTCCTGACAGCAAGCGAGTCACCGGGAAATATAATTGCGCCGGCATGTAGCTACGGTAGTCGCTGGGTCCTCACCTGAGAAGTTTTTTAAGATGGCAGGTCAACCAAACAGAGCTCGAGCTCCACGTTAATTTCGTTTATGAAGAAATTCGTCTTTCACCTACTGGCTTGAAGTTGTCACTTACTATAGTAATTCTGGATAAAGAGACACTGTTTTTAGTCTGTACTAGAAGATATATAAAGTTGAAGTTGAATTACGTATGATAGGGTTAGTTCGACAAAGGTACGCGCAGCCCCGTATTGAAACTTGTCGACGTATTCATTTCCATTTCTGTACCTTTGATCGACAGCATATAAGTTCAAATCGTCTGGTTGGCATCGGCGAAGAAAGGAGGAAAATATTGGCAGATCCCACGTACTGTGGGAATCGATGATATGCGAAACACGATTGAGAAATGTTGATATGTCTCTGTAAAATCTGCACATTGTTACGAGGTGGAGGTAAATGATGTCGTACATGACTTACGTGTCATGATTGTCATGTTTGAATGTCTCGTTTACCTTCGTCATCTATTCAAGTAACGCGATACCAAATTTAGTATATGTGGAGCTAGCGAAACGATTGCGAGCGCATCATGAAGGGCCCAACATGCTCTAATGTAGAGGTGATGCGCACGCACGCTGGGCACAGCGACGCTAAATTTGCAAAACGCGAGCACTCTATGGTCTGACGCTAGGCACGACCGGGGCGACCAGCGTCTGTCGGCGCGGCCCTACGGCAACCGGCGCGAAATGCGACATGCGGCATTTCGCGACGATGCGTTACCCAGCCAACACTGCTTTTCCCTCTTTTCGTGACGGAAGGACGCTAGATGCGCTGAAACGCGCATGCGTCAAAGCAACGCAGCGCGGCGTGCGCATGCGCGTCAAGTTGACGCAGCGCGGCGTGAAAGCAACGCAGCGCGGCGTGCGCCGGAGAGCACGTGTACCGCGTCAAGTTGAAATGTATTGGCGCATTGACTGTGGCATGTAGTCATGTTTTCACATGACACACATCTCATGATTATCATGTTTGCACCACTCATATACCTTCGTCATCCCTTGGCGTCACGTAATGCCAAATATGGCATATGTGAAGCTGTAGCGAAACGCTGCGAGCGCATCATGAGTGTGGCATGTTGTCATGTTGTTACATGACACGCATGTCGTGGTTATCATGTTTGCACCATTATCATACCTTTATCATTTATTCACGTTCCGTAATACGAAATTTGGTATATGTGACGCCAGCGAAATGGCCGCAAGTGCATCATGAGTATGGCATGTAGTCATGATGTTACATGGCACGCATCTCATGATTATCACGTTTGCACCAGCCACATACCTTCGTCCTCCATTCACGTACCGTACTACCAAATTTGGTATATGTGACGCTAGGGAAACGGCCGCAAGCACATCATGAGCGTGGCATTTATTCATGTTGTTACATGACACGCATGTCATGATTTTCATGATAGGGTCTGGTTCTTTTGTTCACCATGCAATCATGTCGTACCATAGAAGTTCTTAAGCACGTCACGCGAATGAAACCACCGCAATAGCAGCAGGATCATGAAATGTAAATTATGACATTCATGACATGCATATCATGTTTTTTATGTTATGACTATTCAAGAACGTTCCTGATACAGTCATGTTATGCCATGCGAAGTTTGGTACCGATACCATTATCGAAACGGCCAGGAGAGCTAAAAGTCGTAGGCGGCTAGATAGATAGATAGATAGATAGATAGATAGATAGATAGATACGCTCAATGTCGCCGAAGTTCGCTAAGAAATGCTCCGCATAAAAAAAAACTTAAGCCGGTTTCGCTCAGTAAGAGAAATACACATGTGGCGGCACAATGTATACATTAACTCCCGGCCGCAAATGTCGGCATACTCACTCATGAATGGACTCACTAGCTCACCTTGACTGAAATCGAGCCGCGAGTCATACATCGTCACACAATCATTCACGAGTCACACAACCGAGCGGTGAGTTTGAGTTAGTCAGTGTCAAAAATACTTGGTGAAATTGAATCAGTGTTAGTCCCCCATGAACATAGCACGATCAAAACTAGAAAGTTGTGACGCAATGCCTCTCAATGTTTTCATGCTTCAAGTAGGTCTCGAAAAGGCACTAGACCACGTGCCGCACGTTTTGGTCCTCTCATTACTTGAGCACATGAACATAGGAAGTTTGATCAGCGACCGAGTGCGAACGGCTTGCACAGGATGCACAATGAGATTGGTAATAAATAAAACTGCGGTTCAGCGTGAGACATGGGTGCCCGCTATTGCCCCTGCTTTACGCTATTTTATGGAACATTTCTGTTTAAGTGTAATTCATAACAGCGCAATATGCGGCTCTAAATTGCATGAAGCTGAGGTTAGGCTCCTTGCTTAGACGGATGACAATGCTGTTTTCTGAACAAATTATGAGAGTATATTGCATGCTGTCAATGCCGTGAAAACGTTTTTGCAGGTGAGTGGCGGTGCTGTAAACTGGGATAAGTGCCTTGGTTTTTAGCATGGGGAACTGGGCGTCACACCTAGAGTATTTCTAAACATTAAATGACAGGAAACACCAGCCAAGTATTTAGAAGTACCACTGAACTCACTCTCTGGATTTCGAGCCAACCAGTTGTGCCCCCGCGAACTCTGATGACCGCGCAGCTATGGCCGACTAGGCTCGCCCTACGCCATCTACTGACGCCGACATTGACGCCCTCGTCGAGTGGTGCCCCGTGCTCGGACTCCTGCGTACTTCAGTGATTTTCTGTCGTTCGCTGTCTCTAGGCCTCGCTCTCTCCTTCCCCCTCTCTATCTCTATACCTTTAATCCTATCCTTTTAATATCTCCTTACCCCCATCCCTCGTGAGCTACTGTTGAGGTGTCGCATTATGATGCAGACAGTTACGGGGCTGACTTTTCTCTTCTTTTCTCTTTAAGAATCACATAGGAATCACATAAGTACTGCCGTGACAGTTAAACGTACTGAGAAAAAAAAAGAAACAGAGGCGTTGCGCAATGATGTATAAAAATTGAATGGTTGGAGTATTTTAATACTTGCACGGGCCACAACGCGCAACCTGCTTTAATAGGCAAGCTGTGGTACATAATGCAAGCTTTGCACTGCAGTAGACTAGGTGTACAAAGCATAGACAGTATACAGTACAAAACATAGACATAGACATAAACATTTGTAGTTTTTATTTGAAGCTCTGCATGGAAAAAATCTAGCCATACAATCCTCTTCACAAAAGTTCGAGATGGCGGGCTTGGATTCGTTCATTTGGACATAACACAACTTGGGTATCGTTTCCTTTTTCTGCATGATGTAGATGATCTTTTTTTTAATATAACTTTTATACAACTAACGCCGGCTGGAGTTCTGCCGGGATTTTTCTTGTCGTCACCAAATATGCGAGGAAAAATACATTGGTATCTAAAGGAAGTTGTTTCGTCCTTCTATTTTTTATCAGCGATATTTTTGTTAGAGCACCTGACTGAAGTATCACGCAAAAATTGTATAATCACTTCGTCGATGTTTTACTGCCTGTACCATTGTACCATCAGGCATACTGTGCAGGCCCAGGGCAGAATCTTCTTAAAAGTGTTAAAAGAATGCTTGTAGCAGCAGGGGTAAAAACTTTTATCTAAATTACACACTTGTACCTTACCAGTTAAAACATAGTTAGAGGATAAAGGATTATTTGTTACATGAAGTACACATTATTACTTATGTAGTACACCGGAAACAATTGAAAACGTGTTTATAGATTGCTGCAGCGGGGTTTTTTTCTGAGACACATTACAGAGAGCTTTCAAAAAGATTTACCGTCAAGTCCACAGGCATTCGTTTTCTTTCTGCTAAAACAAGGGTGCCGTACCTGATGATATAATCATGCTTCTGGGCCTGCATGGTATATGGCAAACCCAATGTGCCTTTGAAAAGGGAGATGTTGAAGTACGATCTGTGCGACAGTATTTTAGCGAATCAGTGTGCCATTTTCTTGAAATGCTGAAAAGGCGAGAGGATGTACCAAAATAGATTGCGCGCATTCAACCATTGTTACGAATGCCACAGTATTGATTAATAGTCAGCTAAGAGCTGACAGTTCTTCATTGAATTTTGCGAGTGTATGCAGTGATACAATTGTATTTTGTCGAATAACTCAAATGTTAAGAGTCTCGATACGCAAGGCAATAAAGAAAACAAAAACAGCGTGGCTCAGTGGTAGAATACTGGGCTGACACGCAGCGGACGCGGGTTTGAATCCCATTGTGTTCTTGATGTTTTTATTTAAGAGTGTTGTTGTATTTTTTGCGATAATGGTTACGAACACCGGCGGCGGCGGACAACCACACGGCGCCACGCGTGCCTCGTGTTTTGATCTCATAAGAGTTTTCGCTATAAATGCTACGCGCCGAACACAATGGTGTGGTATTACCGCACCTAACGTACGACAAATCAGCCCGGCTAAGCACCCTGCTTTTAGATTTCACAAAATAATGTTTAAAAGACCAAATGGTATGAGGGCTGAATATTTTGAAGTGGCAACCAGCAATATGCATGTCGACTTAACACTCACTGGTGTCAACTTCCTAAAGCTAGTAGCTATTGGTTAAGATGCAAGAATAACATAAAAACAGAAGAAGTGGGCCTCAATTTCACCTCTGTACATTACAAATTGTAGCTCTTAAGGTTACTTCAGTAGTATTAGATTTACTGCACGACTGCTACGTCTAAAAACAAATTGAATATAGGGACGCCATGGTGAAGGGCTCCTGAAATTTAGACCATCGGAGGTTCTTTAACCTGTATTTAATCCTGATGCACTGGTTTCAGCTACTTTCGCCTGTATTGAAAACGGCGCCCCAGCCGCCGCGCGTTGTTTGATCCCACAACACTCGGGTTTAGTTGAGCACTACGACCACAAGACCACCGTCGCGGCCTAAACGATTACTAAAAATGCAGACATACAAACACACAAACATACATATGCATTTGTATACACGTGTACGGGTTTGAATTGAACGCATTCTCAAAATTAGAAGGATTTCATTGAAATTGTTCGCTTCTGTATGCTGCCAAAGTTGCTATGACGTTTTCGTAAAAAAAAGTTTTGTAAAAAAATGAACTCCACGAAGCGACCAATGATGACGCATGCGGAAATATGAGTGGTCTTCGGATGAGACGAGCCTAATTGAAAATCCGTTCCCATCCCGAGTGGACTCGGTGAATCTGCCGAGTAAAGCCATTGGAAACACAGCAGTGGAGAAAAGCTCCGTCCCCGTATATGTGTCGAGTGAAGTTCAGGAGAACTTTTACGCGATAGAGAACGGAATAGCGCTCAGGCTTTTTCCTTCACAAGTTTCTCATTAGCCCAATTAACTCTAATTAGAATTTCCTAAGCAGACACTGCTTTAATATGAGCGTCGCTGCTAATAGGCTTTACTTCTGTGTTATGACTGCCATTTGAGCCAACTGGCTTCTTCGAAGCTTATGTGCATGAGCATTATAGGGCACGGAAAAGTAGTTTTTGTTTTGTGAACGTTTCCGCGGATTCTTTGCGCTGTATGAAAATAAGATATCTATCTTATTTGCTCGAGTACGCAGTGACCGAATCACAAGATATCGTCAAGTATCGGGCCGCGTATACGGCTTTGCTTGTTGAAACCAATATTGGCAATGCATGATAGTAAGTGGTAACCAAGAAACTTTTTTGAGTAGTCCTGGCATACGGCAGCCGCAAGGTCCAGCCCCGTTTTGCTGCTGTAGACAGTAGAAGTCCCCGTCCTTGGATTTTACTCTGCAATCTCTAGCCAGGCTTGCTGGTCTGGCTCACCTTTGATCTTTGTTCTTAATGACTCCTGTTATCACTGCCTTTCTGCCTCACCACTAAAAAATGATCTACTGAGAGAGCACTAAATTGTACAGACTAAGCATGAAGTCAGGAAGCACATCAGCCGCGCCCACCAATATTGATTCGAGTTTCGCGTTTATACTTGTGCGTATTGTCGATTAAAAGAAAATATTGTGCGTACTTGAAGCACAACCTGAACACGTCAATATCTGGGCCATGTTTCTTTATAGTGCAATTCGCTTACATAAGTAATTCTATAGAACGTAGTCTTTATTACGCTGCGTTCACAATGAAATGTTTTGCATGAAAAAGTGGGTGTTTTCTGCGCTTTGCTAAAACGATACGGTGTTGGCACCTACCTATCGCCTTGCATCCTACAAATTATAGCCTCCGACATTGCACGCACACCCCACGCGCTCGCTATATGGGAGGCCATGTTTTTGATGTCAAGGATTACTTCCAGATGGCGCTCATGTCTCACCCAGTGCCTGCAGAATCCCATTTGGCGATTTTCATGTGCAAAACATCCAATAAATGTTTTAATACTTCTCTCCAGACGGAAGACTATCGTATTTCTCCATTTGCAGTCAAACATGCAGACAGATAAGGGGCCCACTTTTGAGGTGTTTTTCGTCCGCCTCTCTCTCTCTCTCTCTCTCTCTCTCTCTATATATATATATATATATATATATATATATATATATATATATATATATATATTGTCGCAACGTGAAAATAACAGGACACAGGACGCGGGTGCGCTGTATTAACAGAACAAAGGAGCAGCCGCTTCGACGTCGCCTTTCTCGGAGCAGGAGCAAGCGTGGGTGCTGTGCACGCTCATCACTTCGTCGTCCTCTTGCCCGGCCTTTAGCCGTGACATTAGCCTCCCATTCAAGAAAGCATTGTCCCGATGCTTCATAGCTAAAGTGGTTCGTACTCGCTGGAAACGCATGAGTTCATTCGGAGAAATAAGGTTTCATCTGAACAACGTGCACAACTTCTGGAGAACACCTTCAACGCCTTAATGAGTGCGTAGTATCAGGAACAACCTCATATATAATGTCACTGAGACGTCGTAGAACTTTATAGGGCCCGAAGTACCGTCTTAGGAGTTTTTCTGAGAGGCCACGGTGCCGAATGGGAGTCTATATACAAACTTTCTCTCCTGGCTCGTATGAGACTAGTTGGTGACGAAGGTTGTACCATCTCTAATCGTAGTCCTGCTGGCGACTAATACGTAGGCGTGCAAGTTGTCGGGCTTGTTCGGCAAGCTGGGTGATATATTTAGCCTCCGTCTCGACGTTTTTGCACTCGTGTGGCAGCATAGCATTCAGCATAGTGGTGACTTCACGACCATGAACAAGGCAGAACGACGTTGTTCTTGTTGTTTCTTGATGAGCCGTGTTATTGGCAAACGTGACATACGGCGAGATTTCGTCCCAGTTTTTGTGCTCCACATCGACGTACATGCAGAGCATATCCGCAAGTGTCTTGTTGAGACGCTCCGTAAGACCATTCGCTTGAGGATGATACGCCGTTGTTCGCCGGTGGGATGTGCCACTAAGTCTTAAAACCGTCTGTAATGATTCGGCTGCGAATGCAGTTCCTCTGTCAGTTATTACCACTGACGGAGCGCCATGTACTCAGCCCCACATTCTCCCCAAAAAATCGGGCTCCTTCGCTCACCGTACCCCTGTTCAGAGCCTTGGTTTCGGCGTAACGAGTGAGGTAGTCGGTGGCTACTATAATTCATCTGCGACCTGCCGATGAGGTGGGAAATGGGCAAAAAAGATGCATTCTGACTTGAGCGAATGGAGTAACAGGTACGTCGATAGGATGGAGGAGGCCTGCTGGTTTGACGGGTGGAACTTTTCTGCGCTGGCAATCTAGGCACGTCCGAACATAGTGTTGAATGGTCGCCGCCAGTCTTGGCTAGTTGCATTTCTGCCTCACTCTGCACAGCGTACGCATATAACCCAAATGGCCGGATGTTGGTTCATCGTGGCATGCCTGTAATACTTCTCTCCTTAGAGATGTTGGCACGAAAAGTAAGTAGTCGTTTCCGTGTGACGTGAAGTTCATCTAATACGGGACGTCTTTGCGCAAGCAAAAGGACGAAAGCCCTCTCGCAAACAGTCTAGGCACAGCTGAATTGTGAACCATCAGAAAACGAAATATGGGTTCTAGTTCCGCGTCGTCTTTTTGCAGCTGTGCGACAGTAGCCATGTTTACAACTCCGAAAAAGGCTGTATCGTCATCTTCGGCAGTTGCAGGTTCGTATGACACACGAGAAAGGCAATCGGCGTCTGAGTGTCGCTTCCCCGATCTGTAGACCACCGTCATGTCAAATTCTTGAAGCTTCAGGCTCCAGCGCACCAACCGTCCTAAAGGGTCTTTTAAATTTATCAGCCAGAAAAGTAAGTGATGGTCACTGAGAACATTAAAAGGACGACGATACAGATACGGGAAGAATTTCATAATGGCCCACACTACAGCAAGGAACTCTTTTTCTGTGGTTGAATAATTTTCTTCCGCACGTGAAAGAGTTCTGCTCGCGTAAGCAATTACTCGTTCAGCGCCATCCTGCCACTGCACGAGTACAGCTCCTAAGCCGACATTGCTAGCGTCGAGGTGCACTGTTGTTGGGGGGTCATCATCAAAGTGTGCGAGGACGGGTGGCTTCTGAAGGCGTTGCCACATTTCGTCGAATGATTTTTGCTGTTCTTCATTCGATACGAATGCGACGTCTTCTCTGGCAAGGCGGGTCAACGGCGAGGCAATGCGCGAGAAGTTCTCAATGAACCGTCGGTAGTACGCACACAGTCCTAAAAACCGTCTGACGGCCTTTTTGTCAGTTGGCGGTGGAAAATTCGTAACGGCAGCTATTTTTTCAGGTCAAGCCGCACACCTTCACTGCTGACAAGATGCCCCAGGAACAGAAGCTCTTCGAAGCCGAAGCGGCATTTTTCTGGCTTAAGTGTTAGTCGAACGAAACGGATAGCTTGAAATACTGACTGCAGTCGCCTGACGTGTTCGTCGAACGTGGCAGAAAATACGATGATGTAATCTAAATACACTAAGCATGTCTACCACATGAGGCCTGATAGTACGGTGTCCATTAGCCGCTGAAACGTTGCCGGTGCTGAGCACAAGCCAAATGGAAGTACCTTAAATTCAAAAAGGCCATCAGGTGTCACGAAAGCTGTTTTCTCCCGGTCTGTTTCATTGACTTCTATCTGCCAATACCCACTCCTTAGATCAATCGATGAGAAATAATGCGCATGCCGTAGTCGATCGAGCGAATCATCGATACGTGGACGTGGGTAGACGCCTTTTTTTGTCACCCGATTCAGCTTGCGGTAATCCACGCAGAAACGTAAGGTGCTGTCTTTTTTTTTCACTAATACAACCGGCGAAGCCCAAGGGCTTTTTGACGGCTGAATAACGTCATCTTCAAGCATCTGTCCCACCTAATTTTCGACGGCTTCACGTTCCCGCGGAGCCACCCAGTAAGGATTTTTCCTGATGGGCCTGGTCATGTCGTTCGTTATAATTCGATGTTTCGTCAGCGGCATTCGATGGACCCTGGACGTCGAAGAGAAAAAATCGTCAAACAGGTTGATAAGCTGCAGGATACTTTGCTTCTGCTCCGGCAGCAAACTTGGGCCAATATCAACAGATAGAGGTACGGGGGCAGATTATTTATATTATCTTTCTGTCATCTGGGCGAGCTCTTCTATGTACGCGACTGCCATGCACCTCGTTAGATGTCGGTGTTCAGAACTGAAGTTCGTAACAAGGACATGCGTGTATCCGCATTTTATGCTCATGACGCCTCTTGCGATAGATAAACCATGCCTAAATAGCAGTATTGGAATTTGCTCAGCGATGTTTCCAGAATTACTCGACGTGTCACATGTCACAGCCATGAGTGCACTCGACCACGGTGGGATGGTAACGTCGTCGTCAAAGACGCGCAAAGGTTTACGTCGCTGGTCTGTACAGGGCTCATCCGGATCTTGACCTGGGGCCATCCAAAACGTAACCGATCTCCCAGGAATGTTGATAACGGCGCCGTATTCACGCAGGAAGTGCATTCCCAAAATCAGGTTTTCGCAGCACTCTGATAAAATTACGAAAGTAGCGACGAAATCCGAACTGCCAATGTTAATTCGAGCGGTACATTTGCCCGTCGGCGTTACTAATTGACCCCCTGTGGTTCTTATGTTCGCGCCCATCCATGTTGTTCTGACTTTCTTTAGGCAGTCGGCGAGATTACGGCTGATAATAGAGAAGTCCGCGCCAGTATCTACCAGCGCTGTTACTGGGCGTCCGTCTATACAAATGTCTAGATTGGCGCTTACGATTTCCATTGTTGTCGGTGGCGTCATATCGTCCTTGGTATCGTCGGTCGTACGATACCAAGGACGATACCAAGGATGTATCACTCGTCGTATCACGTGGTAGGGAAGGTGTTGGGGGTGTGATAGCATCTCGACGGGCGGCAACATTCCCTCCAAAACGTCACTACTGTTAGTTTCCCTGACGAGGACTAGGGGATCGGCCCCAGGCCACCTCGGCGTAACTGCGCTGCTGCGGCGAGTTAGGTGCAGGAGAAAATAGCGGGGTCGGCGATACGGCACATCAGATTGCTTTGCTTGCGGGCCTGGACTGCTGTCACGGTGGTTATTTAAATAAGCACGAGGGGAGGTTTGTGGAAAGTTCTGATGTCTATGGTCACGGTATGGGCAAATGCTGAAAACGTGGCCGGCTTCTCCGCAATGGAAGCAAAGTGGTCGACGGTCGACGGTACGCCACAAGTCTGTCTTACGAATGAATGGTCGACTGGTGGGCATTCTTTGCGACCAAGATGCAGATGTCAGCGGAGTGTAGATTGGCGAAGTTTGCATAGGTACGTTAGGGTGTAGATACGGCAGCGGCGGATTGGAAGCTGGGGCCCACGGCTCGTTGTAAGGCCCTTGGCTGACGTCGCGATAAGCCAGTGGTATCGAGTTGTACGTCACTGAAAGGGGTCGACAGCCGGCCGGTGCGTAGCTCACAGACCGCTGGTCTGAATGCGATTCGGGCAGCGAGAATGCCTGGCGGAGTTCTTGCCGCACAACTTCTGCAACGCAAGCCACGGTATTTCCTTGTGGAGTCACAAGGAGGTTTCGAATTTCCTCACGAAGGACCTCACGAATGAGCTCACGCAGAGAACACTCACTGCTGGCAGTCAAAGCAGAGAGGCTGGGAGTTGTTTTGCTTGGTTGGTTGTGGTATCGGTGCCTTTGCTGCAGTGCTCGCTCGATTGTCGTAGCCTCTTTGATAAATTCCGCTACGCTTGTTGGAGGGTTGCGTAGTAGTTCGGCAAACAGCTCTTCTTTGACGCCCCTCATCAGATGTCAGAGTTTTTTCCCTTCAGGCATCTCGGGGTCAGCCCGCCCAAATAGGCGGGTCATGTCCTCCGCAAACATGGCGACACTCTCGTTAGGTTTTTGTATGCGTGCCTCGATCAGATGCAGAACAGAATCCCGGTTGTCAGTGTTTGCGAATGTCCCGAGAATTCCCTGCCGAAATTAATCCCACGAAGACAGCGTTGACTCGTGCTTCTCGTACCACGTACGAGCCCTTTCTGCCAAAGCAAAGTAGATGCGCGATAGCTTTTGTTCAGTGGGCCAGCGGTTGGCCTTGGCAACTCGCTCATACTGGGCTAACTAGTCCTCAAAGTCTTCATAGACCTCACCGTGAAAGGTCTCGGGAATTTGAAGCTGCTCAACAGTAAGGTAAGAAGGCCCTCCAGTAGCCATTTCTCCAGGCACGGTGTGTTGCTGGAGAAGTTCGAGTGGGATTGCCTCGGGACTAAGGCCTCGCTGTCGGCGACTGTAGCGGTGGACAGGAATATCCACTGCAGGAACGGGTTGCGGTTGCGAATTCGAAGTACCAGGGCGCGGAGGTGTCCCAAGCATCAGTTGGAGAAGTCCAGCACCTCCACCAATGTCACAATGTGAAAATAACAAGACACAGGACGCGGGTGCAACCAGGAAAAACAACGTCTGTATTAACAGAACAAAGCAGCAGCCGCTTCGACGTCGCCTTTCTCGGAGCAACCGTGGGTGCTGTCCACCCTCATCACTTCATCGTCCTCTTGCCTAGCCTTTAGCCATGACAATATATATATATTCAGGACATGATTGCTACAACAGCGGCGAAAGTACAGCGAGCGCGTCCATATCATAGGAATAAAATTTTATTGAATTCAAGTGAGATTATACCCAACATCTTATTCAATGACATCTGTTCAGCAATGTAGCTCCAGAAAAAGAGAATAAGGATGAAAGAAAAGAAAAGAGGTTAACCATGGCTGAGACTGGTAGAAAGAATGCAATTCTGGCAGCAGCTTCATTTTTATCCAACATATATGCAGGTGGGATGACCTGTGACTCTCCCTAGCATTTCAGATACTTGTATCTATACTAGAAGGAAATTTTAAGGAATTCATCGGTTCTAGGCCGCCTACAAGTTGTCCGCCTACAAGCGGAAGGAAACGTCTGATGCATCGTAGGTGCGGCTTGCCTCGGTTTGAGTACTTACTTCACACACACACACACACACACACACACACACACACACACACACACACACACACACACACACACACACACACACACACACACACACACACACACACACACACACACACACACACACACACACACACACACACACACACACACACACACACACACACACACACACACACACACACACACACACACACACACACACACACACACCATTTAACAGTGACGCAAAATTGCGCCAATAATATCACGAAAACGATATCACGATAACTTGATCAATATTCATCCTATTGACTTCGTTTGCGTGCTCTGTAAGTTCGGGGCAGTGGACTATTGAATTGGCACTCACCACGGCGAGCTTCGATGTTCAGACGTTTCTCGTGCAATGTGATTTACGATACGACAGATACCATTCCTTTTTTAGGTAATGCGCCACAGCCTGTCATATAAGAGCAATTCAGTGCGACAAAATTGATAGCCCTGACAAAGCGGTGTAACTGGGGCCCTAAATTTGGTGAAACTGTAACATTGCCATACATATTTAACTTAAATAGGCGAATCGTGGATCAGGGATATTGTGAACATCTCCGAGTTGCCACCGTTCTTACAACGTACATCTGTGAAGAAAGCTGATCTGAATGTAATGGCATTATCGCGCGGTCTTTTGAGAGTGCTCTGATTGTGTTTAAAATTGACTAATTCCTCTTTAGAGCTCTTGATTTGATTGATATGTGGGGTTTGACATCCAAAACTCACCATATTATTATAAGAGACGCTGCAGTGGAGGGCTCCGAAAATTTTGAACACCTGGGGTTCTTTAACTTGAACCCAAATCAAATCTGAGCACATGGGCCTATAGCAATTTTGCCTCCATCGAAAATGCAACCACCGCAGCCGGGATTAAATCCAGCGACCTGCGGGTCAGCAGCCGAGTGCCTTAGTCAGTGGAGCACCATGGCGGGGTGGCTTGAAAGTTCTCCTTCGAGAAGAAGCAAAAATACAAGTCGTGCTCCTCCTTCTTTTCATGCCTGGTTTACCTATTTTAGTAGTGGTGCTTACTTGTTCTGGTACATCAGTTTTTCAGAGGCTCTGGAGCGCTTGGTGTTGTCTCAATGTAGCATTAGAGATAATAAATAGAAAACTGGTCAAACTCACAACTTGATTGTGACACAGAGGTCAAGGAGGAAAGGAAAATTATTCTATACGTATCTTGGGTTGAGCATAACCTACATGAAAGAAGAACACCTCAAGCCACAGAAAGAGGTAAACACAAAAAAGTGCGTGTATACAAAACAGCCACCTTCCCCGAAAAATCTGTCTAAGAAGGGTGGCAGAGAAAACGTCAAGCACCGAAAATAACAAGCTACTGTCAAGGCAATGCCGAGTCACAACTCTGTATGCCAAACGCATCTCTCGGTTGAGTAGTCCTCTCTAGGAAAAAAAGATGGAAGCTGAGAAACATAAGTAAAAAGCAGTGACGAGTGCCGGGATAACAGTCTCAAAGAAGAGTCGACGTGGGCGACACAAAGAAACGTCACCACTATAAGGAGAGCAAATCTTGAAGGCCGAAAGAGGTGTTTCTGCCGAACAAATGCACATACCCTAGAAAGACCAATGTCGTGGTGGTGGCTTGGTCAGTCGCTAGTGACGAAAACAACAGTGCTGCCTTTTTACAGAAGAGCAGGTTTTATCAAGGGGGTCATATCGTTGAAGCAGAAAAAATAAATAAGGAGGAGAGGGAGGTAGCTTCTCTTGGGACTGCATTATCTTTCTGTCTTGTTCGCCATCTTCGTGGGCCTTTGCAGCAATTACTGATCAGAAAACGTATGGCAATCTTGTCTACATTGGTGATGTCGTGTTTTTGATGAGATATCGATCAATAGCAGGAGAAAAAAGGAGTCAGATGTATTGGTGATAGGCTGTCCCTGCAATCTTTCAGTGATTTCAGGCATCCATTGTGACAACAACGGGTGCCTTAGAACACAATTGCGTATTCTTGATTAGAGCTAATCCTTCCATCTATGTGAGGCATATTTTTATTAACGTACGTCAGAGAAGGCGACCATGTGCAAATTGAAGCCAATACAAAATAAAGGAAGCCGGTCGCATCTTCTCATGTCTCTCGGGGAACTCGATTAACTGCCTCGCAGAGTGGTGGAGGTACCGAGTGAATGTTGTGCAATAGGGTATGGTTTGGAAATGCTTAATTGTTATGTTGTCTCCTATTTATTTGAATGAAGAAGAAGCGTTACCTTCAACGAGTAGTGCGATGCCGATGTTGAATTGTGGCCCACTAGTGGTTGAAGGTACTTATGCTTTCATCGCATCTACTCGAGTCAAGCAAAGCGTCAAGTCAAGCGAAAGCCAACTAAAGGCGCCCTTGACGGAATACCGAACGCGTGATTCAGTGCCTACATATACTGGGTGGCCTGTGAACGGTTGTATGGCACAAGTAGTAAGTTTTTACTTGTGGACGCTGCCTGGGTCAGCCTTGCGATGCGAGAGATGTGAAAAGTGACAGTTGCCACAACACGCGAGCATGCGGCTCGAGACTTGAGAAGAAAGCATGCGCAGTGGGGGTGGTGTTGCCATTGCCAACACCAGATCTGCACCTAGGTGCGACTTTAAAGTGCTCCGCATTTAAAACTAAGGTTTGCGGATTTCAGCAATCCTAAAAAAGTGTGTTGCTTGGTAAGGCCAAGCTAAAGTAGACCTCATTCAACTTGTCACTCCGTAGGCTAGACACGCGCAAGTTGAGATGAATAAATTCAAAGCACTGTGGGGCCATACATGTCGTTTGCTGTCATCGAAACGTACATTTTATAGAGTCGTGTTTTAGAAAATGATAATCAAAAGATAGCTGATGAATATTATGTTTGCGTAGCACTGGCAAAACAGCAAGATAGGATGTGCATACTTCTTGTTTCAAGGTGCGAGATGAATGGCGACAATAAGTTTGGGCTCAATGTTGCTCAGTAGTAGCTTATGATAATGTTCAGAAAAAACAAATATAAAAGCTGCGAAAATATAATGAGGCACGTAATTCAAGAGCCTTTCGAATGAAAAGTAAGGATTATATATAAGGCTTCACCTTGCCAAAACACGTACATGATTATAAGGCTCATGATAATAGGGTCCTTCAAAAATTTTCTTTATCCAGGTACTTTTTTATAGGGACTGGCATCGCACCGCACACGGGCAGCTAGATCTCAGAAATGCGCATTCCTAATGTAATTCAAGGCAAAGTAACCTATCTACAAGTAAAAGAAGGTAAGTGATATTTTTTTATTTATTTATTTATTTTGAGGTTGTTATGCCTCACAAGGACCATTTAGTGTGCTGCATAATGTCTGCGTACGTTTATTTTCTGCGTGATATTCAAGAATGATTCCATGATGTAGGCCTCCTGTGTTGCACGCCTCCACCACAAAGATCGTTCCGTTATTTTTGTATGAATGAAAAGATAATGCAGAAGGATGATAATACAAACAGCAGGGTGATAAACACGCCTTAATGACCTAGTGATGTATACACCCACTTAATATCAGTGAGAAGAAGTGATGAAGTGGCCGATTGTGTATGACTAAATGTTTATGTTTCTTTTTTAGGGACAAATTTCCTCCTAGTCTAACCTTGTACTGCGTCAGGCGTAACCACCAGTATTTCCTGAACACTGTCTAACAGAAATACATAAAAACTGCCGTTGAGTGAGCGTAATCTAGATGGTGCTGTACCACTACTCTACGATTGACTGCTGCGCGGGCTCTGCCTAGGTGCGCGGAGAACGAGTGCCTTGCTCAGTGTCCTGGATATTGCCTTACGTGGCGGATCAATCGTTGGTGGGGCATGTATTAATCGGAGTCGCGGGCGTGGACGGCCGCGGCGGCTCATGTCCACCTCTCTGTCTATCTGTTTTTCTAGACCGAAAAACAGATAGACAGAGAGGTGGACAGACAAACAGGAAGACATAGACACAGGCAGAAGAACAGACATACATAAATAGATATATACACACATACAGACAAACATACAGAAACACAGACGAACGAACGGACAGGTGGACGGACAGATGAACGGATAGACGGAAGCATGAACGGAAGCACGGACGGACTGATGAGCGAATCGACAAACGCACGGACGGACGGATGCACGCATGGACGGATGAATAGATGCACGAACAAATACACAGACGGACGCTTCGCTTCACTCATCATCATTCTCTCCCTGGATACTCCATGGATATGCTGTGAATCTTTGGGGTAAGATTTATTTAACTGAAGTTGTTTTGTTTTTCTGACCAAAAACTGGATATAATTATAAGGTGCGCCTTAGTGCAAGGAGGAGTTAGTAAAAACTTTATTGACACTGTCCGACGGTATTTATGGGGTGGGGCCACAAGCACCCCAGCCTAAGTGACGGCCTCGAGTCCTTGGACATTGGCGGCTTCCTAAGCGTCCCGGACTGCCCACAGTTGATCGACGAGGTCACGGCTGAGAAGAGCCGAGTCCGGACTAATTTTGTACCCCCCTCCCCTTATATTCTTTGCCAGCACACCTGAATCGGCGCACACAGCTGCTTTTGCATTTCGCCTTCAAAAAATGTGAACGACGTGCCTAGAAATCGAACTGGAGCCTACGACAATAAGAAAAGAATTTCTTAGGTGGAAACAATAGATAAAAATGAAAAAAATGGAGAGGAAAGAAATGTCAAGTTCGTATTGTTTGCGCCAAAGAAGTTCTGTTCTTATTATATTATGTACCAACCAGACCCAATACAAGTTTTACCGGGGCCTACGAGCTTGGCAGTGCCACTCCTTAACCATTTAGGCACAGTGGCCTTTTGCTAGGCATGTCAGGTCGTTGTCTCCATGATTAGCTCCGGCAGCACACAGCACAATTGTTAGCACGGTCTCGTAGATCATTCGTCCGCAGTGGTGGTATACAGTGGTTACGGTGATCGAGATGAACATAAGGCTTGTGTTGCAAGCCTTGTGGTAGTGGTTGTATTTTGATGCAGACAAAGAGATATAGGCCCGTGTAATGAGCGTGATGTCTGCAAGTACAGCGCTCCAGACATTTTTACCCTATTGTAAAAATTTTGAGCACTTCATTTTAACGTCCCTCATAATCATATTAGACTTCTGGCAATTAAATCACCACGAGTGATCATCAGGTGACTTGTAAGAACGGCCACCTAACACTGAAAAAACATCGGTGAAAATGGCGAAAGAATGTTGTGAAGAGTGTTGCACAACTCTAGACAAAAAAGAAAAGAGAGATAACCCTAGATCAAAGAGGGCATCTGTGTAAAAGAGGAATTAGTAAAACAACTCGATACATGTAGCCGCTTCCAAGACCACATTTTGACAGACTTACTAAGAGTTCTTTTAGGATTATAAACACAGTGAAGCATCGGCTCTTGTCACCCGTGAAAAAAATGCTGGCTTCAAATGAGGACGTAAAAACAACAAAGAGAAATGATGAAATCAAAAAGAACTTGAACGCATGAAATTCATTAGTATAGAATCTGAAGATCAGAAATCTGAGGTTTTATCTTGACACGCTGGCTGTTCTCTGTGTTTATACAGTTGTCCTGTGATTCAGTGTTGCGTTACTAGGCTAGATGCGAATAACAAAACTTAAGAAGAAAAAAAGAACAAAAAGGCATGCATCTATGTTGTTTCTTCGTGCTAAAAGAGCACGATGTCTTGACGACAGCGGCTGAATTCGAATGAGAGGAACGCGACGCCAAAGAAAAAGCCACTTTGTGGAAACTAAAGCGCTGAGTATACATTCTCTTCGCGGAGAGGATACTGCATGTTTCTCGGGAAAACGCCGTCACCTACATTTCTATTTGTATCTTCTTTTGTCAGTCAGGGTAGCACTAGAAGCACCCGTGTAAGAAAGTGTCAACGTGTGAATCATTGTTTGTTCTTGGATAGTATCTTATACATCAACGTTCGGGGGTGCCCTTCACGGTCTACTAGTTTTCGAAAGCTTATGTTGTTTGTTTCGCGGTAAACAGGAGAGAAACTGTGACTCGATACATCGTTCAATTGCTTCTTCATTCACTGCAAACATTTGTTTTCTTTCCGGCGACCTCTTGAACGATGCCTGCTTATAGGTTAGGTATAGAGGGTGTGTGTGTCTTTTGGGGGGGAGGGAATCCTTTGTTTGCTCTGACGAGGCACGAACTGACTGGACGGCGTGATTTTCTTTCACTACACTTCAACACTGCTCCTCTCACCTATCTTTCAACTCTCACCTTGGTTGTTAACGAAATGGCAAACACGTCGTTCGCAGGGTCAGCGCTACTATTCCAGGAGCCTATTGTTTCTCCGTTTTTTGGAAAGCGTTTGCTCTAGCGTATGCTTTGATTGGCCTTTTTTATTTGTACATTTCGTAACGCTAGGCAAAAAAGAAAGATGTGAAGACGCTTGCGATTTCTCTGTTTTGGGTTGAAGCATCTACATTGCGTTTTTGGGGACATTTGAAGACTTACACTACGTGAATAAAAAGTATAAATGGTCACACCCCTCACCACCATGTTCAGCTACAGTAACTTGAACTTATTTTTTTTCTGTAGAATGACAAAAATGTTGATTATTGCTGTTTGAGGATTGAGAGTTGTATTAACATTGACGCAGTCCAAGCATTTACTTTGCAACGTATGAGTCTAATTTTACACATAATGTTTTAGGAAATCATTTCGCTTTCAGTAGCTTTAATATACATAACTTTCAAACAATTGTATCCATTTCCTCGAAAGGAAGAACTGAATCAATATCAAAGCATAAAGGTATGCAATAATTTCAGGTGCAAAACAAAACAAAAAAAGGTATGTGTACCCTCTCGTACTCCTACAGCTCAATGAAAAAACAAAGAGAGTTAACTGTACATAGCATACCTGTGTTTCACGCGTTTCTACGTGGTTCTAAAATCGGACATCTGAATTAGGCGCACTCTCTGGCTGCTGAGCACAGACAGCAACAACGTAACGAACGCACGACTTATTATTTCTTGCTAAAAAAAAGACAACTCATCTCCCAGCCCTGAATAAGTCACAATATGGAATATGCCCAGAGTGTGGCTGCTAACACATTTCACAATGTTGACCTTCTACCGAAAAATGCACAAAAGGCAGCAATAATTGCTTATTCGAGGTCACTTAAACATGCATATGTGGTACAACATGCAACGTCAAGTAATTAAAGACAAATTCTGTTCAAGTTCTTCTACTCGAACCACTCAAACAGACGCAATACGTCAACCAGCGTTATTTAAAGCATACATGAAGCCGAGAAAAAAGTCGACATGGCTCGAAAAATTTTACTTATGCCTAAGGAAGTGCATCTTGTAACGGTAAAATGAATAACCTGCAAGTATCGAGACTATATAGCAAAGCAAAGCGTGAAACTCACTAACTTCAAATACCTGCGAATCCAGTTTTGTTTGGTACCTCTTATCAAATACAGTGTCATCTTACCAGCACTTTTACTGATAATATAAAAACGTCTCATTGATTGATTGATATGTGGAGTTTAACGTCCCAAAACCACCATACGATTATGAGAGACGCTGTAGTGGAGGGCTCCGGAAATTTCGGCCACCTGGGGTTCTTTAACGTGCATCCAAATCTGAGCACACGGTAAAAACGTCTGCAGTGGTGTAGGGAGCCCTACCATAATTTACAATTTGGCGCCATGCTTGAAGGCATTAGTACAAATATGGATGGACTGCTCGTGCAACTCAGGAAAAGCCTGCCTTGTAACTCGGCACATCTATTTGAACGTAATAGAGCAATCCTTTAGAACGCAACTAACAATTGACACAATGCATAATGATACTGCAATCATGTGGGAGTAAATGACAGAGATAAAAGGCGTAGAATCAACTACAACCTTGAAGGTGGCTGTATGTTCGGCTGCAGCAAAGCGGGTTGGTAGATGGTTCGAGTGGTTCAAGCTAACTTGCAGCAAAAAAAAAGGATGATAATGTAGCATAGCGGAATTCTAAACTTGCGAATATGATCTATGCGTGTACAAGCAATGCGACTGAAAATATCTTTTTTTTTTACAAGAACGACTTGTATGCCGGGGTCCACCAAAACTTTAGTGGTGTATTTTCGTCACGAAAATGACGTCGAAAAAGTGCACAAGACCAGATGGCGAAGGGAACGAAAAACGTATGGTGGCTCTATTACTACGAGACCTGAGAAAATGCGAAGCATGTTTGGGGTAAGCATTTAGTGTTTCTCCATCACGAGAACAATCATGTCAGGGAGATCCGCAAACATGTTATGTCACATGTTCGCTACTTCCCACTGCACTGTGTCGACCAGTTGCATGTTACAACAATTGGGAAAAGAACCATCTGATAGCTTCGTGAGGTTGAGCTTCGTGGGCAAGAACTTGCATGTTTTGCTACGGGCCTATATATATTTCACAAAAACGTCGTTGGCGCACGCCCTAATTTTGGTTTGAGGGCGAGCTCCAGTCGTATAATGCTAACATCTTCCCAATGTGCACTGTCTCGTTTTGCATCATGAAGCCGCGCTGTCCGTAGTGTGGAAGGTCACTTCGAAGTATGCGGCAGGCACGGGCGCAACGAAATTCTGGTGGTGGCTCATCAGTAAGGAGGGCCTTCATTGAATAGATTACAGAGCTCTGTGTGCGCAGAACTTTCACTGAAGCGTAGCTGCCAATTACAGTCTTGGGTGGATTATGCGCTATGAAGATTTTGTCGTTTCAAGACAAAAACAATACGTAGGTGTGGAAGCAGTGACGGAGTGTAGCCTGTCGTTAAAAAAAAAGAGGATTAGAGACGTCCGTTCGCGTAGGGATCCGCAGCTATATGTGTGCTTTGATTAAAGTTATTTTCAGGGTATTGCATGACTAAAGCTAAGACATACCATGAAGCTTTCATACTTCATCGTTCTGCATTTTGTTGTGAAGAAAACTAAGAAACATATGGTATCGTTAGGAAGCCTGTCAAGTTGAAAAGCCGTGGAGCATCGATTAGTACCGGTTAAAAATGAAACTATTTTAGCCTCATATATATTTTCCCATGAGATTAGTAAATATTAGAGGAAAGTAGATTACGCGTTGAATTTCAAAACTGGTGGTTTGTTAAACTGCGGCATTCTGAAATTTGGTCGTCGCTCAGGTGCAAAAAAAAGCATTTAGTAATTAAATTTCATTACAGAAGCATATAAAGCAGACAGTGATGCAATATCTTTTTGAATTGATATTCCGTATAAATCTCAATCATTCTCGTTATGTGAGGGAGGAACAATAAAAAGATACAAATACTACGTGGTGAAAGAGAATGGTAGCATCTGGTTTGCTACCCATTTACACAAATAAAAAAGGGAAAGATGGAATAGAAAGAGAAGTGAAAAGCTGGGGCGTGAACAACAAAGAAACAAAGAAACAAAACAGGGATGTAGGGCTGGAAGTCTATAGTTACAAACGGCGCAAAAAAGCACATGGGACACAGATGAATAAATCCCACAGAGACATGGTTGCCGCATAACTATGAACCAACACCAACTTGCCCAACTGTCAGTGCTAATGCAAGCCTATAGCCTACTCAGTAGGACCCAACCAATAAAAAGTTCCGCAACCATAATTGTTGATCATTCCAAAGTTCCGGACTCAGTTTTTTATTTCATTTTATTTTTATTTATTCAATACTGCCAGCTATCCTTTGGCAGCTAAGGCAGGAGTGGTACAGTGCAGAGTTTGAATACAAAGTTTACACGCGACCAGTAGCACGGTCCGCGGTACACAGGGAAGCAATAATGCATTAAGCTTTGTCACGACACACACACAAGCGCGTGCAATCAGTAGCACGGCCCACGATTCGCAAAGCAGTAGTAATTCTCGTTACAAATAGCTACATAAATATACAATAAAACCGGCAATGCTAGTCTAATGCAAAACACACAAAGTGCACTACGCGCATTGACCAGAAAGCGTGAAAAAAAAAATAGCAGTGTGCGTTAGTGGCATGGTGGCAAGATAACGCGTGAAATACGTTAGTTCAATAGAACAGGGATACAAGACCAGCACTTCGAATCCTACACAATTTTGAATAGCCGTTGAAGAAGTATTTTGATTAGTTAAGTTAGTAACGTCACGTGGCAAAGTGTTCTATTCTGCTATCGTTCTCGGGAAAAAGAATAGACGGTGAGCGTTTGTTCTCGTAAAAGGCATTAGGATTGTTTTGTTGTGCTTGTTCCGGGTGGAGCGTGACATTTTGAATTCGTGATAAGTTGTGAAGTCAAGTTTTGAGTAACCATTAACTATTCTGTGTAATATTTTAAGACGATGTAGTTTACGGCGGGACTCTAGTGTTGGTAGGTCAGAACGCCTGCGCAGTTCTGTCACCGATACTCGGCTGCTGTATGCGTTGTGAATACATCGCAGCGCTTTCTTTTGTACCCGTTCGAGCATGGCTGAATCCGTCTTTGAGTGTGGGTCCCAAACAACGACTGCATATTCGAGCAAGGGGCGGACCAGCGTAGTGTGCGCAAAGTTATTCGTTTTGCTTGTACAGTGCTGGAGTCGGTGTCTTAGAAGCCTAAGTCTGCGCAGTGCTGATGATGTAATGTTTTGTATGTGTTTGTTCTAGGTGAGGTTTGATATCATGGTTACAAACAAATATTTGAACTCGTTAAGAACCTGTAATTCAACATTGTTAATTTGATAAGTATATTGAAACGGACACTTTTTGCGCGGTATAGTCATTTGGCGGCACTTTGTTGTGTTGAGGCTCATGTTCATATCGGCACACCATTTTTCTAACAGCTGTTAAGTATTTGTTGAGAATTTTCTGGTCATTTACTGATTCAATAGGGAGATAAACCACGCAGGCATCGGCAAAGAAACGTAAACGCACCGGACAGTCGAATTGTAAATCGTTTAAATAGATAATGTAGAGCAACGGACTTAAGACAGAGCCCTGTGGGACTCCAGAAACAACTGATGACAAGTGAGAGGCAGAATCACCTATTTGAACGTATTTTTGACCAAGTTTCGAATTTTGAACATTAGGTTGCTATGGGGTATTCAATCAAAAGCTTTTTTCGAAATCCAAGAATATAACGTCAATTTGCCCCCCCCCCCCTTATCTAAAACTGTTGAGATGTCGTTAGTCGTGTGTATTTGTTGTGTAACCATGGAAAATCCATGCCAAAAACCATGTTGATTGCTCGTAAAAAACATGTTGCTCTCAAGATACGTTATTAGGTGTTTAAATATAAAGTGCTCCAAAATTTTACTGGCTGTACACAAAAGGGATATGAGGCGGTAGTTTTTTACAGAGAGTTTATCGCCGTATTAATGCACAGGAGTAAATTTTGCAGTTTTCCAATCGTCTGGAACCACACCACTTAGTGGACTTTCGTTATATATAATGTAAAGGTATTTCGAGCACCACTCCGCATACCGGTAAAGGAATGCGTTTGGTATTCCATTGGGACCTGTGGACTTTTTGGGTTCAAGGTTGAGCAAACACTAAAATATTACCAGCTCGGTAATAGTTATATCGGGAATGTCAAAGCCAGGAATATTGAAATTAGTGCAGCACTGGGTTTGCACGTACAAATAGAGCCGAGAAAAAGGCATTAAAAGCCCTTGCTATTGAGCAGGCAGCGGACACCTCCCTGTCATTTATTTTAATTTTGCAAACTGGGTGTTTCTTTTGGGTGATGTCAGTCCAGAACTTCTTAGGGTTGGTGGCAAGAAAGCCATGCACCTTAACATTAAAAAAGTGATACTTTGATTCTTTGATTTTTTTCCGAAAGTCGGCCCTTAGAGAAGGTAACAGGTTAGGCGTTTTGGGCACTCGGGAAATATGCTTAATACGACGTTTTAAGTTAATTTTGTCACGCGTAATCCACGTGCTTAGGCGGTTAGTCTGTCTTTGTTTTTTGGGGACATATTTGTTAATACAAGTATGCACGACCGTCTTGAAGTGCAAACATAATTCGTTTACGTCGAGATACCCGTTATTGTATTTGCTCTTAAAGGTGTCGAAATCTAGTTCGAGGAAGTCCAAAATGCTTTTATTATCAGCACTGTTAAAATCTCTAAATGGCTTAATGATCGCCCGCGAAGCCGAAGTCAACATATGACTTTTAAACTGTACTATTTCGTGATCTGATATCCCGGGCAGAACATTGACATCAAAACCGAGCCGTTCTGGCCAGCAGCGGCAACTTATCTTTTCTTCCACATTCCTTTATTTTTATTTGCATCATGGTTACTATAAATAACATCCCCTTACTTTTCGTGATAGTATTGGCTGTTATTTATCATTATTATTGCGTATAATGATGAACAAAAAAGAGCCGGTAACATTCCCTTTTTTATGATTATCCATATTTTTAAACTCCAAGCTTGTATACTATCAGCGGAAGCTCAAAGAGTAAAAAAAACGCACTTTTTATGACCTTAAAGTACACTGACAAATACAAAAAAGTAACACGAATTGATAAGTTTATCGCTATTCGGTAGCGTTAAAACTGTTCGCTTTCTGAACAACACTAGTTTGGTTATTGAAGCGATTTTCGTGCGTCACCTGACATGAAAGCCTGAAAGGCGTGGATTAGAATTCTTTTCACCAAAATACGTGGCTCTTGAGAGGAACGCCTCAGGGTGGCTCTCTATGAGACCTCGTATAATTTGGTGATGGTGCAATATACTTGCAGTAACACCCAATGCTTATTTTTAGATGCGGAAGCATCTTATACTCGCGCCTTGTAGTGCGCCGTCCGCGCCGTCCGCGCCGTCCGCACCGCCTTAGTTGAGCTAATTCATTACGTCTGATACAATAATCACTCGTTCTCTGCTACTGCAATATTCACGCGTTCATCAAGTATAAGGTTATTTGTTGCACTTCAAAAGCATACATGTGTCCGAGTTAAAACGGTCAAAGTTTCACATTAAATGCACCAGGAAGGTAAAGTATTGGTACGGAAACCAGTAACACAAACATGAGCTTGTACGGTAAAGTTAGCTATTTAAAACCTACGCGAGCGTCGGTGCACACTGAACCATGCCTGTGTATTCAGGCATGTGTCTAACTCTGTTACCAGCCACTAAACTGTTTTAGCGGGACGGCTCAGTGCTCTCCCATAGTTGAGTACGAAGTACTCAAAATCGTTCAACATATTAGATGCGGAAGCATCTTATACTCGCGCCTTGTAGTGCGCCGTCCGCGCCGTCCGCACCGCTTCTCGAACATTCGACAGCTGACGCGCGCGCATGCGCCGTCGCGCCGTCGCCCACCATCTGTGCCGCGCGCGCTTCTCCTTCGAGAACATTCGACAGCTGACAGCGCATGCGCCGTCGCGCCGTCGCCATCTGTGCCGCGCGCGCGCTTCTCCTTCGAGAACATTCGACAGCTGACAGCGCATGCACCGTCGCGCTGTATATATACTCAAGGTCGGCGCTCGCTCGCTCAGTTGCCGCTCGTCCGTTGGTTCGTCGCAATAAATAAAACACCGCCCTTTCGCATACGTGCCGTACGTGTTCACTCATTTAACACCCCATTTCACAACCACGTTAACCAATTTAGCCATCGACCCAAGTAAGTCGCAATTTAACACCCGTTAACCAATTACATGCTTCCGCATCTTCCTCAGTGTTCCCCCGAGGGAAGCTGCGGGCAATTTTTTACCCCTCTCTGTTTCCATAATGATACAATCATACCCCGGATTTCATGCCCGCACCCATGCAATAGTGCACATCTGCAGAATTGCAATCGCAAACGTAAAGTACGAGACGCATATGTCATGTTTTTTACGTATAGATTATGATTCAAAGGCATTGCTATTATAGGTATCATAGAGTCACTTCTAATTCCTGGCACACTTAATACAAATTCCTTAAGCACCATAGTTTCGTTAACAGAATCTGATCACCTCGTGTGAGGGTGGCCCGATATTTTAACCCCATCACTCTGTCACAAAGAAATGTCGCCGGTGTAATCAAGGATCAGAAGAAATTCCAGCCAATAAAATAAACACAGGAAACAAAGAAGCTAGCCACTTTCCTATCTCCTTCTTCGTTTCCTTCGTTCATTATGTTATTGGCTTGAATTTTTTTTCTGAAGCAGTGCACCAACTAGCCCAACAACAAGTGTTACTGGAATCAAGATATTTAAATTCGTAATTTTCGCGGGCTGAATATGTGGCTTTTTTTTCTATGGAAGCACCGTCCTCGGAACCGCTATCTTTTATTAAAGATGAACTAAACGTCCCATTAAAAGGAACAAGAGCTATTCAATCTGCAAAAGGAGGCATTTTGTTTCCAGCCAATGGCTATTAATTGTCCACCACACAATGCTGTTAGCTTTCTTTTATTGATACTATCTCACTGTTTCGCATACGCTTCATCATATGACACCAGTCAACATTGTCTTTCCGCTCCCTTCAACAGAGGCACAAGCGACACCTTGTGCCTGAGGACTTACATGTGTCACAAAACGAGTTGCTTTTTTTGTTTTCAGTGCAGAAGATTGGTGGAATGTAAATACTGAAATCCACCCAAAACGCATGGGATAACTTTAAGTGTTTGTGGACGCTCAATCATTAGGCAGAGCTTCTGGCTTGTAGGGTATCACATAACTAACATACCTCGCTTATAATCAGCGTTCTTATGACCATAGATTTCCCACAACGCTGTTCGCCCCAATGCTTTCAACTCTGCTGCGGGCCGTGGCAAAAGCGTGTGCCTCGCTGAGGGGTTATCGCTAGTGAGTGTACAACAAGGCTCGTACTGTAAAATGAGTAAAGATAGTGCAGTGCAGAGTTATTTTCCCCACGTCGGGCCTGTCAAACGTTTTGAAGGGAGCTCGCACAAAAAGACATTAGATCTTGGCATGTAGGACTAGCTTCATATGGGCTTGCTGAACCATGCAGTCTAGCACGCAATATAGCACAGTTTAAATGAGAGCTAACTATGCCAGAACGGCACGTTTGCGAGAAACGATGCACTGAGGCATAACTCGAGCCACATTTGCTTCGAGAGCACGCGATACGCCCGGGTGGGTATACTGTATTATAATTTTGCTGAAGTTTTCTAGTCCACCGTCCTTGCGTAACCCTTTCGTTCCACGGAACGCCTTTATGCTCTTCCGCAGAAGAGCACCAAGTACTCTAAGTTGTTAACAACTCTTTCTAAGCAAAGTGTAGCCGCCCACGAGCTTCACCAAGGCATTGCCGCACAACGTCGCAGAAACTTGTACGGGATTTCATTTCACCCTGAATGCGTCCTTACTCCAGCCCTCTAGGTGTTTCGAGACTGCCCGAGCCGAGATATGCAGACTTAGTGAAAGAAACGATCTCATATAAGGATAGCAGCCCGGTATGTGATGCCTTAGGAAGGGAACTGAACTCGGGGTAGACGAAAGTTTCACACTCGTTTTGATTTTTTATGCTAATAAAATGTTGCAGAGTTTGAGACATCTCAACGAATCTCTGTATTTTTCTTTTTTATTCCCGCACGCTACTGTGCACATAATAAAATATACACGTCGAAGTCAATATGTAGTAATAAAACTTCGCTAGTATGCAGTTTAAAGGAACGCACAAAGAGAAGAACAAATGGCACCAGCGCATAGCGTACTGCTGTGAAACTTTTACTTATATTCGGACCATATTAGATGCGGAAGCATCTTATACTCGCGCCTTGTAGTGCGCCGTCCGCGCCGTCCGCGCCGTCCGCACCGCCTTAGTTGAGCTAATTCATTACGTCTGATACAATAATTACTCGTTCTCTGCTACTGCAATATTCACGCGTTCATCAAGTATAAGGTTATTTGTTGCACTTCAAAAGCATACATGTGTCCGAGTTAAAACGGTCAAAGTTTCACATTAAATGCACCAGGAAGGTAAAGTATTGGTACGGAAACCAATAACACAAACATGAGCTTGTACGGTAAAGTTAGCTATTTAAAACCTACGCGAGCGTCGGTGCACACTGAACCATGCCTGTGTATTCAGGCATGTGTCTAACTCTGTTACCAGCCACTAAACTGTTTTAGCGGGACGGCTCAGTGCTCTCCCATAGTTGAGTACGAAGTACTCAAAATCGTTCAACATATTAGATGCGGAAGCATCTTATACTCGCGCCTTGTAGTGCGCCGTCCGCGCCGTCCGCACCGCTTCTCGAACATTCGACAGCTGACTCGCGCGCATGCGCCGTCGCGCCGTCGCCCACCATCTGCGCCGCGCGCGCTTCTCCTTCGAGAACATTCGACAGCTGACAGCGCATGCGCCGTCGCGCCGTCGCCATCTGGGCCGCGCGCGCGCTTCTCCTTCGAGAACATTCGACAGCTGACAGCGCATGCACCGTCGCGCTGTATATATACTCAAGGTCGGCGCTCGCTCGCTCAGTTGCCGCTCGTCCGTTGGTTCGTCGCAATAAATAAAACACCGCCCTTTCGCATACGTGCCGTACGTGTTCACTCATTTAACACCCCATTTCAGAACCCCGTTAACCAATTTAGCCATCGACCCAAGTAAGTCGCAATTTAACACCCGTTAACCAATTACATGCTTCCGCATCCTCCTCAGTGTTCCCCCGAGGGAAGCTGCGGGCAATTTCTTTGAAACACAGTTAGTTGATCACCTTATGACGACTTGTTAATGCTCACTTCTAAGGTCACCGCAAACGGCAACATGTTGTACATTATCCAAACTTGATGTTACATTCCAAAATGCTTAAATCTAGAGAATTGAATATCATTTTTACGTTGCATGCGTGTGTGCAATGGTCACTCAGTTTGACCTACTGTTGCCTGTTTTCATTATTTGTTTATTCGTATCATGTGATTTAACATCAGTAACAACTTGGAAATGGCTAGATAGTTCATACACTACGTGTGCATGTAAACCACATGCTACAAAAATCCTTCCGTTCCACTATTGGGTTCTTGTTTGAGAGATAAGCTTTTGAAGGCAGCGGTATTATATCCTCAAAGGCGGATGAATATTGGCTTGCAGCAGTGGGCAAGGACTGGCGTAATGAGTGATTATGTTAGTTTGCATTTATTTTCCAGGCTGCCGTTGGTCATGGCGTTGGCCATGCGACTCTACACTGATGCCATGAGCCCGGCGGCTACGGTGCCTCTAATGTTGGGCTCATCAGAAAAATCCCGATATGAGCAGGCTAGGAATGCTTGTGCGCTAAAAAAACTGCAGGACATCCAATGATCCATTTGCACACTGCATGCAGAGAAGCACTTTCGCGCATTATACATTTAATCAATACTCAGATGCTCACCATGCGACATATGTTCCGGTTTTCTCAGACGTACTTTCTGTAATGGGTTTTGTCGTTCACGGGGACGACAAGGATTACTGAGTGAGCCCGGTCAATATGCCCTCTTTATATACGCTATACTCAGAATGGGATCGCCTAGTATATAGCGTAAATCGAAAGTTAACTTAGAACGGTAATAGCATCTCAGAAATCACTCAATTTACTGAAAGTGGCACTACACGACTCAGCAAGACTGCCGCCCATATGGCTAGAGAAGCTCTGGTGGCCATCCAAACTATTTGACAGGAAAACCACAGCAGCTTTTGCGGCAAAGAAAATATGGTTAGCAACAAGGCCGCTCAAAGGAAATGCTGAAGTGGAAGCTCACCTCACTTTTTTTTGTGCCAAGTAAGTCATACAGAAAGCGCTTTTGCCCTGCAGATGAACATATCATGGAATTTTTCGACAACAAAATACGATTTTTAGAATGAGTGTATACTATCCGGATGACACTAGTGAGGTGATCTGCAATAAAACTAGCAAGTACACCCGGGAGCATTCCTAATGAAAATGGACAGCCTCCATAGACATGTTGAGCGGTATCTGTCCGGAACAATCACCTGCCTTAAACACACTCGGCGAGCAAAGTGATTGATACTCTTTCTTTGCTACATTTATTGTGTTAATGGTAAGAGAGTGCAGGTGAGGCTTAACGTTCGCGAAATAGTTTCCACGGCAGAGTTATTTTAACTTCTTTGACTGGCATCAATATATATAGCTGATATCGACGGAAAGTTTCTGATGTCTCACAGTTTAGTATTTTAAATTCTTCACGAACCCCAGTTTGGCAAAGCTCACAGGATCGCAAAGAAGTCTGTCTTTTCTGAAAGAAAATGTTGAAATGGCGCGCCTTGATTATCGAAACGTGAATTGTAGATTTATTCAGCAAAATAGCAAAAACAGCAGCACTCTGCAAAATTGAGGAACGTACTCACGTAAAACTTTTATTGTTAGTGTTTGTAGCTATTACAACATGTTTAGCTTCTTACGAATTTAACAGTGATATGGGATTTGGAAACACGGCTTATGTTTACCGTGGAACGGCACCTGTGCTTTCTTTCTTGTAGGCTGATGAGCGAAACTTGATAGAACTCCATTTGAATTGTGCCACCGTAACACAAGTATTCATTTATTGATGGATATCTTGATTGATGTGCGGGGTTTAACGTCCCAAAACCACCATATCATTATGAGAGACGCCGTGGTGGAGGGCTCCGGAAATTTCGACCACCTGGGGTTCTTTAACGTGCACTCAAATCTGAGCACACGGGCCTACAAAATTTCCGCCTCCATAGGAAATGCAGCTGCTGCAGCAGGGATTTGATCCCGCGACCTGCAGTTCAGCAGCCAAGTAACTTATCATTACGCCACCGCGGAGGCGCATGAAGTTGTCATTCGTGAAAATATAGTTTGCGCATCATCGCACACCGACCCACAGTGAGAAGTCCTCTTCCACGTGAGTATTTATTTTTTGACGTGAGGAAGTGCGGAAGTACGAGTGTAGGCGTAAAAAAAAGCAGACCTAGCATAGTCACGAACAATAAAGAATTCTGAGGCAGGAAACCAGCGTACGGCAACTTTCTGCGAAATGTGAAAGCCAAAGGGACATCGGATATTGCATTCCCTGCTTGCGGGAAGGACGTGACGCGGAGAGTACTCTGGCAACACTGGCCAAGCGCATCTGAGTTGGTTGCTCACTGTGTACTTGTTTGCAGGCAGGGTTGGCGTTGAATACGGTATTCTACAGCTGTAGACAATAATGTTTAGAGGTCTGTGCCTGAGGTCAGCGGGAGGGTGTGTGGTGGCGTCGTTATGTATGTATGTATGTATGTATGTATGTATGTATGTATGTATGTATGTATGTATGTATGTATGTATGTATGTATGTATGTATGTATGTATGTATGTATGTATGTATGTATGTATGTATGTATGTATGTATGTATGTATGTATGTATGTATGTATGTATGTATGTATGTATGTATGTATCAGCGGGAGGGTGTGTGGTGGCGTCTTTATGTATGTATGTATGTATGTATGTATGTGTGTATGTATGTATGTATGCATGTATGTATGTATGTATGTATGTATGTATGTATGTATGTATGTATGCTTCATAAAGAAAGCAAGAGAATACCAATCAAGAAGGGTGTAAAGCAGGGGGACACAATTTCCCCAATGCTATTTACCGCGTGCTTACAGGAGGTTTTCAGAAGCCTGGAATGGGAACAGTTAGGGATAAGAGTCAATGGAGAATACCTTAGTAACCTGCGCTTCGCTGATGACATTGCATTGCTGAGTAACTCGGGGGACGAATCGCAACTCATGATTACGGAGTTAGACAAGGAGAGCAGAAAGGTGGGTCTTAAAATTAATCTGCAGAAAACGAAAGGAATGTACAACAACCTCGGCAAGGAGCAGCGCTTCGAGATAGGTAATAGTGCACTTGAAGTTGTAAAAGACTATGTCTACTTAGGGCAGGTAATAACCACAGAGCCGAACCACGAGATTGAAGTAACTAGAAGAATAAGAATGGGGTGGAGCACATTCGGCAAGCACTCTCAAATTATGACAGATGGATTGCCACTATCCCTCAAGAGGAAGGTATATAACAGCTGTATCTCGCCGGTACTTAGCTACGGAGCAGAAACCTGGAGAGTTACAAAGAGGGTTCAGCTTAAATTGAGGACGACGCAGCGAGCAATGGAAAGAAAAATGGTAGGTGTAACCTTAAGAGACAAGAAGAGAGCAGAGTGGATTAGGGAACAAACGGGGGTTAAGGATATCATAGCTGAAATCAAGAAGAAGAAATGGACATGGGCAGGGCATGTAGCGCGTAGACAGGATAACCGCTGGTCATTAGGGTAACTGACTGGATTCCCAGAGAAGGGAAGCGGGTTATGGGGAGACAGAAGGTTAGGTGGGCAGATGAGATTAAGAAGTTTGCGGGTATAAATTGGCAGCAGCAAGCACAGGACCGGGTTAACTGGCGGAACATGGGAGAGGCCTTTGTCCTGCAGTGGACGTAGTCAGGCTGATGATGATGATGATGATGATGATGTATGTATGTATGTATGTATGTATGTATGTATGTATGTATGTATGTATGTATGTATGTATGTATGTAAGTATGCAAATATGTGAGCGTGCGTGAGAGAAGAGCCCTGTTTCTTGGGTAAGGTTGCGTCTGTGCCCAAGTTCTCTTGTCATCACGCAAATATGCACTCCACAATAAAGAAATGGAACTACATATACTGCACACCAGTGGCATGATTGTCAACCGCATTTCATATTATGGGAACGGATCAGGCAAAGCATTCCAATATATGCACCACAACACACCATGTTTTGGGCAGTCATTATAAGTACCTCAGTTTTGTTGGTTTCGAATTAGTAATACTGCTTCAAAACACAGAAAAACGAGCCCTCGAGCATATACTTTCTTCCCTTACACACACACACACACACACAGACACACACACACACAGACACACACACATATATATATATATATATATATATATATATATATATATATATATATATATATATATATATATATATACATATATACAAGTAAACGCACGCACCCCACCACACCACCAGTAATGATAGAAGAAGTCAGAAAAGCTTTGAAAAGCATGCAAAGGGGCAAAGGTGTTGGTGAGGATCAGGTAACATCAGATCTGCTGAAAGATGGAGGACAGATTGTGTTAGAAAAACTAGCCACCCTGTTTACGTGGTGTCTCCTGACGGGAAGAGTACCAGAGTCTTGGAAGAACGCTAACACCATCTTAATACATTAGAAAGAAGATGACAAGGACTTGAAGAATTACAGGCCGATCAGCTTGCTCTCTGTAGTATACAAGCTATTTACAAAGGTAATTGCTAACAGAGTAAATGAAACATCAGAATTCAATCAACCAAAGGAACAAGCAGGATTTCGAACAGGCTACTCAACAATTGACCACATTCATACTGTCAGTCAGGTTATAGAGAAATGCTCAGAGTATAACCAACCACTATACATAGCCTTCATAGATTACGAGGAGGCGTTTGAATCAGTAGAAATATCAGCCGTCATGCAAACACTGCGGAATCGGGGCGTAGATGAAGTATATATAAACATTCTGGAAGAAATTTACAAGGGATCAACTGCTACCATAGTGCTTCATAAAGAAAGCAACAGAATACCAATCAAGAAGGGCGTAAGGCAGGGGGACACTATTTCCCCAATGGTATTTACCGCGTGCTTACAGGAGGTTTTCAGAAGCCGAGAATGGGAACAGTTAGGGATAAGAGTCAATGGAGAATACCTTAGTAACCTGCGCTTCACCGATGACATTGCACTGCTGAGTAACTCGGGGGACGAATTGCAACTCATGATTATGGAGTTAGACAAGGAGAGCAGAAAGGTGGGTCTTAAAATTAATCTGCAGAAAACGAAAGTAATGTACAACAACCTCGGCAAGGAGCAGCGCTTCGAGATAGGTAATAGTGCACTTGAAGTTGTAAAAGACTATGTCTACTTAGGGCAGGTAATAACCGCAGAGCCGAACCACGAGATTGAAGTATCTAGAAGAATAAAAATGGGGTGGAGCCCATTCGGGAAGCACTCTCAAACTATGACAGGTAGATTGCCACTATCCCTCAAGAGGAAGGTATATAACAGCTGTATCTTGCCGGTACTTAGCTACGGAGCAGAAACCTGGAGACTTACAAAGAGGGTTCAGCTTAAATTGAGGACGACGCAGCGAGCAGTGGAAAGAAAAATGGTAGGTGTAACCTTAAGAGACAAGAAGAGAGCAGGGTGGATTAGGGAACAAACAGGGGTTAAGGATATCATAGCTGAAATCAAGAAGAAGAAATGGACATGGGCAGGGCATGTAGCGCGTAGACAGGATAACCGCTGGTCATTAAGGGTAACTGACTGGATTCCCAGAGAAGGGAAGCGGGTTAGGGGGAGACAGAAGGTTAGGTGGGCAGATGAGATTAAGAAGTTTGCGGGTAAAAATTGGCAGCAGCAAGCACAGGACCGGGTTAACTGGCGGAACATGAGAGAAGCCTTTGTCCTGCAGTGGACGTAGTCAGGCTGATGATGATGATGATGATGATGATGAAACGCACGAATAATGAAATGTAATCAGAAGCGCGTATTTACGCAAAGAATCAACGATTCTAGGAGACGCGAGTGCATAAATTAGCATTGACGTTATTTGCAGCTTCCAGATGTTAGGCGGAAGGGTGAAAATATAAATCCTGACATCCGGAATTCCTGTGAGAGACAAGTTGCAGTACATGGTTTAAGCCCAATAGGGAAAGTTCAGTCGAAAGAATTCGGCAATACTAAGTGTGTCCGAGGTATTTACGAAGTAAGCTTCGTACTTCGCTTACAGATTCAATGAGATACGTTCGCCAACACGCAACGACTAAGCCCCATCACAAGCTCTGGTGCACAGCCATCTAAAATAATCAGCGTGCCCAATTCTAAAAGCTTTCGGTAATGCCCATTTCAAAAAGTCTTTAGCGTTACAAATAAATTGGGCGTCAAAGCTTGCAATCCATTTACGAGCGTCTCGCATTGCAGGAATGAGCGCCCACCCGACAGGAAGAGAAAGTTGCAGTAACGAGAAAGTTTTTTAGTGCGCTTTTGTCGCAGTGGCATTTGCTTTTCAAACTCTGCTAATTTGATTGCCAAGAAGCTTAGTGCTTGTTGAGCAGACCACAATTGCTTATGAGTAAACGCACGCAAAGGCACACACATAAACACGCAAACAGAATTTTGGAGGTTTTATGACACAAGTGCCATATTTCGTGGGTTGCGTATTCTACCCTCCCTATTTTTTAACCTTAACAACATACCTAAAGTAATATGTATTGACGCGCATTTTTATAGCATGCATAAGTTCTTTATTATGTTGAGACGGCCGGAAATATGACGTATATACCCTACCTTCCTTATAAATTTAGAACCCAGTTGGCTCTTCAGCATTTGCCACGGTGAGGAGTATGTAAGTGTAACGGCCTACAACATCTTTTTTTAGAAATGTTTGCTGAAGCTACGCATGCTCGATGAGGTATCACTTCAAGCCTCTATCCTATATACATTATTCTTCTCTCTCATTTGCACTTAAATACTTTCGTAATGATGGTAAACGGTACCCAATACAGCTTTCAGTACGCGAAAGCACTGTGCCAAATGCATTCTTCTTCTTCTTTGTTGTATGTTCTTCAAATGAGGAAGCTGGTGTGCCCAAATGTTAGCTGGAATCTAAATGGGACCGACAGACGGAAACACGCAGTGGGATAATCAGGGTGAACAGTGGGAGGGCCTCAGAGAGGCTGGCTGACGTTTCATAGGAGGACCTATCTTTGTCAAAAGCTCCTTGTCATCTTTGGCGTGTTAGTAACGTGCCAAGGATAACAATGGGCTTTTAACAAAGATAGGTCCTCCTATAGAAACGTCGGCCTGCGGACACGCCAAAGATAACTAGGTGCCTTTGGAAAAGTTAGGTCCTCTTATCGAAACGTCGACTAGCCAGTCTGAGGCAATTACACGGTATTCCTGATTATCCCCTTACATTTTACCTGGCCACTGCACAAAATCACTCAATGCACTTTTCTTGTGGTAATTATGGTGGTGGAACGTTGGCCCGAAGGAAGCAAATCCTGGCCGTAGTAAACGCATTTCATCATCATCATCATCACCAGCCTGACTACATCCACTGCAGGACAAAGGCCTCTCCCATGTTCTGCCAGTTAACCCGGTCCTGTGCTTGCTGCTGCCAATTTATACCCGCAAACTTCTTAATCTCATCTGCCCACCTAACCTTCTGTCTCCCCCTAACCCGCTTCCCTTCTCTGGGAATCCAGTCAGTTACCCTTAATGACCAGCGGTTATCCTGTCTACGCGCTACATGCCCTGCCCATGTCCATTTCTTCTTCTTGATTTCAGCTATGATATCCTTAACCCCCGTTTGTTCCCTAATCCACTCTGCTCTCTTCTTGTCTCTTAAGGTTACACCTACCATTTTTCTTTCCATTGCTCGCTGCGTCGTCCTCAATTTAAGCTGAACCCTCTTTGTAAGTCTCCAGGTTTCTGCTCCGTAGCTAAGTACCGGCAAGGTACAGCTGTTATATACCTTCCTCTTGAGGGATAGTGGCAATCTACCTGTCATAATTTGAGAGTGCTTGCCGAATGTGCTCCACCCCATTCTTATTCTTCTAGTTACTTCAATCTCGTGGTTCGGCTCTGCGGTTATTACCTGCCCTAAGTAGACATAGTCTTTTACAACTTCAAGTGCACTATTACCTATCTCGAAGCGCTGCTGCTTGCCGAGGTTGTTGTACATTACTTTTGTTTTCTGCAGATTAATTTTAAGACCCACCTTTCTGCTCTCCTTGTCTAACTTCGTAATCATGAGTTGCAATTCGTCCTCCGAGTTACTCAGCAATGCAATGTCATCGGCGAAGCGCAGGTTACTAAGGTATTCTCCATTCACTCTTATCCCTAACTGTTCCCATTCTAGGCTTCTGAAAACCTCCTGTAAGCACGCGGTAAATAGCATTGGGGAAATTGTGTCCCCCTGCCTTACACCCTTCTTGATTGGTATTCTGTTGCTTTCTTTATGAAGCACTATGGTAGCAGTTGATCCCCTGTAGATTTCTTCCAGAATGTTTATATATACTTCATCTATGCACTGATTCCGCAGTGTTTGCATGACGGCTGATATTTCTATTGAATCAAACGCCTTCTCGTAATCTATGAAGGCAATGTATAGTGGTTGGTTATACTCTGAGCATTTTTCTATTACCTGATTGATAGTATGAATGTGGTCAATTGTTGAGTAGCCTGTTCGAAATCCTGCTTGTTCCTTTGGTTGATTGAATTCTAATGTTTTCTTTACTCTGTTAGCAATTACCTTTGTAAATAGCTTGTATACTACAGAGAGCAAGCTGATTGGTCTGTAATTCTTCAACTCCTTCTCATCGCCTTTCTTATGTATTAAGATGATGTTAGCGTTCTTCCAAGACTCTGGTACTCTTCCCGTCAGGAGACACCTCGTAAACAGGGTGGCTAGTTTTTCTAACACAATCTGTCCTCCATCTTTCAGCAGATCTGATGTTACCTGATCCCCACCAGCAGCTTTGCCCCTTTGCATGCTCTCCAAAGCTTTTCTGACTTCTTCTATCATTACTGGTGGGGTGTAATCTGGGTTACTGCTAGTTCTTATAGTATTAAGGTCGTGGTTGTCTCGGCTACTGTACAGATCTCTGTAAAACTCCTCCGCTATTTTAACTATCCTATCCATATTGGTAGTTATTTTGCCTTCTTTGTCCCTTAGTGCATACATCCGACTTTTGCCTATCCCACGTTTCCTCTTCAATGCTTTGACACTTCCTCCGTTTTTCAGAGCGTGTTCAATTCTCTCCATGGTATACCTTCTTACATCGCATACCTTACGTCTATTAATCAACTTCGAAAGCTCTGCCAGTTCTATTTTGTCTGTTGTACTTGACACTTTCATGATTTGACGCTTCTTAATTAGGTTCTTCGTTTCCTGGGAAAGCTTGCCAGTGTCCTGTCTAACTACCCTGCCTCCAACTTCCACTGCACACTCCGTAATGATACTCGTCAGATTATCATTCATTGTATCTACGCTAAGGTTGGTTCCCTCACTAAGAGCCAAGTACCTGTTCTGCAGCGACACTCTGAATTCCTGTACTTTCCCTCTCAGTGCTAGCTGATTGATTGGCTTCTTGCGTATCAGTTTCTGCCGTTCCTTCTTCAAGTCTAGGCAAATTCGAGACCGTACCATTCTATGGTCACTGCATCGTACCTTGCCAATCACTTCCACATCCTGCACGATTCCAGGGTGTGCACTCATTATAAAGTCTATTTCGTTCTTATTTTCGCCATTAGGGCTCCTCCATGTCCACTTGCGGTTTTCTCGTTTTCGGTAGAAGGTATTCAAAATCCGTAAATTATTGCGTTCTGCAAATTCTACTAGTAGCTCTCCTCTGGCGTTTCTAGTACCGATGCCATAATCTCCTACTGCCTGGTCTCCAGCCTGCTTCTTCCCTACCTTCGCATTAAAGTCGCCCATCACTGTAGTATACTGTGTTTTTACCTTACTCATTGCCGATTCCACGTCTTAATAGAAGCTTTCAACTGAAGCGTCATCATGGCTGGATGTAGGTGCGTAAGCCTGTACTACCTTCATCTTGTATCTTTTATTCAGTTTAATTACGATACCTACAACCCTTTCATTAATGCTATAGTATTCCTCTATGTTGCCAGCTATGTTTCTGTGAATTAGGAACCCCACTCCCAGTTCTCTTCTGTCTGCCAAGCCCCTGTAGCAAAGGACGTGCCCATTATGTAGCACCGTATAGGCCTCATCGGTCCTCCTCACCTCACTGAGCCCTATTATATCCCATTTAACACCCTCTAGCTCCTCGAATAGTACAGCTAGACTTGCCTCACTAGATAAGGTTCTACCGTTAAACGTTGCCAGGTTCAGGTTCCAATGGCGGCCTGTCCGGATCCAGAGATTCTTAGCACCCTCTGCTGCGTTGAGATCTGACCGCCGCCGTGGTCAGTTGCTTCGCAGCTGCTGGTGACTGAGGGCCGTGGGTTATTTGACGTAAGCATGTGGGAGGTATTGGCCAGATACTGCACCAGGGTGGCCAATCCTTCTCTGGTGAGGGAGTGCGTTCTCGGCGGTGTTTGCCGGTGAGGCCGCACCCCAGGCCTCTTAATGCAGTTCCATCAATACGCGGATTTTTTTTTATTCCGGTTGGGAACTGCGCGGTACCGGAATTTGAACCACGGACCTCTTGCATGCGAGGCGGATGCTCTAACCACTACGCCATCGCCGCAGCGCCTGAACGCATTTATACGGATGCAAACTGGTAGATGCCCGTGAGCTTAGATTCAGGTACAGGTAGAGATTCCTGGAGCCCTCAGATACGGCATCTCTGATAATCACGTTGTGGTTGTGGTACGTAAGCCCTGAAATGTACTATATCATCGAAACTAAGTCCTATCACATGAAACAGTCTGACAACATTTAAGAAAATCAGAAGGAAAGGGTGTCTCCGAAACACTTTTACCAATGGAAGAAAAAGGCCGATGTGTTTTACTATGCGACTAAGTGCGTTTTAAATAGGGAGGGAAATCGTGAAACTTCGAAGGAACAGTTTAAACATTCGCAAAGAAATTAAGAGCAGCAACAGCTCTAAACCAAAGGCAGCTCGTCAAAACTTAGTCGACAGCTGTTTTCACTAGTCTCTCCACTTGACAGGCACGAGAATAAACTTTTCTCAATGAAAAGCTCGCACCACCAAGTAAACCGTAATACCTTAGGGTGCACAGTACCACCTGAGCACGTAATCGAACACTAATTTGCATAATTTGTGTTCATACCATTTTTTTCGGTTGAGAACTAGCAATGGTAATCAGTCACTGCAGAGAGCTAGGTGCATTTTATGCTCAGACGAATTCTCTGTGAAACAGTCAAACTATGAAGAAAACTTCCCAACCCTGAACAGCAGCATCCGCTGCGAAATCAGTGGTTGCGGCTCAGACATGCAGCCAGCCATCTATGGAATTGAGCACGCCCTCTATCTCTCCTGCGCTAGAAATTCAGGTAGTGAGTAAAGTCGAAACTTTGACGTCTGGAAATGACGGGTGTTCTTGCATGCCTGATTAATTATAACTGTCGTAGCAGCAATAAAGTCGGTTGAACCACAAATAAACGCACCTGCAATAATTGAACGGCACATAGGGCTCTGTTAAAACACGACGACGCAAACTAATCAGGAGTGCCACAAAGAAACGAGAAAATCATGCCAAACGTAAAAGGCGGGCATGTGTATGTCTAACTTTGTCGCTTCTCAGGAGTTCTAAACCACCGACGAAAAAATTGGACAATGAAGTTACAGGAAAGGGGTGTCTGCAGTTCTTGATCGTAAAGGGCGAAAGAACCGCAGGCACATGCCCGAAGTCTTGTCTTCAATCTTGTTTTGCTATTGTCCTGATCAAAATTTTGATGCTCGGTAAACCTGTCCCTTTAAGAGTTTAAGGTAGGGTAGCGTAAAGTCAGACACTGGGCAAAACGCGAGATTTGCAATTTGCCAACTTCTGTATCTAATACAAAAAGTACGTTTTATCACTTCTTTATTTGAGCGATAAATGCTGATAGTTGTATAACTTTTTATATGTAAAAAGTTATCATTGCTCACTGCGTTTGCGTAGAACAATTACGCGGCTTGTCTCGGTGTGTTCGTGACCCGTGAAAAAGGGATGACATTCTGCTCGGCAAAGTTTTTGGACCCGTGCATAAGGCTACTCTGACGTAAGTGAAGAAACTTAGGTATTAGTTTGGTACTTTATACTTCTAGCTTCATGCCACCGAAAGTATAAGGTTGATTTGGTGCGTGATGCTAAAGCAAATTTTTTTTGTTGATTCGGGCCTTTGTTAGTAGTAAAAGTTGACAAAATGCTATGAAAATGCTTTAGAGAGTGTCTTATTAGGTCAACCATTCACTCATACTATTCATGTAATATTTTGGTTGTTTAGGAGGGTTAGGACGCACAAGAAAATATTATATAGAGCTTCATAGGTGAAAAACGACGTAAAAACCTTGACTGATTTTGAGCTCAGGACTCACTCCATTCGTGCTATATCGATGCTGTTCCGCGTTCCCAAGGCTGCTCCTAAGAGGCGCGTAATAAATTGATACAATCTTTATGTTAATGACAAATACGCATTGAAATGTAGTTTTCATAGAATTTTAATACCGAAATATTAAAAAAGAACAATAATAGAAATTATGAAATTCATCGCTTCACAAAGTCCGGGGTGCTATACTGGACACTAATTCCGCCATATGGTCAAATTTCGTAATGGTGGCTTTTTAAGCTAATCACAGAGGTTTTGGCAGCTCATTTGGTCAGTTAGCATTGATCATTGGTGGAATCTGACAACATGTCATAATTACACGATGCCCAGAACAGCAACTTCCGGCTGACGATTTTGAAAGCCATAAATTGCCCCTGAAGTTCTATATCAAAACGGCAAAAAGAGGCGAAGAAGAGAGAGACATAAAGATGCAAGGAAAGGCAGGGAGGTTAACCAGACGCACATCCGGTTTGCTACCCTGCACTGGGGAAGTGATGAAAGGGAGAAAAGAGGTTGCAGAGGATGTGTCAGAACATATCTAGCCTCCCTTATTGACTAATTTACTGATCTCGAAGCGTTCAAAAAAGACACCACACGCACAAAGACTGGTGGTGGTTGATCGGCAATGAGTTTTGGAGCAACACAGCACCGGGTTCTGTCGGGATTAATTGCATGAAGTGCAAGGGGTGGGGTCATGGCCACAGCGCGTTGGCCCACGCCGCACATTTCACGAGCTTCTACGAAAAAATCTGATGGGTGAAATTTTTTCACACTGTCTCGTTTTGCCCCACTCTGGGTTTCGTTTCACCCCGTAGGTTGGGGCAAAGTTAGACATCTGGTGCGTTGTTAATTAGTTTTAGAAGATCTCTTTATACGGTGGCAACACGGTTACACTTATTCGGCACATAACTTTTACCCAAAGGCAAGTTTCTCCATTGTCATTTATTGAGGAAGACTGAAATAAAAATATATTTTGCACAACTTTCACATTTTGTCTCATTCTACCCCACCCTACGCTAAATACTTATTTATTTTTGCACTGAAGATGGTTGAAGAGCTCTAGCACTGTCTTCTTTTTAAGCCTAAAGTTATGGACTAACTAGCCCGCCTTTCTCTCTGTCTCTAGTTTGATAATAATGGTTACCTGGGACTGAGTTTGGCTAGCATATTAACTTTTGAACATTGGAAGTTTAACAGATAATCGAAACTTTCCTTTTCGTAACTGCGAGTGTCTGCGTTGAACTATAGAAAGAAAAACTCATAATCACGCTAAGATGTTGACGTCCTCTTGTGGTCACATAATTATGTCTTCCATGACTACACATTTAATTGTGAATACCCGAGCTGTAATTCAGAGACGTCTGTTCGTTATTGCTGTTTATCTGCCCAGACATTTTTGACCGCAGACAAGAAATGTGTATACAAAATGAGAAAAACGTGTATACAAAATGAGAAAAACAATAACAGGTTATAAATAGTATTTGCTGTTAGGTTTGCTTCAAGTTCCACTTTTCAGATACTCAGTGAGGATAGGAGCTATTAAGTAATAAATGTGACGTTGACGTTGTAAGCAAGGATCAACAACAACTGTGTTACTTGAAAAGAACCTACATACTCTTTTCGGCCCACAGCTTGACCCGAGTTGATGGCTCAATATGCGAGCTTTCGCCTTGCATTTCTGTAGCGCTGTGTGGTACAAGCGTACGTTGCCATTTCAATGGGAAGTGCTTGTTTCGGCGTTTCTATTACCAAATTACGGCACTTCGAATGAGCGCATATTAGGCAACATTATTCATTATATGTTTGCCAAAGACATGTTTGCGTGGAATCCACACTATACGCAGTACACTGGTGTGGGTGTATTCCAAGTACTTATGCTACCACAAATGTTTAATTGTGATCATGAATGTTTGTCGTCTGGAGAAGTGCCACTAGCTGACAACGAGGGTGCAGCACCCTAAATTGCTGTTATAACTACCAAACAACAATCGTCATTGTCCCAGCTCTTGTAAATTGATGTACAATAAACAATCAACTGCATCTGTGAAGACAAGTTTTCCTTTCGTGTTATACCGATTGATATTACAGAGAGATCAAATGTTTCATTAGGCAAATGGTGACACATTCTGAGTTCTATATCTACTCTATTAGGGCAGAGCAAAAAACCATCCCTGTGTACTCTCAAGGAGGGAGGGAAAAGGAAAAATTCATGGCGTGTGCAGGAAGTGAATGATGATGCGTGGGCGAAGCAGTGCGATCTCTCTGTGTTACCGTACATCACCCGTGGCGTTAACCACTCCCGCATGTAAATGAGTGCCAAGTGGTGTACAATGTTTATTGGTTGTAACTCGTAGATTGTGTTGAGTTGCGAATTTTGTTTACACTTCATTTTTACTCCTTTGTGACATTCAATTCAGCCTGAACTTTGCGAAGACGAGTATTGGGCCCAATCTTCTGGGGGTTATTTGTTGTTTTCAGTGGTACGAAATGCATCGTAAAGCATACCGAGACGTCATATGTTGTACAAACTTAGTCGTTTTCCGTGATATTTGTTGTCATCAGCTTCATCGTCATCGTCATGGCACATAATCGGTACCTTTTATCAACTGTCCTTGATGGCAACTGTCCTTGATGGTGTGGAAGAATCGCGTTCATTGTCGTCACGAGTGTCATCACCACCATCACAACGTATAGTGAGTGTCTTGCATGTGCTGTGCCGTGATGGCACAAAAAGTATGCGTGGTCTTTAACGTGCTTATCTTTCATCGTCATCAAATTAGTCGTTATCGTAATCGTCTCCGACGGGTATGACACGCAACGCCAACGCCAACGTCAACAGACAATCCTCGACCATACGAGGTTCTCCCCTAAAAACAAGAGGGAGAACAACAAGCATCCACAAACCAACCTTTTCAGGTGACGTCGAGAAAAGGTGCAGTTTGGGGGAGTCACAGGCAACGTGGCAAATTACGCACGCCAGCACTGCGATGACTTTATCGAAGAGCAAAGAGAGAAAATTTTGATTCACATAAAAATATAACAAAAGCTCAGAATGCATTATTAGCGACACTCATGCGAAATGTGTAATACGTTGATAGGTTAAATCAGTTTCGCTAAATGATGTGTATGAAAACAGAAACATCGACAGTTCCTCACCTTCCTTGTGTTTGTTGACACTAAAACAATAATCCCGATACACCCTTCAAACGTTTGGTGGAGTTGCTAACAATCAAGTGACACACTTTGGACATATTTTGTCTTTGTTATTTTGTGAGTACGAAGAACACGTTCCTTGTTTTCTACTGGTAGTGATACAATTTAATCTGTATCACGAAAAAGTCTGTCAAATTCGATTTTCAGTGAGACAGCCTTTGTTTCGGCGATATAAGATCTGACTAAAAATGCGCAGCGAACCGAAGTAGGCTTTGCCGATAAGGTGAAATGGCGCAGGTGTACGGCAGGTTTATAATAAATAAAATAAAATTAGCAAATTGTGCATTTAATGCCCCAGCAAGATATTAGCGCAGTTATAAAAGTATCTAGTCCGATTTAAATTAAGATATAACGAGACAGAAATGGAAAATGCAAAAATCACCCCATTTCAGACACCCTCATGCGTGGGCTGCATTGAACGCGTAGTTTAATGTGCACGACTGTTTTATTCCATAAAGTTCAGCGCACGCAGTCGAAAGGGCCGAGTTAACCATGTGTATACAATAAAACGTACCTTGCATTGCGAATCAATTTTCACTGGAGCCCTCAAACTGAAGAAACTTTTGGGAAAGAACAAAATTGTTAAATAAACATTTATAGTCAAAAGAAAGTCATTGCAAGGGCATTACTACTAGTTTTGGAAACTTCTCTAATGTTCTCGTGTTTGATGACAAGCTCAAAGACTTTTTGAGTGGTTATTCTACCACAGGTTTTATCGAACAATCTTATCGTGGTTCTGGCGCACGAAGTTCGGCAAATTACATCAAGAATGCTTCTCTACTATCACGTCGTTAGTTCTAATTCGCCGAGAATTTCAAGCTAGTGGAATGAATGAATATAGAAGGTCAGTTTCCGGAAGTTTTTAAGCTGAAGCAATATTCATGAATGCATGAAATGAAAAATAAGACACCTGGTTGTGGTAGATAATCTTTCATGAACCTTCCAGCTATGCTTCCTTCATCAGTGCTTATAATTTTAACATGCCATTAATGTGGATAATATTTGGTGTTTAAGGTAGCGCAAACGCCAAATATGGCAAAAGAGGGCCTATAAACCTGTTATAAAGTTTCACTGATAGGGTCAATATAATTGCAGTCAAAAGGAAAAAAAGCCAAAGAGAAGAAATGATAGGAATTTTCGAAAAACTGAGGTGTAATCATTACATGAAATTCTTCTGATGTTTAAGTCATTACAGTGTAATGATGATATAGTAAATGTAAGACTGTTTAGTAAAACTGAGGTCTGATCAATGGTTTTGCAGGGTAATCTCCTTGTGTCACAAAAAAATTCGCAGAGGGCCTTGCAGACGTTCCTGTCACTGAGCCCTAATGAAGCAGCCTCATACGACTAAATATTCGCAGTACTAAGTGAAATTCTTAGTTTTTTAAGTAAAATTTCCAAATACTTTTTCTTTGATATTTAAAACAGTGACATGAGGAAAGAAAATGGTCGATATTTTTGGGTTTATTACAGCTTGAGAACAGAGGAGATGGCACAAGACCAGACCTGTTTAAGTAGAAGTTACGAGGTGGTACACGGCAACGTATTTTGTTATGGAGACTTCCAATTTACGCCATTGAATATTTCATGCGAAGGGCACGTGCGAGAAATCTAGATTCGGTATCGTAATTTTTGATGAGTCCTCAAGAAGGGTAAGTATTCTGAACCTCGCTGCTGTTACGTAAGCTGTACGAGGCATGACTGGCACAAAAGGAAAAACAAGGAGTGCTCGCGCGAGTTAGTCAGCCATCTCATTTATAAGTATACTACGATAACCTGATACCCATATCATTCAATTGACGGATGTATGCTGGAATTAATTATTTAAATTTACGTAGTATTGATGATGCCGACGACGATGATAAAATTAGGCACACTATCACAGCTTTCGAATGAGTCGCAGGAAGTTTTCAAAGAGCTAGTATACCAGCCGCCAATTCCGCTTCAAATATGGGTGTTTAATCTGGAAGCGTAATGAAAAAAAATGGCAGCACATCCACGGAGTGAATGATGGAGAGTGGGGCAAAGCATCCATCCGTTCATTCGTTCTTGCTTCCGTTCGTCCATTCGTTCGCCTGTGTGACCGTTCGTGCGTCCATCCGCCCGTCCGTGCGTGCGTCTGTTCGTGCGTCCACACGTCCATCTGTGCGTTCGTCCATGCATCTGCCCCCACGTTAGTCCATGCATCCATCTGTCCGTGCAGCCATCCGTGCGTCCGTCCATTCATCTGTCTGTGTGTCCGTTCGTCCATCTAGTCAACACTCCAAGTATCACCATCTCGAATCTGTTCTTCATATATTCCGCATAATGAAGCACCGCCATCCGGTGGACATTCCAAGGACTGAACGAGAGGTCGCACACGCACACTTTCTTACGGCTTGCACTCAGTATACTTCCCTCCTTTAACCACCTCGAGTTCATGGTATATACTGGTTCACTGTATTTCTGGCAACCTTTCTAAAACCAAGGAGGTTACACCCAGCGAGTATAATGTAGCAACCCTTTCTTGTCAGATAGTGCTCAATATACATGCTAATGGCTGCTAATGGGGAATGAGAGACAGGAGAATTCGGCTTTTGCTTCCTGGCTACTTCCCACTTTTAACTACCTCGAGTCAATAGTATATACTGGTTCACTGTATTCCTGGCAACCTTTCTCAAACCAAGAAGGTTACGCCCAGCGAGTATAACGTAGCAACCCTTTCTTGTCAGATAGTGCTCAATGTACACGCCAAGGGCTGGTAATGGGGAATGAAAGACAGGAGAATTCAGCTCTTAACTAACGCACACGCTGCAAATTTTTTATTGTTGAACAACGCACAAGAGAAATCTCCAACCAGCACCGCCTTGCAGGTCAAAACGTAAAACTGGTTTTGCACTACGGAGAGGGACAAACGGTGCCGCTTTAAAAAGCTTCGCCCCTAAAAGAAGATTTGCTCGGGTGTCTGTTGCTGTGCTCGAAATTTTGTTCCAGTCGGGCCAGTGCTACTCTGACTGCCAAGTCGTCACTGCTTTCCTGATATCTTGTGATATGACAGTTTTAATCATTACTGGTATTTGACTTCCCAAAATCACAGTAAGAAAAAAGGGACAAAATGGAGGGCTCCGGAAAATCGTACTTCCTGGGATTCGTTAACGTGTACTTTAGTTGTGAAAGTTATTAAGACATGACTGAATAAGACACCTAAAATAAAAAAATTAAGTGTTAAATGTAAGTATAAGTGCTCAAACTATGGTGTAATTGTAGAGTGAGGTACGCTTTGAATATCATATATTCTATTATTTGAATATCTTATATTAGCATATAAGCTTGAGATGATAACTGGTGGTAGTTAACTGGTATTACATATTTCTTTCTTGGTTTTCACGAATGTCGCTCACAAATACAAAAAAAAAAGAGTAGAGAAACCAGAACAGAACCTTGAGAAACGCCAGGGGTAAAAGGTTATAGACAAGAATTGAGGTATTCGACAAAAACGTGGAAGATCCTGTTGCTCTAACAGTTTTACAAGAGTCCTTACATAAAAAAAAATCACCTGGTTATTTGAGAGCGTTTACGAATGCAAACATAAAGTACCCAAATTTTTTGCTTAGCAAGCAATAAATGAAAGCTTTTCTGAGCTTGAGAAACAGATTAGGTCAAGAAGAATAGCGGCGACTGATAGTACTTTAAGAAATTAGGCTTATCGTGCAGTATCGATGTTAACACAGAAAAAAAACTAAATGTGGGTGTTTAAACACTTGAAATCACATATTTTGATCTATAAACACAAATGGGACATTAGGTGAGCTAGGAAACCCGTGTGAAGAAAAACCTGTGCAGCAAAGCCGTCACTACAAAAGTTGAATTGCAGTGTTCTTCTTCTTTGATCGATTAAAACGCATGTGATTTAAATGCGTGTTCTCGTTTTTTTTTTCAGAAATAAGAAAAGTAAAGTTCTGAATATGAAGAACAATTACTATTTATCTTTAGGCGATTCAAAGGATTTTGTTTTCATTTCAAACTATTCATCTCGACAATGTAAAAAAAACATTATCTTATGGCAGCTTCCTGATATGAAGGTTTCTTTCTTTATGAATTTAGATTCATCACTTTGTTCGTTGCATCAGGGATTTTATTGCTCATTTCTCACTAACCTAGAGAATTTCGTGTGGTAACTTTAATGTTTATCAATTTGGTTGTCATTAAAAAATTCTTCCATGAAACTTTTTAAGAAGACAGGGTAACTTATTAACCACTTATTCCGCTGCAATCCATTTTACAAACAATAAAATTTTCATCGTTGATATTTCAGCTTATATTCAAAACTACAGTGAAGTTATGTTCTGAATATATTGATTTCTGTCATTTTACAGCATTGATGCTCAGAAAAAAAAGATTTATTTTTTTTTCAGAAATATCACGGAAGAAGCCACATATTGTAAATGCAGCAACGTACAGCAGTCAACTTACAGCAATGACCGGGCTGCAGAGTAATTGGTTCATGCGAAGGAATATAGGTACACGCCGATGAAAACATTATTACGTGGTACCATTTTCAATTACACAAAACTCCATTACCCAGGCACTCAAGGCAGTTCTCATAAGAGCAGAAGTTTGGAACTAAATTGAAGGACGGTTCGGTATTCATCGAAATCCCTTGGAAGCTAGTGTTGCCATAGGTGCTTGTAAGCTCCTTTGAGAACTGATATCTGGAGCACCCACGTGCTCCCATGACGAGTTTCTTTTATGTACCTAAGTTGCTTTGCCAGAATACTAATTTTTTACTCAAAACTTGTATGTTGTGGACTTATTTCTTCTAGAGATTCTCTATGCTTCAAAAAATAGGTAGAGAGGAATATGGACGCTTGAACAAGTTGGAAAATGCAGAAGTTAAGATTCAATTTTAACCGCTTTCTAAATACGCGCAAAACTGGATGTGAATCATGGTGTGAAACATAGAAGCCTGTGTTACTTTCCCTTATTTACCAAAACAACAATTTCATATTTGTGTTAAAATGCCGGCAGTTGCATTTAGCAGCCTACACATACTATGGCTGAAGAAATAAAGCACATCGTACCTTCATAATGATAGCTATAACATATAAGAAAAAATAACTTGGTACAGGAAAAAACAATGAGGCACTGTACTTAGCAATCGCATAAAAAAGGAAACAATGCGATATGTTATTTAGTCAGCCTTGTAAGTTTTCCACCTGTACACAGTTGCTTTTATGAATCTGCGGTTGGATTTTATGGGCACCGCCAAAATAAATTGGATATATAAGAGCTCCATCAAAATGATGTCACACTTCATTTATTTTAGTATGCAGTCAAAACAGAGGTGTGAGATCAAAGCTCTTTATCTGAGCCAAGTTTTTCTTGACACTCAGGATGCAGGACTCAGGATGGGGTAATTCCACGAGAGATCCACATGGGTCAAAAAGTTGATATTTTGGATCTGATTGTTTGTTTTATATTTTGTGCACGTACCACCCAATAGCCTGAAAGTGAACGTCGGGTTTCTTTCATTAACTGCATAATTTAGGAGAAAAAAAAATATTGAACTGATTTTGTACAGAGGGACCGATTTCGTTCCTTGTTATTTTTCAAGGTTAATGACAATATAAAAACACAACTATTAGCTTGATGAAGACGATTTTTCGCAGTAAATGTACGAGTAATGAAAAATGAAGCAGCATTGTTTGAAGCTTTTATGGTGAAGAAAATTGTTTCAGAAAAATTTCTGAACAGGCGACATTTTTTGAAAGTTGCTTGATTTTAGATTTTTTTCTCCTAAGCTAAATCAGGCAGTGTTTCATAGCTTGGTGACCTGTTATAACATAAAGTGTACAATATTTTCTGTCAATACACTGGCTAATTTTACAAATGGCTACAAACTTTCTAATTTGTCAACAGTAAAGCCTAGTGAAAAATAAGTATTTAAAAAAAACACATCTTCGATTTTTCTTAAAATCTCAGAAAACTTTTTTCACAGATGATAAAAAATGCTATTGAAAAACATATTGCAATATTTTATTTGCAGCGACAATAATACGCGTGGAAGTTGTAGCTGTACGAGCATGCACTGAGGCAATAAACTCATGAGAAATCGGGCTAAAAAAGCGGGCTTGAGCTTCTGAGTCGTTTCAACAGCACCATACTTACAGATGAGAAGCAGATTAGGTAAATGGCAATGACCGTTTTAATCGCGCCCGTCTGAAATACCTCGATGGGTCGTTTTGAGCCAAAGAATGAGTTCTCTAAGTTATGGGCACCTCAGTTGCTCACCTTGGTTACATGTGGCAGCCATTACAGTCATCTGCTTTTAACGTTTTGGTACAGTACACTCAAATGTGAATAGGCTCACGAGAGGAATGTTTAGTGTTTCCTTCACTGGTTGCCTGCTCAACAGTTTCATGCACGCCCCCTCTTGTAGGCAAAGTATGATATCATTGGGTTTAAACTATAGGAAATGGTAATAAATCTGTAAATTTAACGGAACATAATTCAGTAAAGCATAACAAAGCATGAAACCCGACTCCCCCACCTAAAAGGGGCAAGCTTGGGAGTGATTAAGCTGGCATCTGAAATGATGGTGTGGAAGTCCATATCACTGAAGAATGTCAAAATGCTTTATGAAAGTGCATAGTACCTAGAGACCATTCGTTACTTTAGGATTGCTTTAGTGCACATTTTTCCACGTGTTGCAGGCTTATATTTTTGGTGCGTTAAGTCACCCTCACCTAACGATCCAAATTATGGTCGAGTTTTGTTAGTGCCAAGCAATGCTGCAAGTCATCTGGAAAACACTGCAGCGTTTTTGCACACCATGGTTCAATGCATTCCTCAGCTTAAGAGGGGACATGGGAGTAAGTCATTCCAAGTGCTCCTGTACTATCTTTTGTGATCCTACACTGGTGTAAGAGCATTTTAATTCATTGAGTTGTCTGCAAATTGTACGGATGCCTTAGAGTGTGTGATTATGTACTGCTCATCCGGCTATAAATCTGAACAAAGCACCCCAGATATGTGCCTTTACAGAATGTTATTCCTCAATGTGCTAAATCTGCTTTTCCTCTGTAAGTATTGTCCTGTTCGGATGACTCAGAAGCTCAAGCCCACTTTTTTAGCCCGATTTTTTATGCGTTTCTTGCCTAAGTGAATGTTAGAAAAGCAGAAACTTCCACCCGTAAAATTGTCGCTGCAAAAAAAGAATTCAATATGTTTTTTAATATTACTTTTATATCATCTGTGAGGAACCTTTTATGAAATTTTAAAATGAATCGAAGATGAGGTTTTTTAAATATGGATATTTCAATAGGCTTTACTGTCGACAAATTTGAAGTTTAGGGCTATTTATAACATTATGTTTTTGAGGTACAGCAACGGTATTGAAAGGCACTATTGTAAACATTATGTTTTAATAGGTCATCAAGTAATGAAACACATTCTTATTTGGCTTAAAAAAATTAAAAATCATGCAACTTTCAAAAAATGTCACCTGTTCAGACATTTTTGAGAAACATTTTATTTCAGCATACAAGCTTCAAAAAAATGCTGCTTCACTCGCCATTACGCCTACATTTACTCGAAAAAAGTGTCTTCATCAAGCTAATAGTTGTATTTTTATAACATCGTTAACTTTCGAAAATGACAAGCGACAAAATTGGTCCCTGTGTACAAAATAAGTTCAATATTTTTTTCCTCCAAACTATGCAGTTAATAAAAAACGAAGTTCACTATCAGGCTACTGGGTGGTATGTGCACAAAATTTAAAATAAATAATCAAATCTAAAATAACTTTTCGACCCGTGTTGATCTTTCATGGAATCGCCCAGTGGTATTTGACAAGCGAAAGAAATATTGCCCCAGGTTAGTAGCTTCATAAGTAACAGTTCTTTATTTACATACGGTGAAGCCTAGGTTATTACGTTCTTTGATGCGGTCATCCAGCCGTCTTTGCCAAAAGCGCATAATTCTATACTGACACGATATGGTTGTGTTCTATAAAACTAAACTGGTACTTTGTACATCGCACTCAAACAAGCAGCTGACAACCATTCATAATTATTTTGAGTGCACTTGGCACTTTCAGATATACAACGAGTACGTGTGCTCTATATGTAGGAATCCAGGCTGTTACAGTCGAAGTTTGCCACGTATCGTGGTAAAAAAATCTCCATTATCCTGAACTGGCAAGCGCTGAATCGCCGCCCAGGCACTCTCTACAAATGGCTATTGAAGAACTCGAAACACGTGACCAAGAACTGTTTTTTTTTTGCTCTCCATGTGTGCCCTCGTTCCTTTTTAGTGGACCAGTGTGGGGTGCAATGAGAAATCCTTCATTTCTGTCGCATAGGTGCTCTGTCGAGGTTTACAGATGATCTACTGCGGTAAAGGGCAGAAAAATAGGTGTGGCTGCTCCCTCTTTTCGGGAATCGGTAAATTACGAATGTGAAATGTGGTTTCACAGAAGTACTTGGGAGTTTATTGTGCATTATATAGCCAGAAGGCCGAAGGAATGAATGCTACAGCAACAAATTACAAAGTCGTGCGAAGAACGGCAAGCGGCAGCACCTCGAAACTTGCAGCGCGCACCTCAAGCAGAAAGCACGCATGAAGTAAGCATACACAGGACGACAGAGGGCTGACAACTATTACAGCTCGATACTTAAAGAGCACTGTTAAAACAGAAAGAAAGGAGCGTAAAACAAACGCACCTGAATTCAAAGGACGGGCGCGAGCTGTCCGAACTCTTATATTTTCGTATGGAAGCAGCGTGCTCCTTTTGTAAACGCGGCCGCGGCAGCGCGAGAAAGTGACCTCAGTGCTCTCCCGAATCACGAGTCTGATAAGCGCGCACGCAGGACAAGCCACGCTGCATAGAGGCGGCGCTCTCCGAAACGTGAGAGGTGACGAGCGGGCCCCTACGCTGGCGTGCTCGTCAACACGCCTTGTCACAACGGAATCAGCCGCACTTCAAGCATGTCAGACTGTACTCGCTTGACCCTACGTTAAGTCTTTGAGTTACGTCGAGACAGACAGACAGACAGATGGACGGACGGACGGCCGTATTTGATGACGTCGTTGGACTTTCGGCTCTACACAATGAAAGTACACACGCGCGTCTGTCCTCCTCATTATGACCCCATGGAACGCTGGAGATCACTTGCACCCCTGTAGATTTTATTTTACAAAAATGCGGCTGAGCTGTTCTTTGGACCGACAGAGATGAATATCGGCAACACGCGTGACACAAAAGCGCCAAGATTGACGAGGTTCTATACAACATGAATATCACACGTTAGCCAAGTGCCACCTTTTAGAGCACACTGTCATGCTACCCTGCTTAGAGAAAAACTGTACCACTTTTTCTTATTTGCCTTCTTGCGCAAAGGTCGGTTTATAGCTTTCAATATCACAACAGAGAGCTTTCAAAATACGTAAAGTATGCATATTGAACAATCGATACACAGGTTAACGAACACAAACAAATGAATGAAGTGAATATCACGCCACAATAAGTACACAGCGTTAAGCAATGATCTGACTTCAATATATTTTCTGTATTTACCACGTGAAGGCCCTTCTTACTGATTTATGTGCATTTTCAAAATTCCCTCAGAATGTATGGGTTATATTAAAGTTAAAAATGACATTTTATATTGCATGAGTCTTAGTATTGTACGATATTGCGTGGAGAAAGCAATACGTTTTGAAAAACTTTGTTTGCAAAAACAAACAAAAACGCCAAATTGGGAAGAAGTATTCCACTACCACATAGGAAATTCAGTTGACATTATTATGAATTGTTTTTAATATCACGATGTCTACTATGAAGCAGCAAAAATATGCTGCGATAGATGCCGTGTAAGCTAAACCTATAAAGTGGTTTATATAAGAGCTCGTATTATTCATTGCACATTTAAAAAATCTTAAATGAACTATAAAGTAAGGCTAACTGTTTCTCAAAGAGATTTATTACATATATTTTCTTTCGTTAATGATGAAACTCATTTCGTTGTTTTTTTTCGTCTCTGTAAAGGACAGAAAAAAAAACACATGTCTTTTCTGTGGTGAACGTTTTCGAGACTGAAGGACTCAGTTTTCACAGAACGAGTGAATGTGAATGAACGTTTTAATTTGTGCACTTATCAATGCTAACTCAATAACTTTTCATTTTTTCCCCAAGCTTATCTGTTGGTCAAACGTCTTCATCAGCCGACTGCGCGTATCGAAATCGGGGACCGTGTGCGCACGGCTTGTGCATGCCATTTACACGAGACGGTCGAATCACGCTGATTACACACAATTAGCTCCAATTAAGGGCTGCTTGTAAGACGATACCTATTAGGAACGCTCACCACTACCTCGTTACCAGTCGTGGAGATCTTCGTGCCTCAAGATTAAAGCTCCTGGCTAATTACCCCTTCCGTTAGCTTGTAGAGACAAAGCGAGCGGTTAAGCACCCATAAAGACGAGCCTTCTGTGCTTGCTTTAGCGCACTGGACTTCATGCACACAACTAATGTGAACGACGGCGCCATGAAGAAGGCGGTCCCTTTTTTCAGACGTAAGGGAGAATTCAGCTACTTTGTTGCACGCTCACAAGTGTAAGTTGCGTTCATCAAGGAATACTATGTAAAACTTGCCGCTTCCGTAAACCTCCAGTGAAGGAAAAGCTCTCACAATGTTGTCATTGACTCGGTACAATTTTGATGAATTTAAGTTTATAAGACAAAGTAGCTTTGACACTACCAGTGGTGTATCCCAAATTGTGATGAGTTGATTTCGTGTCTTACATGTTATGTCATACCGACGCTCGCAGTAAGCCAAAAAATAGTCGTATTCTTTTGCAGAGGCAAATAAAAATATATGTAGTGAGCCGTTACGCAGAATGGCCCGAGCTAGGCGAAACTCGTAAACTTCTCTGGCGACACCTCCTTTTGAATGTGCCAACTGTAGAAAAAAGTCAAATCCATCAAGCGGCACGCTGCGTTTCGTTGGTTACAATGGAACCCAGTATCGCGTCAAGGACAGTGGTCAACGTTGGACGGTGTTTTCAAACCAGATGCATCGTAGTTCATTTGTTTGTCGTTCCACCGAGTGCAGAAGTGCACCTGTGCCCGAAAATGATCAGAAACTTTCGTGGTTATACAGGCTGTTTAAAAGCCAATGGTAAGCAGCTGAAACTTCAGTTATCAGAGACAAGCGAAGGCAACACATAAGTGCTAACCTTCCAACTAAACGTTATTGCTGAAACACATGAAATGTATAGGTGTTTTTTAGGTCTACCGCCTCATCGGAACTTGCGATATATATATATATATATATATATATATATATATATGACAAATGTTTAAACTCATCTTTGCATACAAGCCACTCATTTGTAATTCAGAAGGACCTTGAAATTCAGGATGGGCTACGAACAAGTGTATCAATGACTTGTTGCGTGTGGTGGAAATAGTGTATGACAGAGCGCATGCGGATGCATTTCAGACAATGGGTGTTACGGGGCGCTGAGAGTAATGTTGTTGGCCACGCGCGCTCGCGTGTTCACCCTAACAGTGCTCACCACTTTACAGTAAGCAACAACAGCGTCATATGATATTAAGGACAGAACTTCGACTTTTTACAGTTCTTTATATATATATATATATATATATATATATATATATATATATATATATATATATATATATATATATATATACATACATACATACATACATACATACATACATTGGTTAGCAAAAGACCAATTATGCGTGCTTTTACTTCGCAGCAAGTCTGCGAAGTAAGCTATTGGAAATAAAAAACGATGTCAGCCTCTCAGCCTCTTCTACAATGCTTCTGGTGTTCATAACCAAAAAAAAAAGATGTGGCCTGCAAACACATACATGAGATGGAAGTCAGGACACCACAAACGTCCTCTTTTTATATGATGAATACTTCCAACAAGCTCATCATCATCATCATCATCATCATCATCAGCCTGACTTTGTCCACTGCAGGACAAAGGCTTCTCCCACGTTCCGCCAGTCAACCCGGTCCTGTGCTTGCTGCTGCCAATTCATACCCGCAAACTTCTTCATCTCATCTGCCCACCTAAGCTTCTGTCTCCCCCTAACCCGCTTGCCTTCTCTGGGAATCTAGTTAGTTACCCTTAACGACCAGCGGTTATCCTGTCTACGCGCTACATGCCCAGCCCATGTCCATTTCTTCTTCTTGATTTCAGCTATGATTTCAGATTTCAGCTTGATTCTAACAAGCTCAGTTATCCTTGATTGTAGGCTTCTGGCATTGTCGGTAGTTTTCCGGGCCAGTCTTCCTGAATATAGCGTATAACAGGCCCGAGCATGCCATCACGTGCTGTAAATGCAGTGAAATTGCGCGATGACACAAGCCCGGTGTCTAGATGGTATGCAAGAAGCACAAAATCTCGTCCGTCTTTCGACATTGAATTCACTGTCTCGTCATCGTGTGGCATTGTCACGGCAACATGGCTTGTAGGGTGAGCCACAATCACGAGCTTTCTCAGCTTGTACTGAAAAAAGTACTTGTATTCATCGAGTAAAGAAGCCCAAGGATTAATTCTGGCGGCTCTGAATTGGGGAATTCACTTACAAGACTGAAAAGGTGCATCAGCGTTTTTTGATCTGAGCGTAAATTTGTTTCTTGGCGAAATTCGTGAAGTTTGTCACATAGAATAGCCCTGCTAATGCTTCGCAATCAATATGGGCATATTTTCGCTCGGCTGAATAGATGATGCGATATTGAAGCCCATTTTGTTACATTACACTGTCCCTTTTGCGCCACAAGACTGCCTCGATAACATATGACGATGCGTTATAGTTTCCAAGGTAAGTGGTTTGGTTTAATCATAATGGGTCAAAACCTGCAATTTTTTGCCAACCACCTGGCTTTCTCGAATGCATCCACTTGCTTAGCTTCCCGTTGCCAAGGATATTCCTTCTGATAAAATTGTACAATGATGCAAATATCAGCCAAGTTGCCGAAGAATTCAATTCATACGTAACCACGCCTGGCAATGCGTGGAGTTCCGTTAAGCAAGTAGGTCAAGGCATTACCAAGATGGCATCGGTGTTTTAAGACTTTGGCTTCTAACCATTCGCGCTGATGTGACGACCAAGAAACAACTCCCGTTGACCAATCTGCTTTTGAGCAGATGAAGCTTAACGCGAGCTTTCCTGAACCGCTAGAACACTTTTAGTAGCATGTCGCATGTCACAATTACCTCAATTTTCGGCACCCAGCACGCCATCCTAGTATACTTGTACACGTGAAAGACCCTGCAAAGTCTTCCATTATATTGAAAAAAAAAAACATATTCTGGGGCTGACGCAACCCCGAACGCTAGCCGGCTAAAGCAATGAAACCCTCTTGGCTTGTTTACCACCCACAGCTTCTTTGTCACGGCATATGTTGGTAGCTGGTAGCATGCATCTTTCAAGCGTATATTATACTCGATAATTCTGCAATGAAACCCTCTTGGCTTGTTTACCACCCACAGCTTCTTTGTCACGGCATATGTTGGTAGCTGGTAGCATGCATCTTTCAAGCGTATATTATACTCGATAATTCTGCTCTACTTGACATTTTTAAACATATGCTTTATCTTACAAGCAGATATCGCGCGGCATAGCATGCTGCTCTGACTGTTGATTTGAAATCGTCCTACAAGCACATGGAGCGGTCTTTCTCAATGATTGATATGTGGGATTTAACGTTCCAAAACAACCATATGATTATAAGAGACGCCGTAGTGGAGGGCTCCGGAAATTTTGACCACCTGGGGTTTTCTAACGTGCACCCAAAGCTGAGCACTCGGCCCTACAACATTTCCGCCTCCATCGGAAATGCAGCCGCCGCAGCCGGGATTTGAACCCGAGACCTGAGGGTCAGCAGCCGAGTATCTTAGCCAATAGACCACAGCGGCGGGGCGTGATGCCTAAGAAGTAAAAAAATATTGTACGAGGCGTCATTGCAGTCATTAACAAAAATTATCTAAGAAAATACTGAACAATACAGAATAACTGCTCCACGCTAACATGACTCATGAAATAGCACGGAAATCAAATGCTGTGCTTGACGAAATTAGGGATGAAAATTGGGGGAATGTGCTATTCCTGAAAATGCCGAAGCTTGAATGTTTAATGATGTAGTTTCTATCACACGAAGGACCAAAATTGTCATGAGTGTTTATTTACCTTATAATGTGTCATATGCATGCAGTTGTCAATGTTAGTTTTGTTATCTTTTCATGCTAGAGGCAATACCTGTGTAGATTTGTGTAAACTTTTGTATACTTCTACGCACCGATGGATACTTGTTTGTTCAGTGCTTTTGTATATTTGCTCATATGTGTGCAATGTTTGTACAATTCGAACACCTTTCAACATCCTGATCCTGTACCAATCCCCTCAACAATGCCCTCTGGGCCATGAGGGTACCTGAAATAAATAAATAAATAAATAAATAAATAAATAAATAAATTAGCCGAGACGATAACTAGCAGTTTGAAAATGGTTCATCATAAACTGTTCTAGGAGCGGGTACAGTCCACATTTCATCGTGCCTGGTTAGAGGAACACTTGCCTAACACGATTTGTTCATCCAAATAACAATTTTTTTACCCAATTTGACGTGCGACAAGTGTTTTAATCAATATTATAAAAAAAACAAGCTAAATAGCGAATATGAACCAACTATGACTCACACACACACACACACACACACACACATATATATATATATATATATATATATATACTCAAGTAGATCCTCCATGAGTGGTCACAACGTGGTTTATTTCGACGTTTCGGCCTAGAGTCTGGCCTTCATCATCCTGATGAAGGCCACACTCTAGGCCGAAACGTCGAAATAAACCACGTTGTGACCGCTCACGGAGGATCTACTTGACTATATGCAACGCTACGGCCACTCTACCACCATGCCTGCCTATATATATATATATATATATATATATATATATATATATATATATATATATATATATATATATTGCTCTGAATTTTTTCTCTTCAGCTTCTACCAACCATCGCTACCTCCTTACGTTACAGGATTCCCCCTCCCCCCGAAAGATTGCTTGCGTTGCATATTCCAATACATGATGAACAAGCAGTCTTAGAATACACAAAATGGTGAAATGAGCTGTAGTTGCACATCACATTCAAGTTCCGTAAGATCGCACAAAGACTTCACATGAGAGTGCAGCAATCAGGGGTTATCAAGCCCAGCTATAGAGGGTGAGGCTGGCTGTTGCGCTCTGGACAACATAAGCATGCTTTGAGCATGGGCACAGATGGAAACAGAGCCGGAATTCTTGCGAAGAACAAACGAGGTTGGAGCGCCTTGCCGAGTCGACTGTTTTGTAGGCGTCGCAAACGCCGTGCATACAGTTTGCGTGCTCGTCGATTGTGGCTGATTGGGCGCTGCTTGTGTTCCTGCAGAGTACAAGCGGATGTTTGGTGGCTTTTAGAGAGTTTTCTGTGGCGATGGCACAGATGTTTAGACCGAAGGCGCAATCTTGAACGCTGTTGAAGAAAAGTTTCTTGGCTTTTCTTTCTGCGACGTTGTCTCAGATGCGGAATCAGTATGTTCTGTAGGGGTCGTTTTTCACGACACTCATAAGGCTGCAGGTATGCTTGCAATGTAGCTTTAGTTCGTCGTTGTTCTTGTTAGTGCATCTGTTTTCCTTCTCAATAAGGTTCTCCTTGTTGCTTTTGTTAGCATCGCTGATGTTTCAGTATCTGACGAGGTGGATTTCGTTTAGAAACACGAGCCTGCTTTTATTTGCAGGTTTATGTGACCAGCAAATAGTTGATACTTCTTAGAGTGTCGCGATTAGTGTCAGGCAATGAAAATAGTATATCGGAATTGACAGAAAAATCTGCGGCGGCTCTTGCAACGCCATTCCTAATGGACGTTTCTGGCTCATGGAAGTTCTTGAGAATTGATACTTCTGAGCCTGCTGTGTTGATTGGGCTTTCAGGTTGCTGGGAACTCGACGGCGACACTGGGAAAGGCTTGGTTTATTCAGGTTTCACTTGGGAATGCCTCTCTGTCTACTCAACTTTGGAGCTCAGCAGTACTGATGCAACGGAAGGCCCTGGACTTGGCTGCGTGTCTTCAGAGTTCTTCAGCTCTATACCAACCGGAGCGAGCATGTGTGCATGTGAGCGAGCGTTGTGAGCAACTGAAGAACCAAGTGACGGAAAACCAGGAGGTGCTCCAAGTGTGTGAAACGGAGAGTACAGGAATAGCGTTGTTTTGTCTTCTTAGGGCAGCCGATGTAATTAACGGTGAGCTCTTTATTCTGGCTCCGCAGTCGCAGTCTTGTTATTGTTCTTGTTGCCCTTCACTTGTGGCTCATACCCACTGTCAGGGATTGGCCAATAATTAAGTGGTCTTATGAAGTATTATTCTGTGTTACAGTAAAGAAACTTACAATTTGAGAACGTTACAAATTTAAGAATAAAATTCCGATGATCACTGATCTGTACTTACTATAAAGTTTTTGTATTAGCGATAGATAATAACTTAGATCAAAACCTAGCTTTAAAAAAGAAAAATCAGGGAGAAGTCATGCGCATGTCGACAAGGAAGAATATTATTAGTTTGTTAGTCTTTTCGTTTCATTCAGATAATTCCGAACTGCCTCGCAAACTTTCGAACGGGCAAACCCAGAAATGGAGGTTCCAAAGGAGAGAATCACGAGCACGGTTAAATTTATTCCAATAGCACGTAAAGGATTGTATAACTTGGGCCTACGAGCTGTAGTATATTGTCTACATGTCAAAAAGTAATGATGCATAGTTTCTGGTTCGCCACAGAAAGCGCACATTGGAGAAAGAGCCTGGCCAGACCTGTGTTGGTAGAAATTTCGTTTGGACACCCTACAGCGCAGCCTCGTAATTGCGACTTGTAGTTTACGTGTGTCATAAGAAAATCGGATCCAGGAGTATAATAAGTGCCGATATTCAGCCGAATTTGTGAGAGATGTACCTGTGGATCTTTCCATAATGGTACACCTGCGAAATCACGCAGCCGGTACATAAGCAGATGGTAGAAAACACGGTAAAATTGGCCCACTTATTGCTGACTTCGCTAAAGAATCAGCCATTTTGTTTAAGAGCAACCCGGAACGGAGCATGAAGGGCTGCCATTTTATTCCTCTTTTATCAGCGGCTTTTAGCACAAAGCTGCTTCAGTTAATAAATGAAAGGAATGAGACTGCTGATGTATGATTAATGTCGGACATGCTGAAAAAACGAATGGGTAAATAAACTTCATCTATAGCGTCTTAAGAAGATATCTTCAATAAGATGTTTACATGTGCACTCAAAATGATTTAACACGTTTCTGGGCGTTTAAACATGTTTTGTTCTTCCACAGATGACACGCTCATAGTTAAAAAATAATATTAGTTTGTAGCCCGGCACAAAGTAATTCTTGTCTAACTTCTGATCACAAGTAAAATCGCGTATATCTTTCAGCAGGCTGCGAAAATGATTGAATAAATAAACTTTCATATCTTTCGGTGCCGTATTCTCGTTTCAAATTTTCCTACGCATATCATGTGCTTTTGAAAACACCTTTTTGTGTTGTACAGTGTCAATTTTTATGAAAGGGAACACAGCGACGTGTCACCTGCGTGCTCCGGCGGCTGCTCGCAGCACGTTCAAGCGGGAGCGAGAGCAACCACATTATCTTTTAGCGTCATCTCGCGGTGAACAAAACAAGATGCCAGTGCTGATGTGGAATCGCTGGCGAAATTGCAATCCCCTCCCCCTTCAAAGCGATTACCGGCTCTCGCATAGTCGCCTTCAAGGGGGAAGGGGTCGAAATCTTGCTGTCGGTTCCATATCAGACGAATGGTCGTTTTGCTCGCCGTGAGATAACGCGAAAAGATACTGTGGTTGCTCTCGCACCCGCTTCACCGCTTGAACACGCTTGCAGCAGCCGCCGGAGCACGAAGGGCACGCGCTCCCGTGTTTCCTTTTAAAAAAATTGGCACTTTACATCTCGTTAAGCTCGCTGTATTGTGAAACAAAATTTTCAATATCTGCAAAAATGCAGCTTCACCTGAGGAAACGGAGGAAGACTGCCAAAGAATTCATTTCACTAAAGATTATCTTTACAACGAAAGCTTCCCGAACATTATAAAACAGCTGGACGGACAGACCAGAGCAGTGCCTAAAAGAAGATAAATTCAGTTCTCAAAATAAGGCACTTCTTTTTCTTTCTTCTTTGATTACGTTCAGAAAAAAAAGACGGGAGTGTTTCGCGCACTGGTGCACTCGGAAATTTCCTTTTTTTTTCCGGCGCGTTTACACATGATCGATAACAGCGCTGCAGCCTCTCTTTATGCCATGTGGAGATAAAACCTCGGCGAGATCTTTTCACGTCCTTGATTCCCGTTGCCAAATGTGAGCAGCCGTTCTCATATACGCACTGTCTTTGCCTTTAACTAGAGCTCGTAATGTCCTCGCCTTTTTGCGCGACTAACTGCGCACGGCCTTAGAAAGCACGTGAATTTGACTGGCTTCAAAAAGAAAAACAAACTTTCTCTTCCTGTCGTCAACACCATCCCGACATTTTCATTTCCCCATAGGCTTTTCGCTCGAATTCTTCGCCGTAATTTATTACCTAAAATACAAACTATAGATATTAGTTTGTTGCTCTCTTACGCGACATCTTGAATTGGGGCGTAGTTAGAGCGTAGCCTATACTCAGGTTTTCAAGAGTGACATCATTCATAATAAAAGAATGGGCGTGAATATTTGACGTTGGAAAGACGAGTCGTCTAAGAGGGTACTGTTTATCGCATGCGACAAGTTTAAGCCCCCTCTCGCATTTCACTTTTATCGGAAGTAATAATTCTCTGCATATCTACTGGACATGGGGATGGGAGGGGCAGTTAAAAACGATCTCGTGAGACAAAAGCAACAGTTTTTTGTGAGACAAAAGCAAAGTTGTTTAGATACAGGTCGGTTTACCAAGTTTTCTATGCCATTACACGTAATTTGGCTGTATAACCAAACGTGAATGAGTGTGAACAATTACTTCAAACCAGTATCAGAGTGTAGCACGGAAGGACTATTCTACAACGTACTCAAATATATGTACCGAAACAACCAATGCGCGGACGGGGATGAAGGGATGTACCATAATTGGCTTATAAGTGCGTCTGCGTTTATGAGAGCAGCACTTGGCAAATAGATCCTACTCATTTACCGATGAGCTAGACGTTGAACGTCCGTGCACAGCTCTTTTGCTCGAAGCATGATAGAGGGCACTGCAGTATTGTAGCGCATGCATGCTATCCTTGTTCTTGTGACATACATAATACCACGAATTGTATAGGATCGGTCATTGTGAAAAACCACAGGTGACGTATTTAAACAAACTTGGCCCTGAAGTAAATAATAAAATTTCTCGCATAAATGGTGTTATCTAAGTAAGCGCTATAAAATAACATTCACAAACGAGCGCAAATGACAGCAAACCACATGTCCGGAACGGACATGTGGTTTGCTGCTCGGAATTTGTGGCATTATTTGCTGCAATATTTGATTATAAGAACGTCAAGACCACTGTATACCTAGAATGCTGTCTGAAAATATGTTCTATTCACATCACCCATGGCACAAGGAGTCGAGACGATGGTCCTCTACTGTGTCATGTTTACAAAAGGAAGTGCAAGAAAAAAGCACGGCCATTATTAGGGGCGAAGCTCCTAAAGACCTCACGATGTCCGCCGTCTCCCGTCTGTCCGTAACACGTCTTCATCTGTCTGACATTTCTGAACCAATTTCCATGTAACCTTCAACTTATAAGCAACCAAGGGCACTGTAGTTAATTGTAGATGTCATGGCGCTGCTGTCAACGATATATATATATATATATATATATATATATATATATATATATATATATATATATATATATATATATAACCACGTTCCATACCACACATTCTCTTCTTTCGTATGGACGAAGACGAAGGCAGGAAAGCGCGACGTGCTGAGTATCAGCGTCGCCGTCGACGCGAAGCTACCGCGGAGACAAAGGAGAAGGAAGCGGATGAAAAGCGGCCATGGCGACAACAAAGTTCTACACCACAGACTAGGGCTAAGAAAGCAAAGGCTAAGTGGGAAAAACGTGAAGCTGACGCGCACTTGAGACAACCTGAAGCGGATGCAAGACGGCAATACCGACAAGAAAATTATACACCAGAGACGATAGGTAATAAAGCTCTGATTATGAGGTCAAAACGTAATCCGGAACTCGGAACTTCATATCAGCTATAAAGAAGAATCACCGCTATATCACAAACGGTCTCAGCACTACCTCCTTGAATAAAAAAATATATATAAACATCACAACCACAATCAGTCTCAGTACTATCTCAACCTTAATCACAATAATCACCTCTGAAAGCTTCGCCCAATATTTATCTTGAAGCAGCTTCAAATGCAGTGATTTTTTTCACCTTGAGATGACTTAGCTGTGTTTTTTTCTGAAATTGGTATTGTAATATTCTGCTAATTTTGTTAAAGATGCAAACTGTTACAGACGACCATCCATTTCTGCGTGCGTGTGCATGTGTATGCGTCCTACGCGGGACTATGTGTGCGAGCGAAGTCATATGTATGATGAATATAATTTTACCTTCTCGTCCATTTAGCAGTTCGAAAAAAACATTTTATGGTTAACTGAAATTACTTATAAACACTGCCTTTCGTGACCACATTTGGTCTCATGTAGAAGCATGACGGTTGCATACACCTGCAATGCATGATTCCTTCCTCGTACGTTTGAGAAAGTGTAATTTCTTGATAGCTTTAGTTGAGCATATAAAAATCAAGATTCTATAATTAATCTTCTTTCGGAGATGGAACTTTTGTACTAGGCTCCCTAACACACAAAATATCGTCTTTTGTACGGCTCGACCATCGTACAGAACATCAAAAAATGTCGCCCATTTTGATGTATCTGTTTTGATGAAACCAAGGAAAAACCTTTTTTCAATAGAAGCTGCACGCGTGTGAACCACAGCGCAATCAATCGACCTAACCAAGGCGTCGTCTCCAGCATATCATGTAGGTATTGTTCACACCTCGTCCTTTTACGCTTGTATGACACTTCCTCTTCACCTGCACGACTTTTCTTTTGTTCTACAAAAGCCCCGTCCTTCATTCATCCAATGCGTTGGCGCTAAAGTGCTTCAATTTCACACTCGTTAGCGCATGTTAGTGATGAAAGCGAGGATGAATATTTTTGCCGGGGTGCCAGGAAGTTTCACGGCTTGCAGCGTTTTGTGTCCAAGACACGTGTTTTTGAGTGGTTGGCTGTTCGTTGGGGAGGAGGCCTTTGTTCTCTCTACGTCGGTGTATTCGTTCAATTTTTTTCTGAGGAGTCCCTGTTCTTGAGACAACGCCTTTGTTCACCCTCTGCTTAGATGACGTCTTTTCAATAAAGGTTTTTACATCTCTTGTGGACGAACTTTTGTAAAAATATTACCAAACACCAGTTGAGAGCTTATGAAGCTGAACCGAATCCGCAATATAGAAAAACGTTTGTTCATTCGAATTGCTTTTTTTTAGAAATACATAGTTTACTGACTTGCAGCTAGCCTCTGCCGTAGTATGGTAACCCAGACAAGTAAGTTCAAAAAAAGTTGGGGGGACCCTTAAGCTTCATTTTTAAGAGTTGAACGCTATAGCAATATCCTGTTCCCAGAGTGTACTTGAAAACATGCCACGAAACATTTTCGAAGAACTTGCTAAGCCCCCACTACGTGGCCTTAAAGGAATAGGCGCAGTAATGTGTGTGCATTTGGCAGTGGGTTACCGGCTTTAAACCATGAAATCAATATTATATTCACATGTTATCACGCCTATCGGAGAAAGTCACAAGAAGTATTTGCAAACGCCTGGTGCACTTAATTCACTTCCAAACACACACTAAAATATGAAACTAAATGCGAAGATTAAAACGCGCAAAAGTCCATGGTAAGGTTACAAGGTGTGTCATATAGCGTTGGCCTTACACTAATAATGACCAGCAGTGGTTATTTAACGTGTACCTATACCTATTCCAATGGCTTTTATTGCACATTAGCTTCATCAAAACACGGCTTTTTTCACCGGAAATCACACCCGCTCTCCAAAGCTTAGAATCGACACACCCGGGCCACTTAGCCATTGCGACCAGTATAAGGTTGCTATTGTTAGTTACAGGTAGTGAAATATCGGGAGTGGTCGTAAATTAAAAAATAATAATAACACTTGCTGAATAGTGTGTGCTTAGAGGCAAACCAAATGCTTTAACAGTCAGAATGGACCACCACAGGTTTTTTTTTTCTTCACATGTCTTGAAGCTCGGCACGCTACCGTCACTGCATTCTCTCTCTCTATACCATAGTGCAGCATTAACAGTCTATATTTAAAAAATGCGTTGCACAGAACGTTACAAACAGAAGTCACCGAGGCACCAAAGTGAGCAACTTCCCTTATCAACGTTAATATATACAAGATACAGACTACTAGATACACTACTTAAGGTGTAAAAATGTATGTTACAAAACTGTAAGTTAAATGAGGGTTTCTGCTGCGTGTGAGGAAAATAACACGCTCGATTTGAAGTTGAAGACACATTTGAAAGAAAAAAAACACGCCACATACTACATATTTAGCTACTGCGTGTGCATCACTGTGTGAAGAAACCTTTCGATATGACCTTTCGAATTCCTGGTAACCTTTCAACTCCGAACCATATTTATCAGACAGCAATGTTGAATCGGTACTGAAACACTCTGCAGTGCATTTTGAAATATATATATATATATATATATATATATATATATATATATATATATATATTTATATATATATGTTTGCTTCATTGAGAACTTCCCGCACAGATTTCACTGCATCTGCCACGATTCAAAGTTTCTGATGTGAACTTTGCTGCTTTTTGTTCGAGCTTACCGCCCTATATCTTGTTTGATGACTTGACAGGTCAAAGTTGTTCAATGCGCCTTTGTGAAACTGTCAATTCAAATACATGAATTCGCAACAAGAAATGTGATTCTAGAAGGAGAACCGAATGGGTAAACTTGTGTTCTTTACATACGGAAGAGAAATGATTAAGCTTACCCTACATCATTTTGGTATGAATGGCAATGAATCTGATTGTCGTAATGTAGGATGTCTCAAAAAGAGGCAGCACTTATTATTGCACGCAGGTATTAAAAACTACAAGACCATTGTGCAAAATTCATGCAGGTCATTTACCTAAAGCATCCTCTGATATAATAAAAATACACAAAAATGTACTTTCTTTTTCGTTCAGTTGTCAACATATGACCAGAGTGCACAAGCAATAGGTCGTGAAAAGTTACCTAAGCGTGGAGCAAATTTTATTTTTTCCATGTGCGGAACAAAAAAAAATAGGAATGACAAAACTCTGTGTAACAAGAACAGACTACCTAAAGTGGGGCACATTTTGCTCTCACAACTAGTTCAAAATGATGCTTTACATTCAAAGAATATGTCAAAGAAAGGGCTTGTATGCATTGGATGAATTCATTGAAGTCAACTTGTATCATTCACCTGGGTTCATTGTGTATCCTGACAAGGATGCGTGAATTGATTAAACGTCTCATCACTTATTCTTCCCTTAACCTGATCAAAAGTACTTACGTTTTTCTTCTTGCGTTTTCTTCTGACTTCAGTTCTGTAATTTACCATTACTCAGAACGAGATGTACTTTTAAAATAAGAAAATTTACGTTCGATAATACCATCTTGCACTGATGTGAGAGTAACTCTGTGGAGCCATCAGAAAGGAGTACGAACATTAACGGCTTTTTTTGGGGTTCTAGGCAGAAAATTTCAAATGTTTGGGATAAGAATAAAATAGCAATAAAATAGCGTAGCGACTTGGCAACCACGCTCTTTGCTCTGTTTGAGCAATTGCAGAGTGGTTTTGATGATTCCAAAGGCTTTAGTTAGCAAACTCCAGATCACATTTCACCATGTCATATGTATACACTCCGCCCTTCATGGTGACACTTGCGGATGGACTCATAGAAGAAAGGAACGTCATAAGACGGGGTAAAAATGGTAGATGTAACGAAGAAATGGAGCCATAAATGCGAAAGTGACTACAAAGGTTTAATATGGACTGTTATTAGATGTCAAAAAGATAACAATGGACCTATGCTTAAATCTCGATATTTTTTTCTGTGAGGATGTTTGAGTGCTGACATTAAAAGTTGTGGAAGGGCAGAAATTTCGGGTCGTGCGGATAGTTCGTTGTACTTCATAATCTATAGTGCAGGAAAAAAGAACACTAAACAAAGAACGCAAGAAATACAGCAAGAGCGCTATGACAGGTCAACACTTGTCCCAGCTTGATTGCGTCTTGCATTCCGCCGCCCCTTGTTTCTGTACTTGCCCTGTGGCATTGACAGGAGCTCATGAAAACATGTAAAAAAGCAGCCTTACTTTATAAAGTTGGGTGCATACCGAATGTCTTAAAATCCTTGTTACCCCAAAAGGAACCACTGTCGCTCTGCCGTAAATGAAAGTAAAACTAAAATGCTGCGATATTTCTCTGTTCGTACATTTGTGTTGTTTTGCGAGGTGCCCGTTAAAGAGGCGTGAATATTGATTGATATGTGGGGTTTAACGTCCCAAAACCACCATATGATTATGAGAGACGCCGTAGTGGAGGGCTCCGGAAAATTCGACCACCAGGGGTTCTTTAACGTGCACCCAAATCTGAGCACACGGGCCTAAAACATTTCCGCCTCCGTCGGAAATGCAGCCGCCGCAGCCGGGATTCGAACCCGCGACCTGCGGGTCAGTAGCCGAGTACCTTAGCCACTAGACCACCGCGGCGGGGTGAGGCATGAATATTGCTAGCTAAGGTAGAAGGAATCGAAAACTTGGTCAATCATGCATGAAAAGCCAAAATAATACTGTGAATTTTCGAAAGACCTATTGAGAATGTTCCAATAAGTCTATTTCACTCTCATTTACCTACTAATAGATTCAATATTATATATAATGGCATGCAACAAGAAGATCAGTAAATGCGTTCAAAACTTTGCAGATTGTCTTACATAGCCGTAGCCAGAGTTTACTAACATGCCATCGCAATTTATGAAAACGTGGCCCAGTGCATGTCGCTGAGTATTGCAGGGAGTGGCTCGAAGTATGTCTTGCGTTTGGCCTAATTTCTCAATTAGGATATAGTAATTACATCACTTCATACGCATTTAGGAGTGGCGAGAAATTCTAATAAAAAGCTTGTCGTTCCATTGAAAAACATCTGATTAGACACTTTCTAACATTTACATATTAAGTCATAGTGTTTTCGAGCTTACTGCGGGTACCCATTAAATGCAAAACATACCACGGGACATGCTAGGAGCTGTGACACACCCGTGCAAAGCTTTCAGCCGTCTTCTCCGACGGTAGACCTTTCTCTTAACTGTATATAGGACTCCAGATTGAGAAACTTTCCTTTGCGCATACGTTACTTCAAGGACAGCTTCAAGGTAATCTGAAGAAGGCACGACAACAGTACGTTCTTCATCTTGTGTATTGTCTGAATTTATCGCTTTTTTTCGTCTTATAAACTTGAATTAACTTACACAAGCCGCAATCATAGCAAACAAGCTACCGACGTAAAGTGTAGTCATTCAGCTTTACTACCGTATTTCCAGAGGGGAAAGTCCGGCTGCATGACTTCGTACTTTCTTCGAAATTTTTTGTACTATTTTATATTTAAACCATCCAATGTTATGTTAAAATGTATGACTGAAATCTGCGCTCTGTCTCAGGGTTTCCACCAACACCTAACAAGAAATTCTATGCCATAGTTTTTCTTCTTGGAACAATAATATCGAAAGTTGAGCTAGTTGGTGGTTCATACTCGGGAAGTAAAAACAGCGCCAAATTATAGACAAGGACGGAGGTCGGTGCATTAACGTAAGACCAAAAGAACACTTCACCTCTTTAACGGCCGCCGACGGGTTGCACCTGCCAGCTCATTGTAGGGAGTGTGGCTGCCATCCTTTGGTAGATAAAACCACTTGTTTGTTAGGACATCGAGATAAGTGCACTAGGGAAGTAATGGAGGCTTTTTTTCATTGAAAAGGAGGGGGAAAGGTGTGTAAGCAAGCCGTCTGTCACCCTTGGTGAAAAAGAAGTTCGGTACCTGGGTTCAGCGCTGCCACGTTAAGGTGATTGTTAATTTGTTGCGGACCGTTCCGTAAGTTTTTGGCAAGTAGGAAGGCACGCTTCTATGTTTTTTCGTGGTTTGTACACACGTGTTGATTATCAATATGAATAGGCTTGTCTCATACCTTTTTTGCTTTGATGCGCAGACGCCTTTAGTTGTCCACGTGACCGGGTCAAATGCTCGATATATGTGCGTGTATCTTTCAATAAAGTTTAGTTACGAGTTCAGCGTGGTGTCGTCTTTTCCTCTGTCCGTGACTATATTTTTGCGCTGTTTTTACTTCCCGAGTTCTTGGAACAAATCACAGAAAAACTGAGGAGCCATAAGCCACCTGAAAAGACAGCTTTTAGGCAATGAATCTTTCCTTATCAGCTCAAGTTAAATGCCTCATTCAACCTGCAGTGGAGAGCTCGCACAGCCAGAGAAGAAGACGAAGCTCTTGCCCGGTCCTCTTTCCGAGCGCCTTTTATTTTTAATTAAAGTGAGCTCTTCTATATCGAACTCCTGCTGTGTCTGCGTCGTGACACTGGTGGAGGTGCTGGGTACATGTCCAGGACACCTTCCAACAGCCCGGGATCTAGTCCACAAAGACTTCCGCTCGTCGAAACACCCGTTCACCGCGCCAGCCGCCGCCTGTTAGGCCTGAGCCCAGAGTTCGGTCCTTGGACGGAAAACATGACCGCGCCGGGAAGCAGTTGCCCCACCATGACGAGCCCAAGCACGACACAGGTGACTGTTTTCACCCCTAAAACTCCTGTGGACTTTCATGGCAACACATATGAGGACGCAGATGACTGGCTTGAGGAGTTCGAGCGCACAGCCAACGTTAACGGGTGGAACGCCGCACAGAAGTTGGGGTACGTGTATTTCCCTCTTCAAGACGGGGCTCGCACGTGGTTCACGAATCGCGTGTGGTCAACGTGGGACGAGTTCCGGCGGAAGTTCCTGGACACCTTCGCAAACACCGAAAGGCGGGAGCAGGCACAACGACTCCTTGAATCACGGATACAAAAGCCCAACGAGTCTGTTGCAATGTTTGTTGAGGACATGGCTCGTCTCTTTCATCGAGCCGATCCCGATATGTCCGAGAACAGAAAGATCAGCCACCTCATGCGTGGTGTTAAAGAGCAGCTGTTTGCTGGTCTCGTACGGAACCCACCTTCAAGCGTCGACGAATTTTCGAAGGAGGCGACCGCCATAGAACGCGCACTACAGCTACGGTACCGCCAGTACGACCGTCCAAACAACAGCGGACAAATCAGCGCAACCCCCGTGACCACCGTGACACCTGACGAGCGTTCTTTGCGTGACCTGATACGCGAAATTGTACAAGAAGAGGTGAAGAAGCTCGCTGCCACACCAAATGACTGCGCGATTGCGTCGGTCACAGAAGTTGTTCGTCAAGAAATAAGGCAAGCGCTTTCACTTCCCGAGCCGAACACTGACATTGTTAGGCCAACATATGCAGATATTCTCCGTCGACAGCCTAGATCTAACGTGCCGCCACCTCAGCAGTACCACCAGCAACAGCCGCCGACAGTGCCTTGGTACTATAGGGAAACGTCGACGCCGATGCGACGCCCACTCCGCAAAACCGACATATGGCGTACCCCTGACTACAGGCCCCTGTGCTTCCATTGTGGGGAAGCAGGCCACATCATGCGGTATTGTCCTCATCGCGTTGCCGGGTATCAAGGATTTCCGTCCACTACCCCTCGGCGCTATTTCGACGGAAGACGCAACGTTGAAACGAGCGCGACGATCCCGCGAGACGTTTCTCCTGGGTTCCGGTCACGCTCACCCTCCCCAGGTCATTTTCCCCGATCTAATAGGGGTAGCACCACGGACATGGCGAGAGGAAGGTCTCCCAGTCCACGTCGGGGAAACTAAAAGCAGCGACCTTAGGGGGGAAGGTTTCGAATTGCCGAAGATTTGAAAACCCCCCATTACCGCCGCATGAAGTGCCGCACATTTCGAATGAACCGACGAAAGACGAGATTGTCACCGCCGACATTACACTTTCAATTGACGGTCACGACGTGACCGCACTGGTCGACACTGGTGCGGACTTTTCAATAATGAGTGCGAATCTGGCCGACCAACTCAAGAAGGTAAAAATGGAATGGACGGGGCCGCAAATTAGAGGAGCCGGAGGCCAGCTGCTGACACCTACCGGAAAGTGCACCGCACGAATCAAGATTGGGGATTCATCATTCGTGGCAACCTTCGTTATTCTTGCTGAGTGTTGTAAACAGGCCATCTTGGGTATGGATTTCCTGCGGGAGTACGGTGCCATTATAAATATACCGGACGGTGTACTGACCTTCTCAGCGGACCATAGCGCAGTGCTGCAACGCAAGCCCATGCGCGTGATTGACGACGTGACCATGCCACCGTTGTCATGTCGCCTCGTCTCTGTCACGTGTAACACGCAGCATAGTGGAGAAGGTGTCGCGGAACAAATATCGACGCTTTTACTCTCTCGAGGAATCGCTATTGCCAGAAGTCTCGTCAGTGTAGTGTCTGGGCAAGCAGAGGTCCTGTTGACAAACTTCAGCAACGAGCGTCGACACATTGCACAGGGTACCACAGTTGCATACTTCGAAGAAATTGTAGAATTCCGCGAGTGCTTCGCAGTACAACAGGCAGAGACACCGGCCGCTTCAACACCACTGCCTGTCGACGTGAGCACAGATTTATCGCCAGCGCAGAGGCAGAGTCTTCTAGATATTCTCGGCCAGTTTGAAGATTGTTTTTCGTCGACCTCGAGGGTAAATCAAACGCCACTGACAAAGCACCGAGTTATAACGGAAGAGACGGCAAGACCAATTCGACAAAACCCATACCGCGTGGCACCGAAAGAACGCGAAGCAATCCAAGAACAAGTCCAGAAAATGCTCAATGATGACATCATTCAGCCGTCAAAAAGCCCTTGGGCATCACCGGTAGTGCTAGTTAAGAAGAAAGACGGCAGCTTACGCTTCTGTGTGGACTACCGCAAGCTGAACCGCGTGACAAAGAAAGACGTATATCCACTACCGCGTATTGACGATTCACTTGACAGGCTGAGGCATGCACGCTTCTTCTCGTCGATGGACCTGAAAAGCGGTTATTGGCAAATCGAGGTCGATGAGCGGGACAGAGAAAAGACTGCTTTTGTTACGCCTGACGGGCTTTACGAGTTTAAAGTCTTGCCCTTCGGATTGTGCTCAGCCCCAGCAACATTTCAGAGACTGATGGATACCGTCCTATCAGGCCTTAAGTGGCAGACGTGTCTGGTATAACTCGACGACGTCATTGTTTTCTCACCAACATTCGAGGAACATCTAAGACGGCTGCAATTAGTATTTCGAGCAATACGGTCCGCTGGCTTATCGCTGAAACCTGAGAAATGTCATTTCGGTTTCAAGGAACTCCGATTCTTAGGACATGTGGTGAGCCATGAAGGTGTTCGTCCGGACCCCGACAAGATCGACGCCGTCCGAAAATTTCCGGTGCCAACAGAAAAGAAGGCCGTAAGACGTTTTCTTGGCCTTTGCGCCTACTACCGCAGATTTATCGCCAATTTCTCGCACATAGCGTCGCCCTTAACACGCATAACGAGAGACGATGTTCCATTTTTATGGGGCGAAGCGGAACAAGCAGCATTTGACGGTCTACGACAGCGCCTGCAGACACCCCCTGTGCTTGCTCACTTTGACGAGGACGCTCCAACCATGATCCACACTGATGCCAGCAACGTAGGTTTAGGCGCTGTACTCGTCCAGTGGCAAGACTCAGCCGAGAGAGTGATTGCATATGCAAGTAGGACGCTTTCCCGTGCCGAGTCCCATTATTCCACAACGGAAAAGGAATGTCTTGCTGTAGTATGGGCAGTTCTGAAGTTTCGCCCATACCTCTACGGCCGTCCCTTCCACGTAGTCAGCGACCACCACTCTCTTTGCTGGCTGACCAACTTGAAGGACCCATCCGGTCGGCTAGCGCGCTGGAGCTTACGCCTACAAGAATTCGATATGACGGTCGTCTATAAGTCGGGACGACAGCACTCTGATGCTGATTGCTTATCCAGGTCGCCTATAAAGCAAGATGATGTCTCAGAAGATGATGACATGGCATTTTTAGGAGTGGTCGACACGGTCACCATTTCGTCTAAGCAGAAGGAAGACAGTGAGTTGCTCCCTCTTATTAATTTTCTTAACGGCCAGTCTACAAGCGTTCCCAAGATATTTGCAAGGAGCCTGCCATCATTCTGCTTGCGCAATGGTGTCCTATACAAGAAGAACTTTGCCCCCAGCGGAAATGCCCACTTACTTGTCGTCCCGACATCCATTCGCGATGAGATCCTGAGCGCTTGCCACGATGAGCCAACCTCCGGCCACCTTGGATGCACGCGCACATTGGCCAGAATCCAACAAAAGTACTACTGGCCGAAGCTTCCAGGCACTGTAAAGCATAACGTCCGCACGTGCCTCGATTGTCAACGACGAAAATCGCCACCTTTAAAACCAGCCGGATTGTTGCAACCAGTTCAAGTGCCCACCATGCCTTTTGCACAAATCGGAATGGATCTCCTTGGACCATTCCCGACTTCGCATACCGGAAATAAGTGGGTAATTGTCGCTACGGACTATCTTACTCGCTACGCAGAAACAAAGGCTTTATCAAGTGGGACCGCAGTAGAAGCGGCACGATTTTTCATTGAAAATATCGTTCTGAGGCATGGCGCTCCTAGAATTATAATAACAGACAGAGGTACCGCTTTCACGGCTATGCTCCTCAAGTCAGTGCTTGAATTGAGTGGAACAGCGCATCGAAAAACTACCTCCTACCACCCACAAACCAACGGCTTAACAGAACGCCTCAACAAGACAATTGCTGATATGCTTAGTATGTACATTGATGTGGATCATAAAAATTGGGACGACGTTCTACCATACGTGACGTTTGCCTATAATACGGCGCAGCAGGAAACTACACGGAGCACGCCATTTAGTCTTCTTTATGGCCGTGAAGTGACGACAATGCTTGATGCTATGCTGCTGCACGACTGCGAGGATACAGACACGGATGTTCAAGCCTTTACCCAACGAGCTGAAGAGGCACGGCAGCTAGCACGCGTGCGAATCGCCCGACAGCTCAAGTTTTCTTATACAATAGTCTTCAAGGGCTGTCGGGAAGAAACAAACGGTCTCTATAGTGTAATACGTACCATTCTTTTTGGTTGTTGCAGCCCACTGAATGGCCCTAGTCTTTGTGTCAAGAGCAGCGCTGACATATAGAATTTCACTCCAAGTTTTCATGACGTTATCAGCTTAAAAACAGCCCTTTTCCTTTTATATAGCTCTTCTGACCTGTTCAGATACGACAAGATGCAGCTTTTTCTGCCGTTTTTGACATGTAACCAGTTTCATTTAGATCTTTCTATAAATTGTGAAAGCGAAGGTCGCTGAGGCAGCTCTGTCCGCATACATGAGTGCTACTCGAGGCTTACTCGGCAAAAATGATGGTAGAAAAAGGAGTCGGCGCTTTTCAACTGAAAGACAGAAATAAATTAACGAGATCCGTAGTGTGGCTCTTACTTCGAACTTAAACATCCTACCAACTGCAGTACAACTTTCACAGAAGTGAGAGACCCGGAAACAAGGTGGGTGCTTGCGCCCATTTTTTTTTGCATGTGTTTTCTTTGTGTGGAAATGACTTTCCGTTAACGAAAAAAAACATAGGTCGAGTCTAGCTATCTGGAATTTCTGCCTTGAATGACTTGTATTTGAGGATTGTGTAGGCTCACTTGGTTATGACAACTAGATGTACATATGAAAGCAAGCAATTCTCTAGCTCTTTACTCCTATAACATTTAATGTGACAAACGTTACAATACTGATGTTTTAAAGGCTGATACAAAGTGCGAGTGAACCCTCATCTAAGTGCTGCAACTGCCTGAATTCTACGGACAACGTTTATCCTTCCGATAATGGGAGATTCCACAAGACACTACTTCACCTCATACACAACACCGCCCTAACGGTGCACATTTAATACACATACTCGCAAAAATATTGTGCCTCAAAAGCAAGCCTCTGTCACAATAAAAAAAGAATGAAATTGGTTGATAAAATAGAAAAGCATGACTTTTTTGAAGTGGAAGTGACATGCGCGTTTCGCCAAAACTCAGACTTTCGTGCAATGAGAACAGAGTTGCGTTCAGAGAGAACTAAAAGAAGAGAAATCGAATGCAGTTACGAAGTGTGACCATTGTGTTCTGAAATTCACTATTGGGGTTTAGACCTGGTGCATGACGCAGTAGACAGTGATGACTTCAATGATATCGTAATTGTGCAGCGGGAAGGTTTAGAAAATAACAATATTTTAATTTCGTAGCGCAAAGCATTTCGTTTACCGAATCGCTCGTTCGGCGCTTTTCATCATTTCAATCATATTTTCAATCAACATAGAATGCAGACTATCATTATGCTGCTGTCTTTTCCTTTGTGTTGATGTCTGCATACCAACTGTCACAGCGAAAGCTGTTATGAGATCAGAACTCGCGTCACGTGCAATTGTCCATGGTGGCCGCGAAGTCCGTAACCACATCGCGTGAAATTAGCCAGAAAGAAAGACCTAGCACCAGTGAGACAGTGGTGCTCGAGCCCTGGTCTGGTGGGTGACAGCCCAGTATTCTACCACCGAGCCACATCGTTGCTTGGGACTTGTTAGCAAACTTGCCTTAGACAGGTTTGATGTGAGGAAAGCAATCGCTTTATTACGACTTATCAAAGGTTTTAAAACAGCGAAAGAGCAAACAGTCGGCTCAAATTGCGAATAGCGTAACGAGTGGGTCATCCAATACTCCATTCTGTTATAAAATCTTGTTCTTGTTCTCTTATTAACTGTGACGCATACCCATTTCAGCGCAGCGAGTGCCAGACTACTACACCACAATTTTTTTATTATTAATGCCTTAGTGAGTATCAAGCAAGTGTGCTTGCAGCAGTTATCCGATGAGTGTTTAGAAAATGCTCTGAAAGGCCGCTCTTCTAGCTTTCACTGTGATTGTGCTGTGCCTCCCGCACAGGCCTGGCGTTTTTATATGGTAATAAACCCGGAAGTGTTTTGATTTTATGATCCTAATTGTAGCGGAAGTACGCTCTGAACAAAGTCAAATGCAATCATCCTGCTGAATCAAGAAGCAGCGCATAGTGAGGAAATGAAGTGAAATATTTGTTAGGGTGTAAAAGCATATTCAGCGCCATTTTGTGCATACGACCTTGTGACGCACTTTCAAATCTTTCACGCTTGGATGCCCGTTTCAAATATGAATCTTTTTTCTAGCACATCAAAGAAATATCAGCTGTAAGGCCTTCCGGTATAGTGAATGAAAAATAAGAAAAAAGAGATTCGGCGATGCGATTTTTTCATAACCAGAATCAATTCTTCCGCCTCGTTGGATAAAAATATATGCAAATTCAGAAAAAATGAAATGAAGGAATGGGAAATGAAATGAAGGAATGGACATTCGAATGCGTAGAAAATGAAAAGTGTACAAGAACGTTGATGTATTTTTTTATTGACAAGATGTATAAGATGTTGGCGCACAGGTACGGCGCCAGCTACGCCTTAGCCCTTGAGTGAAAGTTCAACAAATATCTTAAAAAAACATAAAAAGCAGTGCATGGAAAACGGACCACTCAACCACACATACGCAAAAACAGATTTATAAGCAACTATCACAACACAATGATAAGGAAATGTTCGAAAGTCAACAAATGAAGTCTCGGATAATGACCCTCGTTAATATTCAATCCAACCAGCACAAAACAGCACAGCACACAACTGGTGCTTATGGAGATGTATTCGCTCGTGTGTACATAACAGTCGACAAGTCATTCACTTCAGCGCATGCATATGATGGGTGTCATATGATACTGCACAATAATAAGTATGGCATGTGTTATACAAATGAAAGTTCATTATTTCTTAGTACTTGTCAGCAATTCCGCTGTCTTGCAAGAAACACTTTAACGCCTTTAAAGGGTGCGTCTTTAGAACTCCAGTTAGCCACGGGCTCAGACGTTTCTTGATGCTAAACGGTCTGTGGTCTAATGTCAACAGTTCCGATTGAAGACACCGTCTCGGCGTGTCATGATGTGGACAGTCTATGAGAAGGTGACGCGCGTCTTCATCAATAAATCCACATTCGCATTAGGGAGTTTCAGCTCTCCCGATTCGGTGGGGAAAATGTTATGTTTTGTCAATGCATGTGTCTAGCCTCAACCGGTCAAAAAGAGTTCTCATACTTCAATCTAATGCTAGGGTAATTTCAAATTCCATGAATGAATTGACGTGATATAAACCACAACTGTTTGTACTTTAATCAAACTAAGCAGTTGTGCTCATTCTGAAAGTTTTAGCCTTTATAATACTATGCAATTCATGTTTCAGAATTGGTAAAGAAACAGTGATATCTGTACAATGTGCTTGTCGTGCCGCTTTATCGATGGCTGTGTTTTCAGGAATGTTGCAATGGCCAGGTGTCCACTGGAATTCCATCTCATGCTCTGCCTTGCTTGCTTTGGTCAGCTCTTTCAGCGTTTCGCATATCATACCATCACTAATTATTCCAGTGTTTGTACTGGAGAGTGATCTTAATGCGACTGATGAATTGCTGAAAAGTATCTATTTTCTCGCGTCTGCTGCCGAGTTTATAAACTTTATTGCATGCAAAATTGCGAAAAGCTCAGCTGTTGTAAATTACGTCGTTGAACATAATTTAAATGACTCCTCAATATTGAGCCGTGGTAAAATAAATGCTGATGTAGAAGACTTTGTACTACTTGAGCCATCTGTGTAAACGTGTATGTACCCTAAAAACCGCAAGTGTATCTGATAAAGCACTAGTTGCTGAGTAGCTTCGATGGACATGTCTCTTTTTCTGATGATGCTATCAACTGACAATTCAATTCTTGGTACTGCAAGCAGCCATAGTGGATAGTCAACTTCAAAGCTCTAAACTCATTTCTTGGTAACATATGTAGATTACTCTGTATTTATTTATGAGCAATGCTTTTATCTTTTCGCAAAACCTCCAGTGCTAATGCGTGATTTTTGATTTGCGTCTACAAGCGAAAAAATGGTGGCACGTTTCGATTCTTTTCATGACTGGACAAGGTGGTTGTCGAGCCTCTGTTATGACAAATCTGCTGGAAGTCGCTCGTGAAAGACCTAGGCAGATGCGCAGCTCTTAGCTAGCGTCGCTTCTCTGAAGTGCGGGAAATGCCGAGTAAGACTGCTGCAAAATATTCAATTTACTCTCGTATTGAAGCATTGTGAACAGCGAGCATGGTTGCTACAGATTTACTCCTTGATGTTCCAGCAATTCTGTGGAGTATATTTACTAGCATATTCACCTCGTTTTCAAGTTTCTTTATGTGAGTTGTCCACGATAGCTGCCTGTCAAGTATTACCCTGAGAAACTGATGCCGCGTCACAGTCATTAGGGGTTCTCCTGCTAAATTGAGATCGAAGTTTTTTAACTTCTGACGGGTGAAGGTCAATACAGCTGTCTTTAAGTGTGACAGAAGAACCATTCTTCTTTTTTTTTTAAAAGTGGTTAATATTATTTATGCCGTGTTGCAATGCAATCTGAATTAACCGAACATCATCACCACATGCCCAAATACACGCATCATCTGCATATTTAGAGTATTTCAGCCTAGAAAGCAGTGTTTTCGCTAAATCAGTCATAACACAGTTGAAAGAGTAGCGCTGAGAACGCTTCCTTCTGGCACTCTCTTTCTGACATTGTCTTCCGCACTCTTTTCTTCGCTCGTCTGAATGAACATTATTGCGACCTAATAAAAAATTAGAGATCCACTGCAAATACCTGCCGGACAGTTCAAGTTGCAACATTCCCAGCCGAACATGAGTGTGACTGACTTTGTGAAATGCCCTTTGGATGTCTAAGAGCACTGCGACCATCAAACTACCACAGGTGCGTTCATACTTCACATACGTTACTAGGTCCAGTATTGCATCCATTCTGCATCTCTGTTTCCCAAAATCTGTCAAGTAGTTGGAGAACACACCCGTTCTGTTGCACCACTGCTGAAGTCACGCATCCATCATTTTTTTCTATTACCTCAACTAAACAACTTTTCAGACTAATTGGGTGGAAGTATTCAAGGCTCAAGGGCGTCTTAGCCAGTTTTAAGATCGGAATGATGCGAGCAACTTTCTAAGACTTGGGTACAATTTCTTGCGTCCGTAAAATATTGTTAAAATCTGAGAGAATGATTTTGTTTGTTTGCCCAAGATTATTTAGCATATTGTACGTAATGCCGTCTGGTCCAGAGTTTGATTTTTCACGACAGGATGCTATAGCACGTTGCAGCTCACACAACGTAAATACAGGGTCTAGTTTAGGATGCTGGACAGAATAGCAAGCATTAATTTTCTGCCTGGATAACGCGACAGAATTATGAAATAAGGTAATTGTGATGCGCTGGGCCTACTGATAAGTTAACGAAGCTCATCTGCTACCACCACTTCCCGTTTGTCCAAGGCTACAGCAAGAGCATGAAATGAGAAACTTCGTGATACAGGGTCACTAAATGCCCTAATTACAAGCCAAAGTCTTGTAACAGATGTATGAGGAGAAAGTGTGCCACAAAAATTACGCCAGTGTCGTTCAACTAAAGTTTCTAGTCGTCTATGCATTACACTGTGAATTTCTTGTGCATTTTTTGTATGCTTCTAAACTTACGCTGCGTCGATATGCCATTCGGAACGTCGTCTGATGGCTCCTAGATGCTCATACTCTCCGTCGACTACAACATAGAATTTTAGAATCGGGACTTTCTTCGTATATTTATTTGCTTTTTCGTATATTTATTCGAAAAATGGTGTACAAGAATGGGATATTGAAGGAAATATTAAATAAAATACGAGCGACGAGCACAGTTTGGATCACTGAAATGGGTGGTGAAGGGCACAAGGTAGCCCTATAGGCCCCAGGCATTTTTAGCCGTTTTGGGTGCCGTTTCTCAATGACTAAAAGGAATATTCACATAATCCGTGTGTAATCATTTTCCAAACTTTCGTTTTTTAAGGTGAAGCAGGTTTAATAAAATCAGCCTCGTATTGAAATTTTTGCAAATTCTTACCACTGGGAGCTATATAACTATTTACCTGGTATTTATAAAAAATCTAACACGAAAAAGAAGAAATGTCTCTCTAGAAGAACGCTTGTATTTGCGCTCTGTATTTTTTAGAGAAACCATCTGTTTTTCGAGGTTTCTCGCCTCCCAATCTTGCGGTGATGGCCGCGGAGCATGCCAGAGGCCCGCCTGGTCAGAGGTTCTCACACCCGTCAACCACAATGAAGTGAGCTGGCTCCCCCGGTGACACTGAAGACACCGATCTGTATTCTATGTCAGAAGACGACACATCTAATGACAGCTTTATACCTGTCTGGGGTAAGAGGGCGAAGAGAAGGGCTGCCAATACATCAGCATCAGCTCCTGCAAGTACAGCGACTGTACAGTCAAGGCCTGCGCGCTGGCCGCATGTCATCATCTTTATGCCGGAAGATCCTTCAAGCAACCTATGACTGCTGAACAGGCAAGCCCTTTCCGCTGGTCTAGAATGTGCAGTGCCAGATAAAATTAAGGACATAAGAGTAAACCCAAAGAAGAATATTCTCGCCGTAAACGTGCTCGACGTGAGTTCTCTAGGACAGCTGCTGCAAATGACTGAGCTAGGCGGCATTAAAATTCGCCCCTTTATCCCGATAGATGATAAATCAATTGCCAGTGTAATTTATGACATCGACATTGACATTCGTAATGTTGATTCGCCTACCCTCATCAAGCCTGCAAACGAGAGAACTGTCATTACGCAAGTGCGGCGCTTTGGAAATACGTGCTGCGTAAAAGTGTTTTTCAAGGGAGATTGCACACCATCCCACGTTAAAGTTGGACATTTCCTACATCCGGTACGACGATTCATCCAAAAGCCACTTCAATGTCATCAGTGCTTCAGGCTAGCACACGTCAAGAGTGTATGCCCCAACTCACGGCTGTGTCCCCGTTGCGCTGAACCTCATGCCGAAGACACCTGTCGGAAGACTACTCTGAAGTGTGCCAACTGCAGCGGTCCGTACGCTGCCTCGTCAAAAGACTGTCTTCGAATCCAAAAAGAGCGCGCGGTTCTCAAACAATTGGCCCGAGACAACCCGACACACAGGGAGGCAGCCTAAGTAGTCCGGCGTCGGCGTCGACGTCGGCATCATCGAAAGTCTTCAAAGAAGGCACATTCGCCAAATGCTAGTTCCCACTCTTTAGTGGTTCCACCCAAAAGCGCCGTGAAAGGACCCACCACTTCTACGAAAGAAGCGGAGCAGCCTCCTTCTCTGGAGGAATGGCCCACTCTCCCGACCCGCTCTACTACCAAGGAATCTCAGCAGGTTGCGGCCACACCAGAGCCGCCTCCAGCCATGGAAAATTTCCCTAAAACAGATCGTCAAGTGATCTCGGTGCTGTGTTCTCTCGTTTGAGCCATCTAAGCAATATTAGTCGACATGAAGACAGCACCTGCTCGAAGCGCACTTGGAGTATTGGACGCCCCAAGCCCGGTGCTTGAATCTCTCAACTAGGAAGATGGCTACACGCATATCAGCATTTCGTAAAGAAGTCAAGGCTGCATCTGTCATCCAATGGAACGCCAGAGGACTAAAATCACACCTTTCAGGTTTTCGTCAGTTTGTGTACACCAACGTGTTTCCTTTCACCGTCAATTGTGAACCTAATTTGTCGAAAGCAATATGACTTTCAAGGTACGAAGCTGTCACGTCTTCAACAAACGGTGCATGCAGAAAAACCCTCGTCTTTGTTCGTCGTGAACTGACGTATGTTGCGCATTTAATTGCGCCTCAAGGTGACAATAATTATGTCTGTATCACTGTGAAAAAGAACAAACTCTTGTTTAGCCTCATAGGCATTTATATATCGCCTTCGAATAATTTCGATTCAAGAAAATTAGCGGATATTTTGATTGTGTCCTGCCCCATGGTTCATCATAGGTGATTTCAATGCGCACCATCACGCATGCAGAAGTACGCGGACAAATGCAAGAGGACGCAGGTTACCGAACATCGCCTAAAACTATATGGCTATGGAAACTATGACATATGGCAACTGTCTCGACCTTGCTTTTGTCTCCAACTTCCTCGCGAGATACATCCAGTGGTTTCCAGACATTGAGATACGAGAAAATGGTCACATCCCAATATACCTTAACATCAGAGGCTTGTCTAGTTGTGGTCCACGCACGACCATCCGAGCAGTTCAATGGACCAACTTCGAATCTGACACGGAGGATGCTTGATGGCCTACTGTCTGGGTTAGAGAAAATAGTTAAGAGCACAATGGAAAACGCCAGTCACACTGTGATGATAGCTTCCGTACGAAGTAACTCTGACATAGAATTGGAGCGACTATGAGCACTTCGACGCCGGGAGGAGCGTCGGTATCGGCGCACAAAATCAAATAATGATCTTAGGGCAGCCAGGAGGCTGCAAAAGAAGATTTGGCGTTGCATGGATAGATTTGTGTCGGAACGATGGACAACGTTTTGCCAGTCACTAGACACTCGCAAGCCACTCTCACACATTTTGAAAATGATGGAAGATCTGCGTCACCCTACGGAACAGCGTTTTCCATTCAAAGCGCCCGCGCTCTTTCAAGGGCGGCAAGACATCAATTTCGCAGATTTCTGTGTGCAGATCGCCAACCAAGCCACTCGCCCAGATTCTCCAGTGAGATATGACGTTCCCCGTTCTCGCGACTACCACATGGACTTCCCTTTTACAATGAAAGAGCTCGAGGCGGCACTAGCTCTCTGCAGGCGTTCAACTTCTCCGGGTCCAGATGGTATTCCGTACCGAGCCTTGTGCAACCTTGGGGAAGGTGCCAGGAGAGAACTGTTGAGCCTTTACAACATCTCGTGGCAGGATGGCAATGTTCCTGACGACTGGAAAGTAAGCCGCTTCGTACCCATCTTGAAGCCGGGCAAATCTCTATTCAAACTTGCCTCATATCACCCAATAGCACCGGCCAGCTGCGTAGGAAAGGTAATGGAAAGGATTTTACTGGGCCGCCTGAAGTGGTATCTTGAATACTACAAGATTTATCCAAATTCCATGGCTGATTTGCGACGCAACCGCTCTTCTATTGACAATGTAGTTGATCTAGTTTCGTACGTTCAGCACGAAAGATCCTGTAAGCGACTATAAACAGTTTTGTTTGTAGATGCGAAAGGCGCTTATGATAATGTACTAAATTAAGCCATTGTGGGTGCTCTTCTGGTGGTTGGCCTTCGTAGTCGAGTATTTTGGTGGATTTCGAGTTACATGGCTGCAAGATCAATCGTTGTGTTAACAGAAGATGGCCCAACTACGCGACGCTATAGTTCCAGGGGTGTTCCTGAAGGCAGAGTTCTTAGCCCGACGATATTATTTATATCTTGCACTAATTGGTCTTGCTGAATACTTCCCAAGTACCATTAAGACCTCAATATACACAGACGACATCTTTGTCAGGACTTCGGCAGTCACACGTCCTCAGATACGTTCCCGGCTTTAAAGAGCAGCAGTTATGATTGCCAACTACTTCTTGAAACAAGGTCTCAACATATCATATAACCAGAAAAATGCGTGTTGAAGGCCTTCACTCGCAAAGCAAATGACCCGTTTTGTCATCTCAATCTGCGGGCGACCAATTTCTTACGCCAGTACCCACCGGTTTCAGGGCATAATTATTGATTGGGACTTCTGTTGAAGTCCGCAAGTGACCTATATGAAGAAGCGCCTGACCGCTATTTCCCAATAGTTCAAGTTTCTGGCAGGAAAGACGTGGGCGATGTCAGTGGACGCAATGATGGAACTCTACAGAGCCCTGTTTCTCGGTTTCTATGATATAGCTCGCCCGTGCTGAGCAATACCTCCAAGACCAATGTTCGTGTTCTACAGGCAGTGCAAGCCCAAGCACTGAGAGTGTGCCTTGGTCAGCCCAGATGTACGTCAACAGAGGCAACAATTGCGATTGCTGGTGACTATCCGATACAATTTCACATTGCTGTAGAAGTCCTGAGAACGCACATCAGACACTTTGCACCTGCTTCCTGTCATCACCTTACACTGTTGCCTTCAGAGACGTGCAAAGCATCGGTGGCTAAAATAATTGTGAATTGCAACTAGAAACTTCTTTCGGGCTTCACTCCTGTATCTAAACCATCGATACCCCCTTAGTGTCTTATTCGACCCACCATGCATCTTAGTGTACTAGGGGTCCGGAGGAAATCTGAGCTTTCACCGCCCGTGCTGAAACAACTCTCTCTTCTTCTTTTGCCCGAGAACTATTCAGAGAGTGTACACATATATACCGATGGCTCCACGAACTGCCACTGTTCGTCAGGTACAGTAGTTCTCCCAGCAAGAGGTGTTACCATCAGCTTGAAGACTGACCACTCCACGGCATCTACAGCAGAGCTGCTTTGCGCGCTGCACTCTCTGTGGTCGATCGGGAATCACCGCAGCAATGGCCAATTTTCAGTGACTAAAGGGATTTCCCACATTTTGTGCTCTCAGCACTGCGTCGCGGGCCGTACAAACAGCTCGTTTTCGAAATTTGATGCCTTCTCCACACTTCACACTACACCAGAAAGGGCATCACGTGACGTTTCACTGGCTGCCAAGTCATTGTGGCGTCATAGGGAACGAACATGCCTATACTGCCACATGGGCTGCTTTTGAAGCAACACGAAAAGAAGCCATACCACTTTCGCGGACCGATGGTGTCAGGGATCTTCAATGACTTGCGCATGAAATCACGTTTTCACTATGGTGCCCACCAAGCAACGAAACGAATCGTCAACACCACATGTCCTCTTTTATGGCTCTCCGCATGCCCACTGGACTCGTTCGAAGAGAAGCCACCTTTCTTCATCGATTATGGTTAGGAGTGGCATTTACAAAATCTTATTCATTTCTCATAGGAATGACCGACAACGCTGTCTTCGATGCCTGTCGTTGTGAAAAGACGCTACACCACATCCTGTGCTACTGTACATTATATGACATCCAGAGACAGTCACTGGCATTCTTCTTGCGCGCATCGACAACAGCCAAATGTCTGTGGACACCATTCTTTCAAGTGCCCGAAAGAAGACATTGCAACGTAAGGCGACAAAAGCTCTGTTGAAATTCCTACGCGACGTGGACTTGAACAAGCGGCTGTAACAGCAATGTCACACACAGCAAAAGACAAGACTGGAGTATGACTGAATGTGCGCGCGTGTGCTGCTGAATGTGCTGTGTTTATCTCTCTTCCCTCTCTCTCCTCTCTATATTTCATCTCCCCCTTCTCACTTCTATGCGCAGGGTAGCAAACCGGCTGCCTATAGGCTGGTTAACCTCCCTGTTGTTCTTTTTCTCCTATTTTTCTTTCTTCCTTCTAACAAGAAGAACTTAAAGTGGCTAATTTCAATTCCGCTTCAGTGGCTGAATCAATTATACAGAAGAGAAAAAACTCATGAACTTGTTATTTTAGAATACTTAAAAATAATGGTGCCTATGTAACAAAAAACAAGGTTTTGAGAAAATCAATTGTAAAGGTATAAAATCGTGAAAGCAAACACATGTTCTCAAAACACCGTTGAACTACTTCACTTAGTAGCTAAAAGTTTAGCAAGTATTGCCAAAGTGAATTTTTTTTACTTTGGAGCCTGTGGTAAGGCTTGCCTCAATTGCTTGTTTTGGGAGCTGTCATGCAGCTACCTCCGCAATGGTACTATCGAGTATGGTCACCATTTTCCCGTGAATTGACGCGAGTTTGTCCAGGCTTCAATCATAATGATTTCAGAATTTCGGATCGTACAATAATACCACAAATAAGTGCTAGAGCAATATCAATTGTCACAATCTTAAAGATTCTGAACCTAAAGAAACAAAGACTCGGCGGCGCAATTCTCGTTCAGCTAATACTTGCACTGGGTGCTCTGTACCTGCTATTTGGTCATCTTCAATACGGTTACCACTTGTTCCTGCACGCGATTCATCTCCAAAGATGTTGACAAGGCTTTGATGTTCAAGTATTAATAGCTTGCTGGTTCAGTCTTCAGCGCCTGAGTACGTCACTGTCATTTACTACATTTACAAGAGAACTGACTGAGCACTGGATAGACTGGATGATCGGCCTTTGTCGGAACATAGGATTCTAGGTCATTGGCCGAGCTCATCCTCAGCCCAGAAGGCTTTGAAAGCTTTGCTGCGCTTTTTGCGGACAACTGACCTCAGAGAAAGACTATAGTGTCTTATACTCTTTGATGTTGCCTTTCCTCTGTCGCACTTTTTTTAATTTTTCTTTGTTTCTCTCTCTCTTTGCAACATTTCTTTTTAACACCTTTTATTCCCCTCACCCCTTTCCCCAGGACAGGGTGGCCAGCCGGTCTAAGAACTGGCTAACCTCTCTGTCTTTCCGCTTAAACTTTCTTCCTCCTTCCTCCCTACAAGAGAACTGTATAGTTCGCCGAAAATTTTACACTTATTGAAGACATCGTTCATCATCAGGATCATTTAGCCTAACAACTTAACGACAAGAACGGCCAACCGATGGTCAAATGAAGGTTTGAGCTGAAAGTTTTTGAAACAATGCGCTCTAAAGACGAGGTGTGACTATAGGCACAGATACCTTCGAAATGTCTAAGAAGTTACCGGACAGTTTCTTCTACATAGCTGACTCAAGCATTGTGACTTTGAGACATGAAGTTTTTTTTAAAATAAATATCCCACAAACACACAGTTCATACAAGGGGCTTGTCCTGGATGCATCTTCACTCGCCACTTGGTTTAAAAAAACTGGTTTTGAGGCACGAAAAATACGGTTTAGAAAAAACACGAACGTGAAAAATATGCAGAATAGGACACCCTTTCGAATTGCAAAGAAGAAAGTCACATTAAAAAAAATTGACCTACCCTGTGCTCCCAGAAGAGAGATAGGAATGTATTGAGAGAAAAGAGGATAGGAGAACTGACAACAAACGTGCGAATAGCTACAGTGTAAAAGTACAAGGGCTATGCCGTTGTAACTTTGAAGCTGTGCGTTAAATCTTGAAAACGACTGTCGTCCGGCGAAAACCTTGCCACGCCTTTCCATAGGTCTGCATATCCCGGTCTCGCAGTGATTCCCAACCGTGGCAACGCGCCAAGCAGCACACGTGTCAAACCCACGCCTGTTTAAGCCGATGGGGAGCCAACACGGCAAAGTGGCTAGCATACCACTGCACCTACCTGGCTGTCACAACAGTTAGGGTAACGTCACGTGAAGTCGCGTATACGCCACGCAGAAGCATTGTAGCAAGAGTGCCTAGTTTTAAACGGGTGCCACCTAAAAACCGTTTGCATCGTAAAGTACGCGCTGCAAAGCAGCCGCATCTCGTCATACCGATGCATTTCTGGCCATTCCACCCGACGAAGGTCCTTTAATCCGAATCAGAACCTCCATATTGTGAGGCTCAACGTATTGCCAGTCAGGAACGTTGCTCACAATGTCACGGTAGATAGACACCTCAAAGAGAGACTGCTCGTGAAGCCCTTGTACAAGTCTGTCATGGTTTTCAAAAGGCGGAGTTACGTTCGGTTGAAGTACTTGGCTTAGACTTTCTTGCACATGTTCTGCGACATCCACGTTGACTGGACAAATCTTGCACCTTTTCTTGAGATTTCCAAAGAATCATTGAAAGAAGAGGAGAACGAAGAAGGACAGGATTTCAAAGACGCCAACAATCCGCTACAGCCAGCCTGTGCACTAAACACGTCGAGCAAGATGGTGCTTAACGGCGAATCTGCGAGGTTGTTGCTGGATAGGGGACATTACTTGGACATTGATCCTGGGGAAAATAAAGAGCTTGCGCTCGTCGTGCAACGCTTGAAACAGAGAAGCTAATGGCCCTAATATGTTAAACCAAGCCTAGCATGAACCAAAGTCGAGCCTAGCACAAGCCTGGCAATAGAAATAGCCAAACTCAAGCAAGTTCACAACAATAGTCAAATTGAGGTGTCGCATCAACCGCGTTGAAAAATTGTGCCAGCCAAGTTCGAACCTAGTACCAGCCAAGAAACGCCATTGGTCGACGAGCTTCATTGCGTAAAATCTTGCGCAGCTAGTGCAAGTTTTCTCACTTTTATTAGCGTTATGATGATTTGTCTGTATAAGTTGAATATAACAATGAAAATGAATTCGGTGTAAATTTATGTACTTCCAAAATCACTTGTGTTGCGGAAAGGTAATGGACCCAAAATTCTGCATTTGAATGCTTCATGTCGAGGGATTACGTCTGTGCAGCCATTTCTGAAATTGTGCTGTTGTTATATGAGTGACTTCATTTCTTTGGCGTGCATATCGGTTATACAATATTGGGAGCCATCATTTATTATAAACAACTATATGTAAACATATATATCACTGTATTGAAGGTAAACACTCCTACGGGCATCGATATGCTTTCAGGAAACACCCAATAACTGCCGCTCATCCTATTGAAAAAATCTACGCATACCACAATTGGAGTTTGCTTGGAGGTAGGAACAGAATGGGATACTCATGTACACCTTTTTGGTCATGAGGATGTAACCTAGTGAAGGCCTTGGTCTTTCGAGCCTTGTCGTGTAGATGCCCGTGCATCGGTGATGGGCCTTGCTGCCTGCGGCTCTTTCGCTGCTCGTCGCTGGCGTCGGTGTCTTTCCCTGACGTGAAGCGGGTTCACGACTTGACGGGGTGTCCGGTACATGAAAGAAGCAGCACCTCCGCCGATTGTCACGGGATCGTGACGTAGATGAAGGGAGCAGACTGTAGGTACAAGATTAAACTTCGTTTCGATGAACTTGTGACCCTTGAAGTAACGGTCAGATTACAGCTATAGCCAGTGGCACTGATGGCGATAAACAGAGCGTCGGCCGTCCATCAACTGACAAGCAGTGACGCGCGTCGGCTTTCATACGTGTGCCGTCGAATATTCTAGTCTTATCTTTAGCGGCCACATAACTTCCAGAAGAATCTGTATTGTTCGCGTTGTGCGCGTAATCTTGACAAAACGATCGACGACAATGGTGAAGCTTTTAGAGAAGTGAGTTTGCGCTGACAGTTCACACCACCTTTGGGGGCGTAAACAGAATGCAGCAAGAGCAAAAATAAGAAACGCTAGCGGCAATGTTATACATCGGAAAATGCCACACTAAACTAAATACGACAAAAAATTGCATTACGTCAATAAAGCTTGGATGTCTCTTTAAGTCACAAATCATGGTTCATAGAACGCAAACGCCAGCTCGAGAAATCTTTGTAAAATCGTACGGTGGTGAGCAAATCATTGCACTTGCCGCACAGCATTCATTTTCGGGAGTGGTATTGGTATTTACAGGTCTTCTTCATGAGGCTATCATGCAGTTCATTGCTGTGGTCCATTTTGACTATTCCGCAATGGCCCCGCAGAGTTGTGGTTTCAGCAGAAGACATAGGTTGACAAACACGTTTCTTTTTCAGGTCTTTTTTTTCAGTGGAAATATAGTGCTTTCTTGAGGGTACTTGTATAGACTGGTTGCTTGTCTTCGCCTTTTCAGTGTTTCAAAAGCGGAGCTGGGATGCGATGCAAGATGGACCAAGTTTACCTAAACTAGAAATCTTACCGAGCTCTAGTGGTCTGCCTTTTTCAACGAGGGAATGGGTACAAAATTGAAAAGGCAATATTAAGCCCATGGCGCGCGTTGTATTTTATTGGTTACGTAAAAACGGTCGCGTAAAGTTTGTTCACGCAGTTAGGTGATCTCTTCAAACCAGAAGCATTTTCATGTTTCTTTGTCAATCCACTGAGTACATATGTGCAACCAAACAAAAAAAATGCAACTCAGAGAAATTTGGGAGGTCAGTTTTGTCAAATTATTGTTCGAATAATTAGGCCAATGTAGGCTGAAAACAATTTGTTTAAAAAAGCTCATTCACTATAAAAGAACTTCACTTCCGGGAATTTTAGTTTAAAATGTGAATTTTCAATCTCATTTATCACTGCATTATGTAGCTCCTATACAGTATTGAAATACCCCTTCATATGCGAAACGTAGCTTTCGTTTCATACTCAAATTTTACGACCCAAAACGATAGAACACCGAGTAGTTCTCGCCAATCTTTCTGTAACTGTACAAAAAAGGTGAAAAAAGACAAAAAGACACGGCGTAATAATGCGAACTCGTTATTTGCCATATGCCTTGTCACTGAGTTTACAAAAAGAATATCCGCTTGAATTTCAAACAATTTGTGATGCATTAAAAACAGCATCTTCTAAGGGAATAGACGCGTGCATGAATGAGCCACTTTCAAAAAGTATTATGCACCCGAAACCTCAATTGGAGAGCTTCGAAAATTATGCATTAACTTTCTAATAATATGCCTATGTTGGGACCTCTGGGAACGAAGCAGTATGTATTCGTAAATAGGTTTACGCCTACCTATGTGATTTAAAGACACTTATTTTACCTTTCGAGATTTTCTCATAGTTATACTAAAAGTGATAGTAGTCATATTCTATAGGAGGAGGAGGAGGAGGAAGGGAAGAAATGAAAGGCAGGGAGGTCAACCAGACGCACGTCCGGTTTGCTACCCTGCACTGGGGGAAGGGGTGAGGGGATTAAAGGAGAAGAGAGAGAGAAGTGAAGGGCGACGTGTGTGTAGATGTGACCTTGTCCATTGCACGCTTATAAGCGGTCGCGTAGTCCGGTCGTCTTTAGAAAACTTAGCAATGCCCGCGTCGCTTTGCTGGCCAGCGACGCGTAGAGCCATGAGCCAAGTATCTTCTCTTCGAAAAAAGGTCTACTATCTAGTGACTCTAACGTTTCGCGTAGCAAGTTGCGTTCGCTCGCAAAACGTTCACATGAACACAGTAGATGTTCTATTGTCTCGTCAGTGTCGCACGATTCACATCGGCAGCTATCCGCCATTCCTATGCGAAAAGAGTACGCCTTTGTAAAAGCTACTCCTAACCACAGGCGGCACAGTAAAGTTGCATCCTGGCGGGGGAGGTCCGATAGAACTTTAAGCTTTCTCGATGGGTCCAATTTGTGTAGGCGGCGGTTCCTGACACTGGGGTAATTCAGCCAAGTTTCCGACATGGTGTTAGCGAACGAGTGAAGGCCCCTTGCAGCGTCGGTTCTCGACAATGGAATTGGGGTTGTCTGGGCGTCCACGTGGGCGGATCGGGCAGCATTATCAGCAAGGTCATTACCGACAATACCACAATGTCCCGGTAACCACTGGAACACCAAGTCATGTCCTTTTGATAAAACTTTGTGAATCACTTCTCTTATTTCATTCACTAGTTGTTGATGCTCCCTCTGTCGTAAAGCTGATTGCAAGCTCTGAAGGGATGCCTTGGAGTCGAAAACACAGCCCATTTTTGAGGTCGGGATTCCGCGATATAAAGTATAGCAGCACGTAAGGCGGCAAGCTCCGCTGCTGTGGATGTTGTCCTATGCGACAGTTTGAGCTTTATAGTGACCTGGTACGCCGGGATGACAACAGCACCTGTGGAGCTGTCAGCCGAGACCGATCCATCGGTGTAAAAGTGGGTCCTCTGGCCGTATTTTTCGTTGAGTAGCGACAATGTCACCTGTCGTAGGACCACTGTTGAATGATGGCTCTTGTTTGTTATTCCCGGAATAGTGAGGCACACCTGTGGTTGTTGTAGGCACCACGGGGGTGACGCTGGTCTTGTTGCTGGAGTGAAGCCAAAAGGAAGGCATTCTCTATGGGCAGAAATAATCTTTGAAAACATCGCGTGTGGTCTTTGAAGTGGCAACACTGCAACATGGTGACCAGGAACTCGGCAGAGGTGTCTTATGTGGGCTCTCAAATTGTCAGTGGTGATGTATATTCGAATTGGATGCTCTCTTGCGATCATAACTGCCCCGTAGGTTGAGGTGCATCGCGGCAATCCTAAGCACACGCGTAGTGCTTGTCCTTGCAGACTTTCCAGAGTGCTGATGTTCGTCTTGCACGTACTTGCCAGTAACGGTAAGCTGTAGCGCAAAAATCCCAGAAACAGTGCCCTGTATAGCTGCATCATTGACCTTATCGATGCGCCCCAAGATTTTCCGCAGAGGAACCGCATTATATGGACGATGGAAGTTAGCCTTCTCTTCAGGTAATTGCAGTGGGCACTCCACAAAAGGTCCCTGTCAATAATCACACCAAGAAAGCGATGGTTCTTCTGGTATGGAATAATTTGTCCATTGATGGTAACGTGGTATTGTGTCATGGCTCTGCGAGTAAACGCAACCAATGCACATTTCTCCGTTGAGACGGAAAGACCTTGCTTGCGGAGATATGAGCATGTCAGGGTGGCAGCCTGCTGGACTCTTGCACGTACTTGTAGACGAGTTACTGCCGAAGTCCATAGACAAATATCGTCAGCATATATGGATATGAGGATGGTACTTGGCAAAATTTCACGAAGTCCTACCATCACGAGGTTAAATAAAGTGGGACTTAATACGGCGCCCTGAGGGACGCCACGGGAGGTATAGTAATTGGTGGTAGGTCCATCTGAGGTTTGTACGAAAAAGGACCTTCTCGTCAAATAATCCTGGATCCATTGGAACATCCGACCACCGATTCCAACAGCTTCCAACGAGTCTAGGATGGCTTTATGTGTTACATTATCATAAGCCCCTTTGACGTCGAGGAAGAGTGCCAGTGGTATGCGCTTGAGGCTCTTCTGTTGCTGGATAAATGTTGTGAGATCAATCACGTTGTCAAGAGATGACCTACCTCGCCGAAAACCCGTCATGCAGTTTGGGTATATGTTGTAGCGCTCGAGGTACCATTCTAGGCGAGTAAGTATCATCCTTTCCATGACTTTTCCTACGCAACTTGCGAGGGCAACAGGGCGAAATGATGTCAAATCAAATGGTGAATTTCCTGCTTTGAGTAGTGGCACAAGTCGACTTATCTTCCAATCCTGGGGAACATTGCCCGCAAGCCATGAGTGGTTGTAATAGCTTAACAACTGTCCCCTTGCCTCCTGTTGAAGGTTGGCTAGAGCGGCGTAGGTGATGCCATCGGGTCCTGGTGAAGATGATCGTCGGGAAGCCCCAAAGATGCGTCAAGTTCTTCTATAGTGAAAATATTGTCCATTTCGTAGATGCGGGGTTCAGGGATAACACTCCTAATGGTGCCAGCGGACAAGGCGGACACACCAGCGACTCGCGTACAAAACTCATTTGCCACTTCAAGTTGGGTATGGCCTGAATGTAGGGCTAAAGCCACGAAAGGATGTCTTTGTTGGGGAGTCGAGCGCAGGCCACGAATAGTGCTTCAGATGCGTGACAACGGCTTTCGGGGATCCAATGATTCGCAGAATGATTTCCAGCGTTCCTCTTCTAGTTTGTCTAAACGTCGTTGGACTTTTTTCTGTATGCGTCGTGCCAGCCTCAAGTCGCATATTGCTTTCGTCCGCCTGTATCTTCTTTCCGCCCTTCGGCGAAGCGCGCGCAGTTTTTCCAGTTCAACGTCGAAATCTGAACGCTTGCCGGTGAACGGGAGGAGACAGGAAGCTTCCCTCATTGCCTCTTTGATGACATCCTCCAAGTTCTGGTCAGGGTCTTCACGGCATGTATTTTCCATGAGTCGCTGAAATTTGGACCAATCAATTCTTCGTATTGTGGTCTTAGGAGAGGAGTTAGTAAGACCCCTTATTCGCATATAAGTTGGAATGTGGTCACTCCCATGCGTTTCGATGTCTGAAAACCAGTGCACTTGCGACCGGAAGTTTCTGGATACCAGAGTCAAATCGAGGCAACTGCTGTACGTAAGGCCCCGCAGGTATGTAGGACTGCCATCATTTAAGAAACATAGGTCATGCTTGGAAGCGAATGACACGAGGTTTCTTCCTTTAGCGTTGATCGTCGAACTACCCCAGATTAAGTGATGTGCGTTGAAGTCTCCAGTTATAACCCACGGGCCCGTAGTTGTTGTCAGTATGTCTCGTAGTCGGTCTTGTTAAAATCGTCCGGATGGTGATATGTAGACACCAATGAGTGTGAATGACACTTTTTCCTTTTTAACACGTAAGCAGACATATTGATTGTCATCATGCGGTTGAACTGCATGATGCACATATGTGAAATCTGTGCTAATGTAAACAACCACCTTGCTGCGTTTCTCGCACATTGAAGAAACGAAAGATTCATACCCTGATAGTTTAGGAGGTTTAGGATAGGACGACGACGAAGTGATTGCTTAGCAGATCGCAGTTTCAGTAGGTGCTCTCTTTTTTCACCTAATTTTAAGTGAACTTCGCGAATATCACATCCGTGTCCGTTGGTGATGGACGTGGACCCATACGGACGTCCGCCAGTTACGGCGGCGTCAGCGGAGGCCGCATCCAGGAAGCGTACGGGACTCTACCATGACTACGACAGCGAGGGCACTCTTGTTTACTCAATGAGCAGCGAAGAGCCTTCTGACGACGACGATTTTAAGCTGGTGCTGAGCCGTAAAGCGAAGAGGCGGAACGTCAGAACATCTTCGTCATCGAGTACGTCGAACGACAGAGTGCCAAGGAGACCCGTGACAAACACTATCCTTTTTGTCCCTGAGGTACCGGACGGTAACATGAAGCGCCTAAACAGGCAATCTGTTTCGGTGATGCTGGAAGGACTCGTGCCAAACGAGATCACAGATATCAGAGTGAACACGCGTAAGAACGTATTGGCCATCGACGTTTTGCATGCTGCGGCACTTAATATACTGCGCAACGTCAACGAGTTGGGCGGAATGAAAGTTCGCTCCTACATTCCTGTGAGCTCTAACGTCGTCACTGGCGTCATCTACGATGTGGATACTGCCATTCCCAGCTCCGACTTTGATGTTCTGGTCAAACCGGCAAATGAAGCCAGCGTCATCGCAAAAGTTGTCCGTTTGGGAAACTCACGCTGCTTGAAGATCATGTTCAAAGCCGACTCTCTTCCTTCACACGTAAAGGTGGGCCATTTTCGGCATTCAGTGTGACCTTTCATACCAAAGCCCTTACAGTGTTATAAGTGCATGAAGATGGGCCACGTGAGAAGCGTATGCGAAAATACGACGGTGTGTCCTCGTTGCGCGGGAGCCCATTCTGCGGATGACTGCGAAGCAACTACCCTCAAATGCTCGAATTGTCATGGGTCACATGCAGCTTCGTCAAAATAATACCCCAAAATCCAAAGAGAAATAGCGGTATTGGAACAAATGGTCAGAGACAATTCGTCGCATCGAGAGGCTGCCAGGACCGTCTGAAAGAGGCGTCATCGTCGCCGCAGTTCATCAAAGAATGCCGCAGACGCTGCATCGAAAGCACCACTCCACCACCCTTCTCTTGCACCGCCCTTGCCTCCCAGACCGAAGGCGGCCAGCGCGGTCAACAAACCAACGAGCAGCACTGTTGCAGATGAATCAGTTTGGCCTTCATTGCCGAAATCACAGCCACCTGCAAATCCCAAGCGCACATCGACAGTCACATCACTCCAGCCAGCCGCTGACAAGCTGCCTGAGGAGGACACAGAAGTCATCAGAATGTTCCGAACACTGCTGGATGCCATGCGAAAGCTGTGCAGCAGCCTGAAGTCTCCACTCGCTCAGAGTGCACTACAAGTACTGGATGCTCTAAGTCCAGTATTTGCAAATCTCCAGTAGCAACCATGGCTCGACCAATTTTCTCCTTCCGCAGCGAGATCCGACAAGCGTCGATAATGCAGTGGAACGCGAGAGGCCTGAGATCCCGCATCTCTTCGTTCCGTCAGTATATATTCATGAATCGTATTCCTATGATAGTTATATGTGAACCAAACGTGCAACATATTCTATAGATTGTTTCTAAACTATAGGAGCTCAAAGTGCCGAGAAAAAATGAAAAAAAAAACACCTCCTTTTTAATGCGCACAACATAAACATACGTTCAAAACCAAAGCACGGAAAAGGCTCATAAGTGCTTAACCGTTTTTCATTATCGTGCTCGTGGTCGACGTTTTGTGGGCTGTTAATGTAGTACAGGTAAAGGGATTACGAGCTTTGTTTTTGCAGTAGATTAAACGTAAATATTTCAGGTTACAACATAATAAAACTAGGTGACTACATGCAGCGTTGTCAAAGCTACATCTTCGCTAGCTTACTTATGCTACAAATAGACAAGGACGAACACCCTTTCCTGCATACAGTGCATGGATGAGACAACTTAGCTCTCAGGCTGGCGACTGTCACAACTGTATGTTGCTGTACTATAGTGTTGAACAACTAATGAAGCGATGAATATGGAGCAGTGCAGCATGGCGTCAGCCTGCCTCGTAGCAATCTACCAAGTGAAGAGAACCTCGTTTTCGTCGCACAGTTAATTTGAGGGTGAGCTTCACTTTTGGCAACTGCACAATAGTACAAGCGCAAGTGTAGCAGTGAAGTAAGCAGCCAGGAAATTAAGCTCCACGCGCTTCAGTGCACCTGCTATGGCGCAAATGAAGACACCTAATCGGATGCGCACAATAGACCCCCAGTGGTGACCTCTTTTCCTTCCAAAAGCAGCTGTGGATATGAAGGCGCAAAAAGCGAGCAACCATGCCGATAGATAAAAGAGAAAAGAAGCTGGCGCGGGTGATTTGAAACAGGACGAAAGAATATTCAGTGGCAGAATTTTCACTAATATTCACGCGAAAAAAATGTCATATGTGAGGAGGCGTCCTGCGACCCGCCATCTATCGACGCTTTTTCGCATACACCTTTGTTCGTTCACAGCGGCAATCTCGATTCCAAGCTTCTTCCATTTTTCTGAGGCACCGTTTTGTTTAAGGGGGGGAGGTGGAGGCGTATTTCCTCTTTTCTTTCTGTTGCTGCCTGAGTGAGAGCGTTCAAAGAAGAAATAGAGAAAAATGGTGGGACGCCCCCCGGTGGCGTTTTATTGCGTATTGATTTGAATGAAATCAATGATATCTCCCCCTTCCCCTGTTTTTTTTTCTCTGACTTTCATGTTCTCGTGTGACTGTGCATAAGTGCGTACTTTGGAGTGAAATGGTCGTAGGTGATACGGAACGTGAGATCGAGGAGCCTAGTTAGAGGAAGATAGACGAGGCTCACGGTGAGGACAAATGGTGGTTTTGCAAGTGTAAAATTTTGAATATGTATGCAAAACAAACGAAAATGTAACGTGAGAGTATTGCTCATGAGAAGTTTGAGGAAACGTAAAAAAAGTACAAAATTCAGATGTGGGAGAGGCAAGTCGAAGTGTATCCACCAATAGGAGAGCATCTTCGTGAAGTATGCATAGCAAAACAAACAAAAAAGGGGGGTATGCGTTTCTACAGGGCACGTATATTAATTAAGCCATGCACTAACTAGGACGTTCTTCGTTTTTCATAAGTCTGTAAAAGGTCTTTCCTGTGGAGGATTGCGATACTGTAGCTCACCTTATGTTACGTGTATGACAAATGAGTAGAGCTTCCTAAGCAAAACTGTTTGAGCGGACCGTGATTTGTATGCCGGAAACAGCAATAACCATCATCATGAGCCGGCTAGTGCTGCTTTCTTTACCTTCATCCTCTTGTGCTTCGCTCAAGTAAGCCCTTAGACCAACGCAAAAAGACAGTTTTCTTTTTGTTTTTTTTTCTTGCGAGCCTGGAGACACACATGTCACTGCCCCGTTATAAAGATGACACTCAAAACATCCATCATCTATCTAGGAATTTCAAGCCTTTCATTGTTAACTTCTGACAACCGGTTCGTCAACAGGGACTTAGCGACGCGTGTTGATCCTTACGTCCCCACTGCTTCCTTTTTTGTTTTTATTTACTAAATGCCTGTTCTTTTTTCACTCATGAAATTCGCCACGGCACCCCCCCCCCTTTCCCACTCTCTCGCATCACCATATCCACTTTAGTCTCTCCTCCTTGTTTGTTAGGATGGAGGAGAAGGTACGAAGCGTAGGAACACTAGCGCTAAAGAAATCACCTTTGTTCTAGCCTTGAGGAAGACAAGTCCGCTTGTGGAAACGTTGGGCCAACACAGCCCGTGTTGACAAATTCTACATCGCCTAGTAGGTTTTATATAGTTTAATTACGTTTTTTTAATAAATCCTCTCTGTCTCTCTCTCAATTACGTTGGTGTAACTCTCACAAAGGATTGCTAATGGCACACACATACCGAAGCAATCTGCAACAAGCTTTTTGAAAAATTTGGTGTCTCCAACGCAAGTGAAGCAGCTCGACAAAATTATGTTGACTGAAGCGCATAAAACTCTCGTGGAACTCAAATATACGTTGGTTGTTTGGTCAGCTCACCCCAAACATAACATGACTTTGTTACAAGCTGTTGTAAAAAAGCAATTCTGCTTATATATTGTCGTTATGACCAGCGTTTCTCGCCTACTTTGCTTGCGCATGTTTTGTCGCTGCAGCACCACTCGAACATCGGCTCCCTTGCAATCGTGTCATCCTCCTTAATAAACAATATAGTTTAGACTGGTTCGAGTGTTATGCCACTCATATCACCCGTTGCATTTTTGCCCACAGTACCCGCTTATTTGATAATTTAACTATTGTACCCTTTAGATCAATTCTGAATTGATTTCATTTCATTTTGTTTGTTGTTTGCATTTATGCAGAATCTGCACTTGTAGAATGAGCTTGATGGGTATCTGCGGTTCTGAGCAACTAAAAAAAAAGCGTGAACTTGTGTGTTGGTAAATTTTATATTTTTATGTGCTGAGCATTTTTATTTACACCTACTATGTCTCGAAAACCTAAACAGTGCTATTTTTAAATAAATAAAAGTTAGACATGCTACTGACAAATTCATGGCTTCACCCATTCGAGGAAACTAAGTTTTTTTTTCGAAATTCAAGGAGCTAGTTTATATCCCAACGAACTCTCAAATCAATATTCCACCCCCTTCTCCCCTACCCTGCACTGCGGCGCCGCCGATTCAATGGATACCACACTGTTGACATGCCATTGCTTAATGTGGAAACATCGGCACGACGCGGCAAGCAATTTAGGTACCAGCGCACAGGTCTAGCAGAGACCAAACTTTCGACTTTCGAACAACGCGTCCAATGCTACCCCACCGAGCTAAGGCGTCCTTACCAACGGCAAGTCATCTTTTCTTTCTTGCCGTCTAAATTACATCTACTTCTAATAGGATCCCCGATATTTTCTTCAGCAACCTCCCTACCGTTCTTTTCCTCCTATTTTCCTACCTATTGGCTATTACTTCGCATGAATATTGTGCCTAACAATGAAAAACAAGCACTCAAATTTACAATTCTTTCCTTTATTCATAACAAACTTGGTTTGACCCTTCCAATATTCAAAGTTTATTTATCGTCTTATCTTTCCCCAGGCTATTACGCACATGCGCACTCATGTGCCTGTTAGTTTTTTCAGGCTGAAGGAAAAAAATGTAATACATGTAATGAAATGCTCGTAAAATCATTGTTGTTGGCTACAAGGGGCTTACATTCTACTAAGCATGACGCCCGAAGAAGTTGTGTATCGTGACATCTTTGCAGCTGAATGTCGCGTGAGAGGCGACGAGTCAAGATTCCTCTTCGTGTGGCTGGGTGGAGAAAAAATTGCCTCCAGCCAGCTGAATCTGAAATTAGCGGCGACGTCCAGATAAAGACAAATGGTACGCTCCACGCAATGCCGTTCAGTGTCAGAAAGCCATCTCAGTGAAAAATGTGGCGATCATAACTTTCTTTTCTTTCCCTGCCCCCTTTTCTTCTTAGTTTCGTTTGTCGTACCACACAAATTCTCGTGTTTCAAGAGTACGAAATTGAGCCGCTCCGTAAGAGCACAGCAGCGGCTTCGGTCTTGAGAAGAACGCTCCGGGTAATGATAATTTTCTTTCGTCCGTCTTCTTCAATCATTGCTGACTTTAGCGGGCTTTCGAGCGTAATAGTTGGAGTGAATTGATGTAGTCTGGATCAGATTGCTGCTATCGCTTCGAGGAGTCGCCTTACGGATTTCAGGCCGGCGTTATGGATGACGTCAAGTACGTCTGATGCGTTGCCTGGATTTTCCTACTAGAGAGCAAAGTTTTCTTTTTTTTTTGCAGTGTTATTCGATGTTTCGATTCGAAAGAAATGAAGAAAGCGTTATCGTCGGCTAGTTGGAGAAATTATTGGCAGGCGTTGAAAATATGTTGAGAGATATATGGCGATACGAGAACACTTTTCAAGCAGCCGAAGCTGTTCGAATGAATAGACTAAAGTAACTTGTCGCTGCAAAGTCGGTTCATTTTCATGTGCATCGCAATGGTGCTCAGAAGATACATATTGACTGAAGGCTGCGCAAGCACTCGGGTGGCAAAATATTAGTGCGTGTGATGCAACGTATATATTAAATATCATGCATTCGATAAACACGTTAAAGCCCCGCTGTGGTGATCTTGTCGCTAAGGTACTTGGCTGCTGACCCGCAGGTCACGGGATCGAGTCTCGACTGCGGCAGCAGCATTTTCTCTGCAGCCGAAAATGCTGTACACTCATGTGTTCAGACTTGGGTGCACGTTATAGATACCCAGGTGGTTCAAATTTCCTGAGCCCTACATTACTGCGTCTCTCATAACAATTTGTTAGTTTTGGGACGTTAAATCCCACATATCTTTTTTTAATAACCACAATAAACAGAAATGGAAGTCTTTTACGCCACAGGTTTGCGAAAAGTTGTCATATATGCGAGTCTATTTATTACCACTGGACATTGTAATTAGGTCGTTTTGAAGTACGAATCTCGACGTAAATACGCAGTGCCTTATATTCTCACAATAAATGGCCCTTAAGTGGATGGCGCTTAAACATACCACGGGTGTTAAGCCGACGTTACGGCAGTAACCCTGGGGTACCTATGTAATGCTTATAACACTAGACATCCAGTACTCCGACCAAAATACGCACTTCACCGATATCGCGCCTCCAAAGGGTCTCTTTCAAAGCAGTTCAGAGCCCTAGCATGGCTCTGTGGTAGAATAGTTTATTGCTACGCAGAATGCTTGGGTTTGATGCCTGTTGGGACTATAACATTTAGTCTTTGCACTCGCTGGCTCAATGCTGCATATGTATGTTCTACGAGCGAAGCCCTTTAGGATGTGGGTCGTTCTCGCATCTGTAGCGCTAGTAGTGGTAGTAGTTGTATGTAGCCACTCCTATCGTTAGTTTTAAGAATTACTTCTTAGAAGGCGTTGCGTGTATATACCCTTGAAAATAATAGCACTACATTTCGTTAGTGGCTTTCGAATAGTCAATAGTTTCGTATTGTTGATGGACAGACAAATGGACAGACAGACAGGCAGCAGGACAGAAGATGGACAGGTGCTTCGCTCCGCTCATCATTACTCAATCCGTGGATATTCTGTGAATTTCTTTCCTAACGCTCTCGCAAAAGAACTAGCCATCTCCGCTCTCACTGTTCCTAGGTAGATATAAATTGTCGATCACCTTAAATGCATACCACATTCCATCGTACACACATGTACAACACATGTCATTAAAAAGTCTGGCGATGTAAGCGACAAGGTTTTATGCTTAATAATGTCATAACCGGCCAGAAACATAACCTTTTAAAGACAATAGTCTTTCTTGGAGACCTTCGGATCTTCGACGGAAAATTGTTGGTCTGTCTGCCTGTACATTTGTCTGTTTGTACACGCTTATCGATACCTCAAACGGCACTAAAGGCCAAACCCATCTGCAGCGCCCACCATTGTTGCTCAAAGTTTAGCGTTCATAGTTGTGTGATTGTCAAATAAAAAGCAATTATTGCGAATATCTGAGGCGCCATAACAACACGTCGATGTTTTGTATGTCTGCATTTATACTAGAAGGGACAGACACAAGTAACTTCAAGAACTGTAGCGTTTATCACGCTGCGTTGACAGTGCAACGCGATGCTGAACGCGATGCTTTGCTACGACGACACGGTAGTGGCACCGACCCGTCGCTTTGAGTTATACACCTTATCACCTCCAAGACTGGCGCGCATCTTTCTCCGCGGGGCCGCACGCCTTCGTTTACGAAGATAACTGTCAGAAGGCGCTCGTGTCTAATGTGACTTTTAGTTCGGACTGTCACGGTGGATGGACGTGCTTTTTGAGCGCTCTCGTTCGACTGCGCAGATAAGTGGTTTTGCATGTTTTGAGCTTGTCTTTATAAGTATAAGGCAGTAGTTAAAATCTTTCTAGCAGTTATTTTATTGTACGGCTTTTTCGGGGGTCAGTCACCAGGTATTTATTAGTTTGTGCGTGTGTGTGTGTTATTTTTTGGTTTTTGTTGATTTTTTTTCTTTTTCCACCCCGTCAGGGAAGTGGACGTACATTGAACACGTAAATTTTCGTAGTAGAGCTTAGACTTTCTCTTTTTCGTAGGTAAGGGCTAGATTTTTGTGATAACGAGTGAGACAAGTCATGGGGACAATTGGTGTGAGAAAGACATGGTTAAAAAGACTGTAAAGTGTTCAGGCTGTGGTGTGGGCTTGAAAGTGAACCCAAGTGTAGAAGCGGATGGAGAAGAGGCTGACGCGAAGTGTAGGCAATGTGAGGTCGAGGAAAAAAATGGAGATAATGATGGTTGCCCAGAGTGAACTGCTGATGAGAATCACCGAGCTCGAGACTGCGTTGGCGACAGAGCAAGAGAAAACGAAGGCATTGGGAGAAAGGCCAAAGTCCGCCGAGGAAGCGCTAGCCAAGGTGAACAGAGGAGTGGCCTACGGAGATAACACTAGGGAACCGGCAACCAGAACGGTGGAGAAAAAAGAGCAAGCAAATTTGAAAAAAAACAGGTTCAGCTGGTTCAATTGTCGCAAGGCCCAGCTTCAGCGAAGTAGTGGTGGGGCTGGGAGGGGACAAAGCAGCCGGCGTACCAGGTGCAAGTAAGCCCCAGGTGCAGGATGCTCCAGCTGAAAAGTCACAGCATGTGATAATCGCCGAAGACTCGAATTTAAATCGATGTACAGAAGCCATCAAAGAGAGGGTAAGAGGTGACAAGAGGGTTGCACTAAGGGCGTTCCCAGTACGCAAGCTGGAAGCAGTCATGAGGCAAGCGAGCGCGGAACTGAAAACTGCAGCTGATAGGCGAAACCTCGTGATGATTTCAGGCGGTTTAAACGATGTCCTCAATGAAGATACAGCAGGACTAGCAACTGCACTGGCGAAAGGCGTCGATGTCATGCGCACCACTTCTCCTCAGGTACAGGTAGTGATACGCACGATACCGGAGGTACCGGTGTCTGATAGCAACTTGCAAAGAGCGGTTTTCAGCGCAAACGAAGAGATATGGCGGATGAGTCAAGAGAAAGGTTTTTAGGTGGTGGAAATAAACAGACAGGTGCATAGGTGGGGTGGTTTTCAACGAGACAGAATTCACTTCGATGGATGGCTAGGTCCTGGGGTGGGTTGGCGACTTGCAGGACTCGCAGTAGCTTTTTTTTTGGGGGGGGGGGGGAGGACAAGCGGGCCCTTCGGGGTGCAGGATAGCTAGTAACAAGAAAAACAACCAGAGTGACTCTTTGACAGGTGGTATGGACAGATACAATTCCAAAGTGGCACCAGTATCTCAGATAGGTAGAGTCCGGGGCAGAAATAGAAGTAGCCACGAGCGCCGAGCCAACTCAGACATAGGATATATTAACATGCAGGGAGGTAGGAACAGGCTTAAGTGAGAAGAGATAGAAGAACAGCTAAGGGAGGAGAGGGCGATAGTATAAGGTTTTGTAGAAACACATCTCAGGGACATGGAACAACCTCCTAGCAATCCGGACTACGCATGGGAATATTGCAATAGAACAGAAGGCAGCAGAAAGTGGGGTGGTATTGGGGCATTCATTCATAAAAGTACAGACTGGCGAAGGGTCAAGCAGGAGTGCAAGGAACATTTATGGCTAAAAGGGGAAGTGGCAGGGCAAATGACACTCCTTGGTTTCGTGTACTTGTGAACGGGAGCAGAGGCCTGAGAGGAAAATCAGGCAATGGTAGAGTGTATATCAAAGGACATTGAGGAGTTAGGAGGAGAGTGCGAGATAATTATACTAGGAGATATGAATGCGCACATAGAAGATATAGTTGGGTATACCGACCCGACAGGCAAAATGATCATGGATATGTGTGAAAGGCTTGATTTGATCACTTGAAACCGTACCAATAAGTGTGAAGGGCAAATAACATGGGAGGTAAGAAGGCTGCAGTCGACGATAGATTACGCAATGATGTCACATGGAATGCATGATAAGTTCAGGGGAATGCACATAGATGAAGGTGGCTCCAGAAGTCTGGGTAGTGATCACAAACGCATCAAGCTAAGTTTTGGAAGAGCAGTGAAAGTAGGAAGAAGACAAGATGAGCAACTACAGGAAAATTTTTATTCAGAAAGGCAAATTGAAATAGCCAAAAAAATTGAGAAAGTAATCGCTGAAGATATTAAAACAGTGTGGACACACACGAATCTAATTAGACTGTTTGAGCTAGAGCTTGCGAAGGCACGTGACAAGTCACCCTGGTAAAGAAGACACAAACCCAAAAGTTGGTGGGATGAGGAAGTTAAGAGAGCCTTTGCAAAACATCAGGAAGCCTCTAGGGAACACAGACATGCTAAGCAGCGGGGTGAGCCGACAGATGATGTTGAAAGAAAATTGGAATTTTTTCTAAGCTGTAGAAGAGATGCATCTCTTCTGATCAATGAAAAGATTAAAAGAAAGGGAGCTCAGTGGCTGGCAGAAGTACATAAAAAAGATAGAAAGGCAGCTGCGAAACTTTGGAACCATCTAAACTCCCTAAGAAATGAGAAAAGCCTAGAGGAGAGGTTTATAACTACAGCTTAAGGTGCTAGGCTAGAAGGAGACGAAACTATTGACAATATAAGAACAAGAGTGACAGAAAATTTTCAACAAAGAAGTCCTTTATGCACCACAACAGACAAGGATATATCAAGTGACGCAATGGCTCCATTTTCACAACGAGAGTGGGAAAGGGCTGAGAAAAGGGTTCCTAGTAGTACATCAACAGGCCCAGATGGCATTCCAATTATGCTGATAATCTAAGCAAGCTTTGAGAGAGGCAGTAAACAAAATAATAATCGATGGTGTAGTTCCCGATGGATGGAAACTTAGCAGGATGAGCATTATCTATAAAGGAAAGAGGTACAAAGCTGCCATAAACAACTACCGTCCTATAACAGTGACATCAGTGGTGTACAGGCTGGCGATGCAGATTATAAAGGAAAGATTGCAGGCATGAATAGAGGATGAGGTGGTGCTGCGGGAACTGCAGAATGGGTTTCGAAAACACAGGAGGTTGGAAGACAATCCGGTCTCACTGACGCAGTGCATCGAAGTAGCGGAAAAGGAACACAGGCCCCTGTGGCTAGCATTTTTGGATATCAAGGGAGCGTACGATATCGTGGTTCAAGAGGAATTGTGGGGAATACTGAACACACTAGGCGTGGAAGATATAGACACTAATCTTTTAAAGGATGTCTATAAAGGTAGCAAGGTAGTTATAAAGAGGGAAAACAGGTATCCAAGCCTGCAGAGGTAAAACGGGGGCTCAAGCAGGGGTGCCCCCTGTCACCGTTATTATTCATGATGTACCTACAAGAATTAGAGGCCAAATTAGAAGGAAGTGGACTGGACTTCAACCTATTTTTCGTCAAACAAGGAAAACTTATTGAACAGGCACTAACAGCATTGACGTACGCAGATGATATAGTTCTAATGGCCGACAACAAGGAAGATTTGCAGAGATTGATGGACATCTGCGGTAATGAGTGAGATAGGTTAGATTTCAGATTCAGTAAGGAAAAACCAGCAGTCATGATTTTGAATGACAATGAAGGTAGTGAGCTTAGAATACAGGAGGTCACGCTAGAGATGACAGAAAAATACTAACATCTAGGCATATGGATAAGCAATGAGGCCGAGTACCTAAGGCAACTTGAAATATACGTGACGACTGAAGGTAACAGGAATGCAGCGGTGATGAAAAACAGGGCACTGTGGAATTACAATAGGTATGATGTTGTGAGCAGAATATGGAAAGGGGTCATGGTTCCTGGCCTGACGTTCGGGAATGCGGTCTTGTGCATAAGATCAGAAGTTCAAGCAAGATTAGAAATTAAGCAAGGTGGAATAGGTAGGCTTGCTTTTGAAGCTCACGGGAATACACCAAATCAGGGAGTACAAGGTGATATGGGATGGACATCATTGGAGTGCAGGGAAGCTAACAGCAAGATAAAATTTTAAAAGCCATTGAGAGAAATGGGGGAGGAGCTTTGGGCTAGGAAGGTATTCAGCTACTTGTACATGAAGAATGTCGATACGAAAAGGAGGAAGAGAACCAGAAAATTGATTAGTAAATACTTAGAAGAGAGCAGGGGGCCAAACCAAACAAAATTATCGGTTAAGAAGAAGGTGAAGGAAGCTGAAACCAATATGTGGAGAATCGGCATGATTAAGAAGTCCGCCCTAGAGATCTATCGAACTTTTAAGCAGGAAATAGGAAAGGAAAAAAATATATGATAATACTCGGGGTAGTTCTCTACTGTTTGAGGCCAGGACGGGAGTATTGCGAACCAAAACATATCGGGCCAAATACGAAGGGGTAGACACGGTATGCAGTGCGTGTGGAGAGGAAAAAGAAACTGCCGAACACTTGATAATGTTCTGTAAAGTGCTTCACCCTATAGTTCAGGATGATGGCGCAGTGTTTTTCTAAGCACTGCGGTATAGGAACAGAGAGGGCAAAATAGACTTTAAGCGGGTAGAAATAACTAGAAGGAGGTTAGCTTATTGGTGGCTAAAGTCAAGGCACAAGTGAAAATGAAACCCTTCATTGCAAAGTACGAATCCTCAACCTCACTATTTTAAAAAAAATAAATGTAGTTATTGGTTCATTAAGTAGTACGACTTGTTGGCGCTAGCCACCGCCTGATCTAAAGGGTATAGCCATATCCATCCATCCATCCAGTCTCGATGCGCTAGTTCGTGTCCGCTACACGCAGCTTTTTCAGAATACCAGTCACGAATTGTCTTGCGCAGGACATCAAATAAACATTTTGTTCACTCCCTCCAGACGCAAGACTATCGTTTTTCGACGACATTTTCAGGGTAGCAAGCAGATTCGGACCATTTGTTTTACTTTACCATACCCTTTTTTATCTACCAAAAGTTAAGGAAGTGGCCACGAGAGCACCTATATGGTTGTGGCTAGACGGACGGACAGACGGTTGGATGGACGGACGGGCGAATGGACGGACAGACGGATGGACGGATGGATGGATGGGTTGGTGGATGGGTGGGTGGATGGTAGGGTGGATGGGTGGATGGATGGACGGACGGACACAGACAGACAGACAGACAGACAGACAGACAGACAGACAGACAGACAGATAGATAGATAGATAGATAGATAGATAGATAGATAGATAGATAGATAGATAGATAGATAGATAGATAGATAGATAGATAGATAGATAGAGAGATAAAGCGTGACTCGTGCCTACCCGTTCTAGGTTCTGCGAGAGTCGATATAGCAGGTGGCACACTTTCTTCCAACACCTTCGTAGAAAAGTGTTGAAGTATAAGAACACCCTACACTGTTATTTTTTGTATTTCGCTGGACACCCGTCATCTAGGGTGCTCAGCTAACACGCTGTAATTAGCGTGTATCCAAAAACACCTATCGGGTGTCCCTCTGGCGACATGCTATAGTTTACACGGTTAGGAGTCTAAAACATTACTGTGTATGAAGCCCATATTTACTACATAGCGATTGAAAATTGTGCATATACGTCACAATGCAATTACATAGCTATCACCTAATCCATAAAAAAATGTGTCTCGATGGCGAGATAGCGCAATGCAGCGTATTTTCAAGAGAAGCTAACGTATTGTGAGGCGGACTTCTTTATTGATATTGACTTTCTGGGTATCGCAGAACGCTAATTCATTGACACTACAGGTATCAGAGAGAGAAAGAGAGGGCTGACGAAGTTGAAAGCCACGTGCCCAAGATCTTCTTCTGAGTAAAGAGACAACCATCCAGTCTCCTCAAGGCAAACTGGAAAGTCTGGCATTCTCATTCATAGTGCGGACAATAGCATAGGAGATGTTCGAAAGTTCTACTCAATTGCAGTTGTCACAGTTGGGGGAGTCAGCCATACCAATACGATAACTGAATGAATTAATAAAAGCCACTCCGACCCACAAAAAAGACACCATTGAAGCGTCCCGCCGCGAAGTTTTTGGAATCTTCCATTGAACTCCACTCAACACCCTTAGAACCCAAGTTCATCCCTTCAACAACAGCAATCAATTATTAGTGTAGCGTCACTTAAGTTACCTATAATAGACATCGCATGTGGTAGGTCATCCCTTTATTGACGTGTTAATTTAATCTCGATGTCCATGACTTAGGTTTTTGCCGAACTGAGAAGACACTCGCCCGGCAGGTAGCCTTCTACTACGGTCCCCGATAATGTAATTTCTATTCCCTCTCTGGAAATTTAGAGTAACGCGAGCCAGTTGTGCTAATGAGGCTGTGTATTGATTCAAATTGCAATTTGGGATGTTAAACCCCACATTTAAATCATTGATTTGAATTGCGGGAGAAAGCCATGATCGACTATACTCCACGCAGGCAATCTAACTCGATAGCAGCCGTCAGTGAAAAAAGGCTTTCGTACCATAAATTTTGTCGTTTAAATGCAAAGCATTTTTAGCGAACTTGGGCGACTTTGAGCGTATCTATCTATCTATCTATCTATCTATCTATCTATCTATCTATCTATCTATCTATCTATCTATCTATCTATCTATCTATCTATCTATCTATCTATCTATCTATCTATCTAGCCAACTATGACTTTTAAATTTCCTGGCCGTTTCGATAATGGTATCGATAGCAAACTTGGTATGGCATAACATGACCTTATGAAGAACATATTTGACTAGTCATAACATGAAAAATCATGATATGTATGTCATGAATGTCATGTTTTATATTTGATTGTCCTGCAGCTCTTGCGGTGGTTCCGTTCACATAGCATGTTGCCAAACTGGTATGGTACGGCTGATTCAATGGCGAACACAAGTGACAGATCCTAACATGAAAATCATGACATGTGTGTAATGTAATAACGTCAGTACGTGCTACACTCATGGTGCGCTCATGGCCGTTTCGCTATCTTCACATATACCAAATTTGGTATTACGGGACGTGAATGGATGACAAATATATGTGACTGGTGCAAACATGATATTCATTAGATGCGTGTCAAGTAGCAACATGATTGCGTGCCATGCTCATAATGCGCTCGCGGCCGTTTCGCTAAATTCACTTATACCAAATTTGGTATTACGGGATGCCAATGGATGACGAAGCTATGTGACTGATGCAATCTTGTTTATCATTAGGTGCTTTTCGTGTAACGACATGACTACATGCCGCGCTCTTGATGCACTCGCGGCCGCTTCGATAGCTTCACTTACACCAAGTTTGGTACTACGAGACGTGAATGGATGACGAATGTATTTGACTGCTGCAAACATCAGAATTATGACATATGTGTCTTATAACGACATGACTACATGCAACGGTCATCATGCACTCGCTGCCGTTTCGCTAGCTTCAGATGTACCAAATTAGGTATTACGTGACGCGAACGGTCTACATAGGTAAATTACACGTTAAAACATGATAATCGTGGCACGCATGTCATGTTACAACTTCACTGCATGCCACACTCATGATGCGCTCGCGGCCATTTCACTATTTTCGTGGTACTACCTCACGTGAATAGAAGAAGAATGGATAAGCGATGGGACCGAGTACCTAAGGGAACACGAAATATACGTGACGACTAAAGGTAACAAGAATGCAGTGGTGATGAAAAACAGGGCACTGTGGAATTCCAACAGGTATGATGTTGTAAGAGGAATATGAAAAGGGGCCATGGTTCCTGGTCTGACGTTCGGCAATGCGGTCTTGTGCATGAGATCAGAAGTTCACGCAAGATTAGAAATCAAGCAACTTGAAATTGGTAGGCTTGCCTTAGAAGCTCACGGGAATACACAAAATCACAGAGTACAAGGTGATATAGGATGGACACCATTTGAGGGCAGCAAAGCTACCAGCAAGATAAAATTTGAGAAGCGATTGAGAGAAATGGGGGAGGAGCGTTGGACTAGCAAGGTATTCAGATACCTGTGCATGATGAATGCCAATACAAAATGGATGAAGTGAAGCAGAAAATTGGCTGGTAAATACTTAGAAAACAGAAGGGGGCCAAACCAAAAAGAATTATCGGTTATGAAGAAGGTGAAGGAAGATGAGATCAATATGTAGAGAATTGGCTTGATTAAGAAGTCGGCACTAAATATCTATCGAACTTTTATGCAGGAAATTGCCCAGGAAAGGATCTACGATAATGCTCGGGGTAGTTCTCTACTGTTTGATGCCAGGACGGGGGTATGGCGAACCAAGACATATCGGGCCAAATGCGAAGGGGTAAACATGGTTTGCAGTGCCTGCGGAAAGGAGAATGAAACTGCAGAACACTTGATAATGTTCTGTAAAGGGCTTCACCCTATAGCTCAAAATGTTGGCGCAGAGTTTTTCAAAGCACTGGGGTTTAAGGACAGGGGGGGCAAAATAGACTTTAAGCGGGTAGAGTTAACTAGAAGGAGGTTATCTGATTGTTGGCTAAAGTCAAAACACGAGCGAAAATGAAACCTTTCACTGCAAAGTACGAGTCCTCAGCCTCACTATTTAAAGAAAAAAAGATAAATTCAGTTTTTGGTTCACTAAGTGTTACGGCTAGATGGTTTTAGTCACCGCCCGATCTAAAGGGCACAGCCATATCAATCCATCCATCTATGCGCGTGATCACACTCAAAAATTGGCGCTTTCGAAGAAAAAAAAGTGCTCAAGGTCACGAGGCGCAGAAGTTTTTGCCCTGCCACACCTCCCTACTTAGCTTCCAGCGCTTTCGTCGGGATGAGAGAAGGGATAATGCAATTGCAGCTCGCAACAAACCTTTGTAACTCCACTCGCAAATGACGGATTCTTAAAATTTTTAGGCGTTGGATTCATGAGGAAATAAGCTATTCTAGTTAATTGATTTCATGGTTACTTGAAAAAGTGTTTTAGGGCCCCTTTAACGCATTTGGTTCGACAGGTGTCCCGACGAAAACGAGCCCATTCGGTGATGATAGCGCGCGCTGGTCCAATATTTTGTGTGCGTGTTTTTGTGTGTGCGTGTGTATGAAAATAAAACAAATAATAAGTATGCACTTAGCGGTTAGAGAGTGCTCTAGGGGCCGCATTTCGCTAACGCATTCAACTGATAAAGGCGCAGCTTAAGGGCCTCCCAATTTTTTGCTAGCATAGCGTCACTGCGCCCAGCGTGAGTGCAAGTTAACGTTACGTCGGAGTATATAGGTCCCTTCATTATGAACTGACAGCCGTTTCGCTAGTTTTATATATACCGAATTCGGTGTTACCTGACGTGAATCGATAACAAAGGCATATGACTGTTGCAAGCATGATAATCAGGACACGCGTTCTATGTAAGAACATGACAACATACCACGCTCATGACACGCTCACGGCCGTTTCGCTTACTCCACATATACCAAATTGAATGACGAATGCCAAATGAATGGCGAATGTAAGTGACAGGTCCAAACGTGATAATCATGATATGGGTGTTATTTTTAGCATGATTGCATGCTACGCTCATAGCGCGCTCGTGGCCGTCTCGCTAGCTCAACTTATACAAAATTTGGTATGAGGTGACGCGTATACATGACGAAGGTAAATAACATGTCCAAATGTGATAATCGTGACATAGAAGTCATGTATGGCATATTTTACCTCCGCCTCGTAAAGTTGTACGGATTTTAAAGTGACATATCAACCTTCATCATTTGTACTTCGCATATCATCGATTTCGGCTGTACGTGGGATCTCTCATTTTTTTTCTTTTTTTTCTACTTCCACTTCATAGACATAGTGAACAGTAAAAGAATCAAGTGAAATGGTGCCTTTCTCTCCTTAATCCGCACCATTTCCCACATCTCTCCATCCAACGATATTGTCGTGCTACCAGCCGGCGAAGCACTCGCTGTCCGCAACAATCGGGCCACGTCTCCCCGTTCAGGCTTCAGTTTGTCCTTGTGTGAGCCCCTCGCGTAAAGACCGAACGCGAAGCTGACGCCGCTGAGGCCCGAGACAAATGGTTTCGAGTGAGGTTTTCCACACCCTATCTACCACTTTCCGTCGGCACACACCATCGGGCCCTTTCTCCTTCCTCCCACTTGGTAGCTCGCTTCATCTGTGCAGCGTGCTGGACACATCGGAGCCCTCGGAGCGTTTGTTGTGTTGTTTCAACACGGACCATTACCATCAACGGGACAAAGAGAGGAGGGTCTTGGTTCCTTCAACAGGAAGAAGTCGTGGCTTACTGATCACGAAAGGAAACGGCAACCAGGAAGTCCACATGTCTGGCTTTCCTGCTCAGGTCACAGTCTGTTTCCTCATATTTGCTAGTCTTGTTTGCTTACTTTCCTGGCTCTGTCCACCTGACAATCCCTTCCCATCACCCCTCTATTTTTGTGGTCGTTAGGAATGGTATCTGATAAATGGTATCGAGGAGAGTCCGAGCCGTCAATCCAATTCCTATTACTCCTTTCGGAGCGGTTATTCATCGTGCGCAGTAAAAGACACCCCGTAATGATCTCCAATGTCGTGGCTCCCAATTAGACGTAGGAATGAGCCAGCCGTGTACCGCTTTTTTTCGACAGGTTCGGCGGGAGGTACTCCGCTCTTTATCTTTGTTTCGCTCAGTCCCCGGCTGATTGACCAATTGCGGCACGTGTATTAGGGCCAGCCTTTGCCGCGGAATTTTTCAGTGTCCTGAGTTTGGATTTTAGGACTCGCATTTTCCTTTTTTCTGTCCCCTCATTTCTCCTCAGCATATCCACCACTACGCGCACTTATTCTCGCACTTGCCGGAGCGCCACCATGTCCGTGTATGCATGCGAGCTTCGTTGTTCCCACACAATTGATTTCCGCAAACCTACGGAAAGTTGCCTTGTTCTAGCTGGTGCACAACGACCTAGAGAAGAGACCGCGGTGACTTATTGATGAGATTAATACCCAGAGTCACATGATGCTCTCGCATAAGTGTTCCTTTGCCCGACAGATCACGTGTCAGTGTATATATATATATATATATATATATATATATATATATATATATATATATATATATATATATATATATATATATGTGTGTGTGTGTGTGTGTGTGTGTGTGTGTGTGTGTGTGTGTGTGTGTGTGACGACGCGAGATTGACGAGCACACAAAGCGCCCCAAACAAATGCGATTTATATATCGCAGGAAACAGACTGCAATGACTTCTTCGTCTTTTGCCCTCGGCCAAGGACACTCGCGCTGCTTCGTTGCCCTCACCACTGGCACATATGCGCGGCATTATTCCCCCTTTAAAAAAACATCGTCCCGATGTTAAACGTTTGAGAAGCAAGGCGAAACCAAAACTGCACAGTTAGTCACTGAAAGTAAGGCTTCATCCGAAGCACGTGCACAATTTCTGGTGAATGTCTGCGCCGCTTTGAACACTGCACGCCGTCCGGAACAAGCTCTTAGTTGACGTCACTGATGCGTCGCAGCACCTTGTAGGGTCCGAAGTATCTTCGCAACAGCTTTTCGGAGAGCCCACGCTGACGAATAGGTGTCCAGACCCATACTTTGTTGTCCACGTTGTATATGACGGGTCTGTGCCGGAGGTTGTAATACTTGGCATCTTCGTCTTGCTGTTTGGTGATTCGCAACCTGGCAAGTTGTCTGGCTTCTTCTGCTAGCTGGGTAAACTATTCGGCGTGCGTCTCATTGCCATCATTTTCATGAGGGAGCATTGAGTCTAACGTTGTCGTAACCTCGCGTCCGTAAAGGAGACTAAAGGGTGTCTTCCGAGTCGTCTCCTGACGAGCCGTGTTGTACACGAACGTGACGTAGGGCAAAATGATGTCCCAGTTCTTGTTCTCTACATCTACGTACATGCTTATCATGTGAGCCAGGGTCTTGTTGAGGCGTTCGGTGAGCCCATTGGTCTCGGGATGATACGCCGTTGTCTTCCTGTGAGCTGTACCACTTAGTCGGAAAATGGTGTGCAAAAGCTCGGCCATGAACGCAGTACCTCTGTCGGTGATGACTATTGCGGGAGCACCGTGGCTTAAGACGATGGCTTCGATGAAAAATTACGCCGCTTCAGCTGTCATTGCCCGTGGCATAGCGCCTGTCTCCGCGTATCAGGTCAGGTAATCCATGGCGACGATTATCCACCTGTTTCCAGTGGCAGACTTTGGAAAGGGGCCTAGAAAATCCATGCCAATTTGTGCAAACGGTGTCGCCGGCACTCGGACAGGCTGCAGCAGGCCACCTGGTTTGATGGATGGTGGCTTGCGGCACTGGCAATCTAGACATGCCTGCACGTAAGTTTTGACAACTTCGGCAAGTCTTGGCCAGTAATAGTTCTGCCTTATCCTCGCGAATGTTCTTGCGTAACCCAAGTGACCAGCGGTAGGTTCGTCGTGACAGGCTTGCAGTACCTCACGACGAAGCGAAGAAGGAACGACGAGCAAGTAGCTGCTGCCGGTGGGTGAAAAGTTCCTCTTATAAAGAACGTCATTTCGCAAGCAGTACGACGGCAGCCCTCTCGCAAATAACTTCGGAACGTTATTCGTTCGCCCTTGTAGGTAATCTATAAGTGGTAGCAGCTCAGCATCGCCACGCTGCTGTTGAGAAAAGGCGGCAGTGTCCACAATTCCGAGAAAGGCCGTGTCGTCATCGTCGTTGTCCGGGGATGCCGTCTCAACAGGAGACCGAGAAAGACAGTCGGCATCGGTGTGTCGTTTTCCCGACTTGTAGGCAACAGCGAAGTCAAATTCTTGGAGCCGAAGACTCCATCGTACAAGGTGGCCAGACGGATCTTTCAAGTTGACTAACCAACAGAGAGAGTGGTGATCACTGATAACGGTGAATGGGCGGCCGTACAAATAAGGACGAAACTTCAGGACTGCCCGTACCATTGCAATACATTCTTTTTCCGTCGTAGTGTAATTAGCTTCAGCTCGGGACAGCATCCTGCTGGCTAGGCGATCACGTTTTCGTTGTTGTCCTTTGACTGTACGAGCACTGCTCCAAGACCCACATTACTAGCGTCTGTATGAAGTATTGTTGGCGCGTCTTCATCGAAGTGGGCCAGCACGGGGGGTGTTTGCATGCGCTGACGAAGCTCGTGAAATGCCTGCTGTCGGTCTTCGTCCCATCTGAAGGGGGTATCTTCCCGAGTAAGCGGTGTCAATGGCCATGCAATGCGCGAAAAAATAGCAATAAACCGCCGGTAATAGACACAGAGTCTTAAAAAACGTCGCACTGATTTTTTGTCTGATGGCGTCGGGAAGTTTGCCACGGCGGCACTTATATCCGGGTCGGGTCGGATGCCTTGGCTGTTCACGACGTGACCGAGGAATTGAAGTTCGTGGATGCCGAAGTGACACTTTTCTGGTTTTAGAGTAAGACCGGCCAAGCGTATTGCTTCAAAAACTGCTTCGAGCCTTCGTAAGTGTTCCTCGAAAGTCGCCGAAAAGACAATCACGTCGTCGAGGTACACCAAACCAAGCAGGTTTGCCACTTAAGTACCGACAGAACCGTGTCCATAAGACGCTGGAATGTTGCTGGCGCCGAACACAAACCGAAAGGAAGAACCTGAAATTCATAAAGTCCATCGGGCGTAGCAAAGGCGGTCTTCTCACGATCTCTCTCATTCACTTCAATTTGCCAGTAGCCACTTTTTAAGTCCATAGACGAAAAGTAACGTGCGTTTCGTAGTCTATCCAATGAATCATCAATACGCGGCCGAGGGTAGACGTCCTTCTTTGTGATCTGATTAAGCTTACGGTAGTCGACGCAGAAACGCAAGCTACCGTCCTTCTTTTTGACGAGTACTACAGGTGATGCCCAAGGACTGTTAGATGGCCGAATAACACCATCTTCTAGCATCGTTTTCACCTGTTTTTGAATTGCCTCACGCTCCTTTGGGGCGACTCGATAAGGATTTTGCCGGATGGGTCTGGCGTCGGAATCCGTGATGATGCGGTGTTTCGTCAGTGCCGTTTGACCAACTCTTGATGTGGATGAGAAGCAGCCGTGGAACTTGATCAGCGTGAGAAGGCGGTGTCGAATGGGAGATAACATTGGACCAACGTCGACAGGTGTCGGTGTAGTGATAGTAGACGCTGCTGCTTCTTCCCCTAAATGACAATCTTCTGTTTGCGAGAGTTCGTCAAAATAGGCAATAGCCGTGCCTTTAACTATGTGTCGGCGTTCTGTGCTGAAATTCGTCAATAGTAGTTCAGCGCATCCGTCAATAACAGTGATGACAGCCCTGGCAACAGAGATGCCGCTAGTGAATGCAAGCTCCTTGATGTGTTCAGCGATGCCAGTACCGTTTTGTAACTTGTCACAGTGCACGGATACGAGAGAACAGCTTCGTGGCGGCAGTATGACGTCGTCATCGGCAATACGGAAGCGAGGTGGCTGGTGTTCCTCATCTGTAGCAGTCTCTGAGCTTACAGTGAACCTTACGCTTCTGTCACGGATGTCAATCACAGCCCCGTATTCGAGCAATAAATCCATTCCCAATAAGAGCTGTTTACAGCACTCGTGAAGAATGACGAGGGTGGCGACAAAAGTGGAACCAGCGATGAAGAGTCGGGCCGTGCACTTTCCACACGGTGTCATCAACTGACCTCCTGCAGTTCTTATATTGGGTCTCTGCCATGGCATCTTGACCTTCCTTAGTCTGTCGTCTAGCTCCAGGCTTAATATAGAAAAGTGGGAGCCGGGGCCCATAAGAGCCGTCACTTGGTGGCCGTCAATGTGAACGACGAGGTCAGCGCTGATAACGTCGGTTATGTCGGCAGTTGTTCCATTCGTCGGATTAGTCATTGCTGTCGTCGCTGTCATCGTCTTCGGCATCGGTGGCTTCAAGCTGTTATATGTCTGCAATGGGGGCTGTTCGGTAGTTCGATTAATGGCAACCCCACCCCCCGATGTCACTGCGTCTAGTTGGCAAAACTGCGACGATTAGGTGCAGTGCCCCGCGCAGGAGATGGAGAACGTGACCCGGGCCTCATTGGATTCTGCAGCGGTGTGCTCATAGGAGTGTCATTGCTTGTGCGTCGATAGTCGTACGTAGCGTAATCATGGTAGCGAGGAAATACCGAGTACTGAGCGTCGCGATAACGACAAACTCTCTAAACGTGCCCGGCTTCGCCAGAATGAAAGCATACCGGTCGACGGTGAGCGGTACGCCACCAATCGGTTTTCCGACGCTGGTAGGTGAATGGGGACTCACTATTGAACCACGTTTTGGGCTTCACATTTTGGCTAAATGGCATTCGTCTTGTCGGCGTGATTGGTGCGGCTGGGAAAGTCGTCGGCGGTGGCAGCGGCTGTGTTTGCAGGGTTGGTGGTGTTCCAGTCATTGGAGTCTGCCGTGCTGAAGGCGCGACGACGGGGCGTCGGACTGCATCAGCATAAGTAAAATGTGGTTGTACACCATTATAGCCGGATGAAGAGAGAGCCTGGTGGATCTCATCCCGGACAACATCAGCGACAAAAGACAATACCGGCGTCGGTTCAGTTACTGGAATTAAACCAAGCTGCCGAAGCTCCTCCCTCAAAATTTCCTGGATGACTTCCCCGCAGAGGCCTGTTGTTGTCGCAGAGGCTCGCCGCAGTCGTAACAGGGCTACTCGCTCGGACGTTGACCGGGTACTGCTGGCGGTACCGTTGCTTTAGGGCCCGTTCAATAGCTGTGGCTTCTTTCGTGAATTCAGCTACTGTTGTTGGCGGATTTCTCACAAGCCCAGCAAACAGTTTCTCCTTCACGCCTCGCATTAGATACCGCAGCTTCCTGTCTTCCGGCATCTCGGGATCCGCCCTGCCGAAAAGACGGGTCATGTCCTCGGCGAACATAGCGACGCTCTCATTTGGTTTTTGAATTCGAGCTTCCAAGAGACGTTGCGCATTCTCCTTTCTGTCAAGACTACTAAAGGTGTCGATCAGCTGGTTGCGGAAGTCGTCCCACGTAGCCATGCTTCTTTCCCTGTTGATGTACCACGTCTGGGCGTTGTCTTTCAGGTAGAAGTACACATTCGCGAGCTTGTCTTCTTGGGTGGCCCACTGGCTGTACTTCGCGCAGCGTTCGAACTGGTCCAGCCAGTCTTGTGCATCTTCATAGGTCTCACCATGAAAGCAGTCAGTAATCATGGGATTCTGAAGTGTCATGTGCGATGTAGCTGCAGTGGTCATGGTGGTTGAAGGAGGCAAGCGATTGCTGGCAGTTTCTGTAAAGGGATTGAGCTCGGGAGCTAGGCCTCGCAGACGGCGGCTGGAACGGTAGACTGGTGTGTCGACGGGTGGTAGTGATTCCGGGCTCGAATGTCGGGTCCGCGAAGGGGTGCCAAGCATGAAGACGTACCCAGCACCTCCACCAGTGTGACGACGCGAGATTGACGAGCACACAAAGCGCCTCAAACATATACGATTTATCATCGCAGGAAACAGACTGCAACAACTTCGTCTTTTGCCCTCGGCCAAGGACACTCGCGCTGCTTCGTTCTCCTCACCACTGGCACATAGGCGTGGCAATATATATATATATATATATATATATATATATATATATATATATATATATTGCTGCAACAGGTTCGCCACATTCAAGTAGCCCGCCACAATCATCGTCACCAGCACCAGCAAGACCCGGCTCGCCTGGCATGCGCCACGCGTTCGGACGTTCAACAACGAGGAAGAGGAAGATCGTCGGATCTGTGCCACTCGGCTACTCGAACTTGACGACCATAGTTTTTATAATCGTGGGCACAAGTTCGCCCTAATAAAGACGCTTGTTTTTTTAACCTGTCGGCGTCAGCATCGCTACATTTCTGGTGGAAGTGCTGGGTTATGAATCGAAGCCCCACGAGCTCAAGACAGCGTAGCCCCGACGACCAGCGTATCAACCCCGTGGAAGTGACTCCTGTACACCAGAGGGCAAGTCGCCGTCTTCGAGGTGACTCACCTGAGTTCGGTCCTCTTCACTTCACACCAAGGGGAATTCAAACGGTGGATGCCACCACTATGACTAGCCAGGTAACACCGGCACAAGTGTTCATTAGCCAACCGCACCAGCCGCCAGTTTTCCACGGCGACTCGTACGAGGATGTTGAAGCTTGGTTGGACCTGTTCGAGAGAGTAGCGAGCTTGAATGGATGGGACGAAAGAGAGAAGCTCCGTCGCGTATACTTCGCCCTGGAAGACTTCGCGAAGACATGGTTTGAGAACCATGCAACCTCGTTGTCTACCTGGGAGGTATTTCGACGACAAGCGGTGGCTACGTTCGCGAACATAGACCGGAAAGAAAAGGCGGAGGCAGCTCTTCAATCGAGCAACCAGCTAACGAACGAGAGTGCTGCTATGTACATTGAGGACATGGTCCGCCTGTTCAAGCGTGCGGATTACAACATGGCTGAGGATAAGAAGGTGCGCCATCTAATGCGCGGAGTGAAGCAAGAGCTGTTCGCCGTTCTCGTCCGCAACCCTCCGAGCACGTTTGCTGAGTTTTACTCGGAAGCGACGGCCATCGAAAAAACACTGGAACAGCGGGCTCGGCAGTACAACCGGAATCTTAACTGCGCATCTGCACAGGTATTTCCCGGAGGCGTGCGAAACGACGTTGAAGCCCTGCGAGAGCTAATTAGATCAGTTATCAGAGAAGAACTGAGCAGACTGCATATGCCCCAGACTTCAACTGCACTATCTGTTACGGACGTTGTTCGTGACGAACTGAGGCAGGTGATACGAGAGCCAGAGCGTGAGCTGCAGCCGGTTCGACCTATCCGAACATACTCTGAGGTTGTCAGACAACCCACGGTACACAGCAATGCAGCAGTTGCGATGGCAACGACTCCTCTCCCACCTGCGGCACGCAGCGCACCTCGTCCACGGGAACCGACAGCTACCTATCTGTCCCCAAGAGCACGTAGCACACATCACTATGCGGAGCGTAGGCCCAAGAAAAGTGACGTCTGGCCTGATCACGAGCGCAGGCCTCTGTGTTTTCATTGTGGGGAAGCGGGTCATCTGTACAGATTCTGTCCTTACCGACAGGCTGGATTAAGAGGCTTCCCGTCATATGCACCGTGCCCCCGAAACGGCGAACGACCAGCGGAGATTGAGGAGTACTTGTCGACGCGCCAGAACTCGCCAACTCTACGCCAACACCGGTCACGGTCACCATCGCCTATGCGCTACCGGTCATCCAGCCCACGTACACCTTCAAGGCAGCCTGGTCATCGCTCTCCAAGTCCACACCCGGAAAACTGAAGCAAGCGACCTGTGGAGGTGAGGCCGCTGATAGCGTCAGTTACGAAGATCCTCCAATTTGGTTTGAGGGTGATGACGGTGTATTTCCGGTAGATGGTTGCAGCAACGAAAACGTTACTTCAGATTTGCGGTTGAGAATGGAAGGATGGGAGCTTAATGCCTTAGTCGACAGCGGTGCTGATTATTCAGTCATAAGTCACAAGATGGTGAAAAAGCTAAACAAAGTTGTGACACAGTGAAGTGTATCGCAGATACGCACGGCAGGCGGTCACATTATTACGCCCCTTGGCAGATGCACTGCAAGACTTGAAATACGGGGCTTTATTTACGTGGCCCATTTCATTGTGCTGCCAGAATGTTCAAGAGAACTCATTATAGGAATGGATTTTTTGTGAGCTAATGGCGCCGTAATTAACCTGCGTAGGTCCAGCGTGTTGTTTTCGACTGAACGAGCTATACCTGTGGAGGAATCTGAGGAACGACGCCTAACTGCTCTACGCGTTGTTCATGATGACGTAACTGTGCCGCCACGCTGCAGTATAATGGTGCTCGTAGAAAATGATGCATTGTACAACCGCGAAGGCATAGCGGATACAAATGTAGGACTGTTTTTGAACAAAGGTGTCTGCGTAGCTAGGGGTCTTGTTCACTTGACGAATGGCCGTGCAGATGTCCTACTCACAAATTTCTCCAATGAGCTTCAACACATCGCTCAAGGCACGGCTATCGCCTATTTACACGACTTCTGTATGGCGACTGAACTATGCAGCTTAACGACATCAACCACTCGACCAGTGGCCTGCAACATCGACACATCCGTGACCGTCAATCAGAGCCTTCCGGACAGTCAGAAGAAACAGATTTACGCCTTGGTAAAAGAATTCTCTGATTGCTTTTCAAGTACCTCGGAGGTCCAGCGCACGTCAATCACGAAACACAGAATTATAACGCAAGACGACACGAGGCCTATATGCCAGCATCCATATCGGGTGTCACAGAAAGAACGGGAAATTATCAAGAAGCAAGTGGAGGAGATGCTTTCTGATGATGTCATCCAGCCTTCGAATAGTCCATGGGCGTCTCCCGTAGTGCTCGTTAAGAAGAAAGACAACACACTTAGATTCTGCGTCGACTACAGAAAACTGAACAGTGTAACTAAACGAGATGTCTACCCCTTGCCACGTATCGACGATACACTAGATCGGTTGCGATCCGCAAAGTTTTTCTCCTCCTTAGATCTGAAAAGCGGATATTGGCAAATAGAGGTCGACGAGCGGGACCGTGAAAAAACGGCATTCGTAACACCAGATGGCCTCTACGAATTCAAAGCGCTTCCATTCGGCCTCTGTTCCGCACCAGCGACGTTCCAGCGAATGATGGACACTGTCCTCGCCGGATTGAATTGGCAGTCATGCCTAGTGTATTTGGATGACGTGGTGGTATTCTCTGCAACGTTCGACAAACATCTAGAGCGACTACGCACAGTACTGGAAGCCATCCGGTCAGCGAAATTGACAATCAAACCCGAAAAATGCCACTTCGGCTTCGAAGAGCTGCAATTCCTTGGACATGTCATTAGTTCCGAGGGTGTTCGTCCCGATCCCGAAAAGACAGCCGCTGTTCAGAGGTTCCCTACACCCAGAGACAAAAAGTGAGTGCGTCGATTTTTGGGTTTATGTGCCTATTATAGATGATTTGTGGAAAACTTCTCAAAGATTGCGGAACCTCTTACAAAACTGACAAAAGACGACGTGCCCTTCACGTGGGAAAGCGAACAACAGAAAGCTTTTGACGAATTAAGGAAACGACTACAGGGTTCACCAATACTTGCCCATTTTGATGAGACAGCCGACACAGAAGTCCATACCGATGCCAGCAATGTCGGCCTCGGCGCCATCCTTGTCCAGTGGCAAAATGGTCAAGAGAAAGTGTTAGCCTATGCCAGCCGCAAACTATCAAAAGCTGAGGCAAACTACTCTGCAACTGAAAAAGAGTGCCTCGCAGTCATCTGGGCCATAAACAAGTTTCGACCCTACCTTTATGGTAGACCGTTCAGAGCTGTCAGTGACCACCATGCTCTATGCTGGCTGGCAAATCTCAAGGACCCGTCAGGACGACTAGCAAGATGGAGCCTTAGGCTGCAAGAGTATGATATTACGGTCGTGTACAAATCGGGAAGGAAACACAGCAATGCCGACTGCCTGTCACGCTCTCCCGTCGATCCAAGTGTACCTGAAGAGGAAGACTTCCCGTTTCTAGGCGTTGTCAACACATCCAAAATCGCTCAACTACAACGAGATGACCCGGATTTGCTGGCACTTATACAACACCTGCAGGGTCTCGACGTTCAAGTCCCTCACATATTCTCCAGAGGGCTCTCCGCGTTCTGCCTTCGAGGAAGTGTCCTTTACAGGAGGAACTTCGAACCTAATGGTGAAACGTTTTTACTAGTCGTGCCCACAGCCATGCGAGAGGAAATTCTGCACGCATGCCACGACGAGCCAACATCTGGACACATGGGTGTGAGCCGAACATTCGCCAGGATTCGCCTGAAATACTATTGGCCTAAGATTCTCGCATCAGTGCAGCGCTACGTGAAAACTTGTCGTCAATGTCAACGGCGCAAAACTCCACCCGTAAAACCAGCCGGCCTTCTCCAGCCAATAGACCCTCCAGATGTCCCATTCCAACAAGTCGGCATGGACTTCCTAGGACCTTTGCCGACATCGCGTGCAGGCAAGAAATGGATAGTCGTAGCCACAGACTATCTCACCCGTTATGCTGAAACTGACTCTCTATACAGTGCGACAGCTGCCGAAGTCGCCAAGTTCTTTGTGAACAACATAGTGCTCAGACATGGTGCGCCCATCGTCGTTATTACGGATCGGGGCACCGCATTTACTGCAGACCTAATGCAATGCCTGATGCGCATGACAAATACCGATCACAGAAGAACAATGGCGTATCACCCTCAGTCAAATGGCTTAACCGAACGCCTCAACAGAACTCTGACCGACATGCTATCAATGTATGTTGATGTTGAACATAAACAGTGGACGAAATATTACCCTACGTAACATTCGCATATAATACAGCCGTTCAAGAAACAACCCACGTTGCCCCTTTCGAACTAGTATTCGGCCGAAGAGTGACCACCCCGCTGGATGCCATGTTACCACTACAGGACGAAAGCAGCTATCCACCTGACTTAGATGACTTCTTGCAAAGAGCCGAAGAAGCACGGCAAATGGCAAGATACCGAATACGCCACCAACAGCACGTCGATTCTAGTCGCTACAACAAGCGACGCAGTGACACACTTTATCATCCCAGTGACAAAGTGTGGATATGGATACCAGTGCGCCGCCGCGGACTCTCTGAAAAGCTTCTTTGCCGATACTTCGGCCCTTATGAAGTACTCAACCGTATCAGCAACGTCACTTATGAAGTTAGATCCGCTGGACACGTGAGTTCAAGACGCCGCAATCCCACGGAAGTGGTCCACGTAGTCCGCATGAAGCCCATCATGACAGATCGTCGAAAAACGAGTGAGAGTGCGCGTGTATCTTTTCACTGTCTTAAGAATCGGAACGATGCGTCTGAGGAGGGGGGCAATGCTGCGACAGGTTCGCCACATTCAAGTAGCCCGCCACAATCATCGTCACCAGCACCAGCAAGACCCGGCTCGGCTGGCATGCGCCACGCGTTCGGACGTTCAACAACGAGGAAGAGGAAGATAGTCGGATCTGTGCCACTCGGCTACTCGAACTTGACGACCATAGTTTTTAGAATTGTGGGCACAAGTTCGCCCTAATAAAGACGCTTGTTTTTTTAACCTGTCGGCGTCAGCATCGCTACAATATATATATTTATATATATATATATATATATATATATATCATTCGCGCTTGAATGCAGCATTGCTTAATATGTATGCCACAGCCTCCTAACTTTTTTACCGCTCTGCCGCGGTGGTCTAGTGGATAAGGTACTCGGCTGCTGACCCGCAGGTCGCGGAATCGAATCCCTGCTGTGGCGGCTGCATTTCCGATGGAGGCAGAAATGTTGTAGGCCCGTGTGCTCAGATTTGGGTGCACGTTAAAGAACCCCAGGTGGTCGAAATTTCCGGAGCCCTCTTCCACGGCATCTCTCATAATCATATGGTGGTTTTGCGGCGTTAAACCCCACAAATAAATCAATCATTACCGTTTTTACTGCTGAGCTGTAAGGCATACACATCGTTGATTGTGCGGTGTCCAGCATCGATCTGCGTACAATAAAACTCACGTGATCTTCTCACAACAAGTGATGATGCCACACAATGACACAATTATATATATAACTTCGAAGGTCACAAAAAAGCGTCCTGTCCTCACGATATGCGATGATAGGACTACAGACATCACATCGTGACGTCATCAATTTTCATCATTCATCTCTTAAACCTGCGCAGTATATGCAGGCAACGCAGCAACACGTGATGCGCGGTAAGCTTTAGATTGCTTGATTGATATGTGGGGTTTAATGTCCCAAAACCACCATTTCTATATGAGAGACGCCGTAGTGGAGGGCTCCGGAAATTGGAGTGATGTCCTGTTTTACCCTATTTCATTCCTTGCTTTTCATCGTGCCACCGGATGAGACCACGCAAGACATTTATTTCATCGACCACATCGTGTACAGGAAAATCTTTCTTGAAGAGGAACTTGAAAAATGGCAATGTTGAGAATGAGCCCGGACGGCGATGAATGAAGCACGAAAAAGAGGTTTTCTATGAAAAAACCTTCACAAAAACTGGCACTGATTGAGTGCCACGGAAGTATTGCACGTACGCCTACTGATTTTTATACCGGTGGCGGTTGATAGACTAGTTAATTACTGGCAACGCAGCAGAAACGGCTCGCCACCTTGGCACAGAATGAAGTTGCGCGTTGAAAAGGCGACGGCTTTCATCAGCCGTTCACTCTAACCTAGCCCTTCTCGGCTCCTTTGCTTTTAACTGCTCGTGCTGGTCGAGCGATGATCCGTAATGACCATTTCAATCAATGCGAACCTCGATCACCCACAGCATTTACTCTTCGTTCTCTGGGAGCCTGCACCACTTCCGAAAAACTGATTTCTTCTTACTTTTCTGAGAAATTTGTTGCCTTTCTGAGAAATTTGTTGCCAGTACTTCTATTTCTTTTCCAGATCTGCCCCCCTAATATTGATTTTCTCGTGCCGCAATTTATTGCCCCTTTTTTTATCGTTCCGTAAGTGAGCAAGTTTTTTTTTTGTTTTCAGGTGTAGTAAAGGTTTTCCATCCTTAGTTCGGGAAAAGAGGCACACGTTAGTTCTTTCCTATACGTTTCAACTGAATCATAGCATAATTAACGACGCTTTGTCACTTGTATTTATTTCAAGTTAACAATATTTTAGCTCGTTTGAAATCATTGTTTTCATATTTTCGCAAAGTTGGGCTAGTGCGAATAAATAAGTCAGCCTCAAGTTAGCATCATGCCATTGCACAGAACAGTACAATTCATAAAGGCATGATAAAAGTAAGTGATGAAAGTATTTAGCTTGGAATATTTTCAAGCGCACTAACTTCCAATGTTCGAGTGATAGTTGTCATAACCGGGACGCTATAAGAAATCGACATATGACCACGAAAGCACGCAGAGTGTATTAGAACAAAGCAAAAAACAGAGATTGCGATTGGCAAAATATTCCTTTCCAAGTGCTATTCTCGTAACACTTGTCCACCCCTGCGTAAACAGGTGTGTTGACAGTATACAAAAAAATGAATTAATAGATTAAACAACTCTGACGTAGTGAATACCTCTTTGTCAGTATGTCTTAATGCAGGAGCCCGTACTAAATGAATGTTCCCCCACATTCTTTTTTATCATGCTTTTCTTCCTTTCCTTTCGAAATATTTCTGTCCCCTTTCCCATCTTTATGCAGAGTATCCCACCTGCAATAGATAGGCACCGGTAAAATCTCCGTTTTCTTTAGAAAGAGTCTTTCTCTCTTTTTCCTCTCTTTATCTTTCATTACTTAATTACTGTTTAAGACGGAGCCTAATGGTTAAACACTTTGCTTGCGTTCACTTGATGTTACTGTCAGAAGTTACTGTTCAAGCACAAAGCTGAGCGAGTGGTGTTGAAAACTGTACATTAAAATATGTTCACGTTGTTCTAAGCAGTAGAACGTACACAAACTTACCAATACAGACATATGCATTCCCAATATCCCCCCCAGTGTGTGTACTGTGCACTGAAACGCTTTCCCGGTGCAACAATGCGATATTTTTAACCTTGTGGAACCTAGTTGTACCCCAGGAACCATTATATGAATTCATAAAACGAAATAATTAGGTTCTGCCATTTTCGAGAGCAAATTACGGCTCATGTCGATTGCAGTACCAAGTGCCGCGGGTATTAAACATGTTGCAATCTTTGAAAATCGAGTTGAGCACTCTTACAAAAAAGGCGTCAAAATAAAACCTACTAAATAAGTGTAGAATTATATAAACATTATTTGACGATTTCAAATTCTTGTTTTTTGTCTCTTTTTTATGCTGAACCGCGAGTACGTATAAAAACTGCTGTATATGAAGAGATGTAGATTTTTTGTGTTAATGTATGAGTCGGAAAGTGTTCAGATGTTTTATATATGGATATTGTTGACATAGAAGCGTGTGAAAAACTACTCTCTCCTTCTTTCTCTCTCTATAAATAAATAATTAAATAAATAAACAAATATATATATATATATATATATATATATATATATATATATATATATATATATATATATTGGTAGCTGATAGTATGTTTATATAAACAAGGTGCAACTGGCGTTAGACCGCCGATTCTCTTTCGTTGATGACAGCTTCCGTTGAACTATGGCATCGTCAAATTGCGTGCAGGTACGTGTTGTGAAATTTTTTCGGACATTAGCTTCAGTGCAATTTGTGAGCGCATGTTTTGCCTGAAAAAGCATGTCTGTCTTCACACTGACATTGAAAACTTCGTCGGGAAAACGCACCACGCAGTTGATACGGGAAAGTGTGTGGCGTGAGAAACCGAGTAATTCAGGCATGCCTGAGTGCTTCGGCAACCATCCCGCCCATACAAAATCACGGAGTAACTTCGCACGTGAGGCGCCCAAGGCGAGCAAGCGACAACCAACCTCAAACTATAGTTTGAGATGAGCAGAGAAAAATATACATAGATCGTAATTACAGTTCAAACTATTATTTATAGGCTTCAGTTTAGCGTGAAACACAAGCTATCTTGTAAAAGGGAAATTTCAAAGAATAATTTTTGAGTTTATTTTGTTCATTTAAAACTAGCGTGTAGTTTTTGGCAGAGTAGATGCCTCATGGCAGCATCCCACAAATTATTGGTCAGCTGCCAGCTCGTAAAACGATCACGTGCTTTGGCACGCCAGCAGGCATGAAAAGAGTGTGCCACACTCGCTGTGACGTCCACTTGCGGCGCTGACTAGTAATCCGAGGTCTAGGTGCACATATATACCTGGAAGGAGCCTTTGGAGAGCTGAGTGAGTTTTCAACGAAGGACGTGTTTCTTTACGCGCCTGTCTATCATCGCTTTACGTTATTTTGCGCACAGTCCTTTTACGGGCTACGAATGCCGCTGAAAAACCGCCGCAAAAAGGTGAACCAACAGGAAGCCGTCGCGGCAACCTCGACATCGCCGTCGGCAGTCACACAGCAGCAGCCGGCACAGCCGAAGCCTGCATGCACAAGGCGCAAATCCTGGCGACAGGAGAATCGCAGCCATGACTCGGCCACCATCGTCCAGTCCCTGAGCGATAGAAAGTGACAGCCGGTACTTTTTTCTCTCCTGCCACGACTATTGCATATTGAAAGAGAAAAACATTTCGGAGCACCACAGCAACGAAAGTGTCCTCCACCTCTAGTTACTCGTGGAAACATCGCACGCGAGCTTCGTCGACGTCCAACACCTAGCATACGACGCGGGAAGAAGTCGGAGTCCCCAGATTCCACTTCCATGTCTTTAGTTTGCTCCCTCTTCGACCAGACGCTGTTACGAAGCGCGACGCCAACACGGTCCCGAAGGCGCCCCTGCTCCGAAACTCGCTACTGCCAGAGTCACTGGTGTTTGGTAGAGTATGTTTCTCAGCTCGCGACTGCTTCTGCGCAGAGCTGATAGACGAGTGGACAAGACGACGGTGAGTTAAGGCAAGGTTTATGTACATCATAGAAATAGAGACGTTAGATATTCGGCACTGGGGCCGACAGCTTAGGGACTCGAAGAGCCGAGATGCCTTCTTTCTGACGTATACGTCGGCTTCTCTCTGACGCATAGGTCGGCTTCTTGTATATGCACCTGGTGGATCTTTACGTCACCAAGTCCAGTCAGAAGCGCCGCTGGCCGTGACGTCAGATTCCTCCAGTCAGGAATCGCCGCTGGGTTGCATTATGATCCTCAAATCTGGAGCCGCTGCGCTGGGTTGCACCCAAGAACGAGTGATAATGCCACGAATTGCGTAAGACTCACCAGTCTGGATGGCGCCGCTTGCTTCATCGTGCCCATGAGCCGAGAGAGCTCACCATGCATTGCGTAAGACAGACTGGTGCCGCCACTTGATGGCGTCGTTGAGGTGATGGCGCCAGGTGGGCTCGCTCGCTGGCCTTGACACAGATTGCCTTTGAAGAGGCAATGTCATTTGGTGTGGACTCCCCAGGCGTAACAACGCCAACAGCGGTGCCCGTACCAGAGCCCCTGTTCCCTTCTGCAGCAGTAAGCGAGAGCGGTGGCACCATGCCTCAACCAGATGCTGACACACCAGCGCTACCTCTGTTACAGCCTCCGGTCCTTCCTGCAGCAGCGTAAGAGCGCGGCAGCACCATCTTGTTTTGCCCTGTTGGGAAGAAGGCCAACTTTCTGACAACAACCCACGACGCTATCGCGGCCCTTCTGTCTGGCTTCCGGTCCACTCGGTGCGTGCGCGTCAATTATCGACGCAACGTCGTAGGAGTCGACATCCAACCCATCGCGGACCCTACACCCCTTCTTCAGGTGAGCCGGCTCTGCGAGATCCAGGTTAGGGGCAAACTACTCGTTGATACCACCAGCGTGGACATCATCTACGGCGTTGACGAAAACCTCGGCTTGGGCGACATTGCGACCAACCTGGTTTTTGCTGTCGCTGTCATCTCCTGTGTCCTGTGCGGCAGGTGCCTCACGGTAACTTTGGGGGCACTACCATCCCACCAGAGGTGCCCCTATCCAACCTCAAGAGGCTCCAACCTCGTCAGTCGCGGCCCTTTCAGTGCACCCACTGTGGCCGCTTCGGTTATGCCACGACGATCTCCTCACGGGACGAGTGCTGCCTGCGTTTCGGTAGCAGGCACCACAAAGGATTGTGCTCCATGACATCCCCACGCTGCATTAACTGTGGTGGAAACCACCGAGTGGACGAGCGCCGCTCTGCCCTTCCTGGCGGATTCAACAACGCAAGGCCACCGTCATCGTTGCCTCTTCGTGACGCGCCGCTAAGCTTTGGAAAACGTCAGGATCGCAGTCAACACCAACGACAAGCGTGCAAGCGTGGCTGTCGTGAAGGATCGCCCTTTTCGCGACGCTGTCGCCAATGGTGGCCGATCGGCGTCGACAACTGCCCCTTGCGCTGCTACGAGTGCACGTGTTGTCTTAATGACCACTTCTCTTTCGACCCAGCCGGCCTCTCTGGTCAAACCGAAGGACTCCGTGCTAACCGGTCTTGCTGCGGCAATTCGTGCTATACTTGCAAATTCTCCCAGGGTATTCGCCAGCACACGGTTTTTGTGCGGCGGCTTTGCTCACCTACGATGCCATCAAGTCCATGGATTAGCCCTCTGAAGCGGTGCTACCAACGTGTCCAACGGACTTACATCGCGATTTTGGAAAGCCCCTTCTTTTTGTCCGTGTTAAAACGCGCATATCGCTGTACGCCCGGCTCACTCGGCGGTGTTCTCTGTCGACTGCACGTGCGGCGTGGGTGTTCTTGCGGGAGCATATGAGGGGCCAAATCGAATGCTTTTTGTATTTTACCCTTCTGCTACCTTTTTAATTCTTATACTTTTCACTTCCATACCCCCATACCACACACGGTGTTGTGAGGTATCCTCCACAGAGAGAGACAGTAAAGATGCCGAACTCATTTCTTCCATTTTTCTCTAACAACCATTACCCGAGATGGCTTTGCCCTGCAGTGGGCGTAGTCAGGCCGATGATGATAAACTCCTTGAAGTAGACAGAGGGATGAACACCGCTGAAGCTCAGTTAATAGAGCATCGGAAGTGTTATTCGGAGGTCGCAGGTTCGTTCCTGCCAATAGCAAGTTATCTTTTAGCCGTGAAGCAGCTTTTTGACTAGCCTGTGTAACGCTGCCCGTACGTCTCTCCGTGCCAATGCACCACACCGCATTCTCCCCGTCGCAGTTGTCGGAACGAAGCAAAGTAGGTCAAGTTGCAGCTGTGTGTTGATGTCACTCTTTCTTTCACCCGTAGCAGCTGCCGGCTCCTTCCAACATACCTAGGCTGTGTTGCTGCTGCGCCCGCTCAAACCACACTTCTCTCTCGCTTCACCCTCTCAACCATCCGCAACGCTCGACCGCACGTCGAGCGGAAACACTTTTTCGGTTCACTTATGTGCTATGAAACTTACACAAAACCCAACTCACCCCCGTGTCTTTGCGTTGCAAAGAAACGTTTAATCGAGTAAAGGCTACACCGAGTTTCGCTTCAAACCGTTCTTCCAGCACGCGCGTTAATGGCCGTTTAGGCCGGGTCAATGCCGTGCGCACCGCTGCTGCTGCACATCTCATCATGGTTCCCTTCGGGGAGATGGTTCATAATTATTTTGGTCTGCTTTTCTATCATCACATTCACATCAATAATTACTACAAAATAACATGTGTAGTTTCCTTGGCGTTTTTGACTTTTCGTTCTATAGAACGCACGTTGAAAGACATTCAGTGCTATATTGGAGAGTAAGATAAACACAGAGAGAAGAGAGGAAGGTAGGAAGATTAACCGCAATGAAATCTACTCTATGCTAACAAAAAACTAAAAAATAAAACAGAAGGAGAGAGAAAAAGCAACATGAAACACATGGACATGAAATAGATATAGCGGAGAATAGGGAATGAAAGGTAGAATAACAGTCTCTAACAAGGCACTACTGTACTAAAAATTTAATAAAGCACTGATAAATCTCTCTTATCACGACAGTTCGGGTAAAAATAAGAGTAGCGGATGACACCATGAGCAAAAAAGCAGTGAAGCCGGATAAAATTTGGCAGAATGGACAGCCCACTCTCTCCGCAGGTGACATTACCAAGTAGCTTCAGCGGGCCCAACGTAGACACCTGTGCACTACGTGTCCCTATGACAGATCTAGCATCTCAATCAGTGCACGCGAAAATGAATAGGAACCCTGGGAAAGGTCTGTCGTAAAAGCGGGCAAATCCACTCCTATGTGATTGGTTTGTATGCCTCTTTTGAGACACCCAATCCGTGTTGCGAAAACCTTCTGCACGTTAGCGGCGTAATTTATGGACCACGTGAATGCACCTTCCAGTCATTTAAGGATCCATAGTGTGAATGTTTCTGTCTTGGTCAACTCATCCACCCTCTCTTTCTACCCTCTTTCTCTTTTCTGACTTATAAATATATAATTAAGCTTGATTGCTTTATAATTTCCCGTTATGCTAGAAATCGTGGGTTAGATTCTTCAACCACCAGCTTTATTTCATAGAGAGGGATTCTTCTGGGCTGACACTACCACACACCAACCATGTGGTAGCAACAAGCCATTCCATGGAAGGCATTTAGGAAATAACCTTGCACTTGTATTAGGAAGGTTACGCAAACTATTTTTCAACTCTAAGGGTAATGATAACACTCTAAAAACAATGACCTGACATTAAGCACTGTTGCAGATTCCATGTCAAAGAACGCATGCTACAGTTCACTATCTTTCTCTCAAAAAGTTACCAATTTTTTATGTTTACGCATTGATCTCCCTTGCAGGGAAATACTTGTTGAACTCTCTTAGATTACGGCAATGAATTACCTTTCAATCTGTACACAGTGCAGCTACACACGGCAAGGAGGGAAGATAAATCGTCTGTCCGAAATTGACAGCAACTTTTAGATTGGCTGCGCCGTCAGTGACGTCGTTTTCTCCGTCATACCCAAGCATGCAAGCCATGGCCAGCGGATGCTTGGAGGAGGCGGTGGTTCTTGAAAAGCAGCGTATGGGTAGTAATTGCGGGGACGTCTTTGGTGGGGCGGCAACTCTGGGCGGGAGTTTCCCGAGCGGCATTTCAGCTACATCGGAATTGAACCACTGCTAAACAATTCGTATGCCCACTGGAACTTTTCCTTGTATTTATTTTCTGTCCTGAGGAGGCAGTTCGGCGCCTTGGCACCGATGTTTGCCGCATTTCACAAGCATGCGTCTTGTTGTCTGACATTTGACACCCGCATTGTAGATATGACCACCTGACTTCAGAATGCAAATCATAAAGGGTTGCGCTAAATTATGGACATTATAATTACCCAGTAAATATCAGCTGCAACAACTGTTCTGGATTTAGACATTTGGTAGATGAAATAAAACCTCGGGGTTCCCATGACCAGGACTCTTCGAGTGAGATTTGCGTTTCATTGCACATATATTCGATGCTACGTGGAAAAATGCGCGCAAATGAGATATACTCCGCCAGGTGCACAACAATCTCAGCTGCTCAAAAACACTTAACTATGTCAATGAACGGATTTGATTATTGTCTTTATTATTTACTGTTAATTACTTCGTCAGTTGTTTTGCCCCTATCTGAAGTAAACATACGCTCTAAACTCAAAAGTTTCCAATATAGCTTCTAACACGAAAAGAACCCATGATTTTGTACCAGTTTTATGTTGTACACTTTTTTTGTTATTCGAAAAACACAAAGTAATATCATGAACGTTACCAATAATTACTGTTGTACATATATTCTCCCTCTGTATTTCCATTCCTAAGGGCTGGCTCTAAAAAAAATCACAGCAGATCCACGAAGTGAATGATGATGAGGGGGCCCAAACGTCCGTCCGTCCGTCCGTCCGTCCGTCCGTCCGTCCGTCCGTCTGTCTGTCTGTCTGTCTGTCTGTCTGTCTGTCTGTCTGTCTGTCTGTCTGTCTGTCTGTCTGTCTGTCTGTCTGTCTGTACGTCCGTTCACCCACCCCTATCACACTTGAGCACGCATCGGACGGATTGACGGACGAATGGATGCTTCACCCGACTTATGATCATTCTCTCCATTAAAATGCTACGAATTTATTATTAGAACAGCGCCATCTATTCTATTTATTTGTATTAGAAAGGTTAGGTTAGCCTAAGTTGTTGTAGGTAGCCGGCAGATCTAGCCTTGCATAATTTGCAGGCAATTGCCCCGCCCGGTTTCCTCTTTGCTAATTGTAGCTAATGTCTGTTGTTCGTTTTCTAACTAAGCACGAGCAGGCTCTTAAAATAAAAATCGTGCATAGCGCAACATAAGCCTGCATAAGACAGCCACCTCTGTGCTATTTCACATATAGTATTGTGCCGGTACTCTATCTCACTGCACGATACCCCAAACATAATTGTCACTAATCACCAGTCACATGCGAGGTCTGTCACATTCGAAAATTCCAAAAGAAGTCGTGACACCTGTATCCTGAATATCGAGTGACCACGAGGATATCAGTCGCGCTGTCACATGGCGAGCTTAAACGTTGCAGTTCCTCAAATGAACCTTGCCGTTCCTTCTTAAGCGCACAACACTTAAGCAAATAGGGTTCTATATCACCATTTTCTTTGCACGTCGAGCACAAGGGCGTCGCGGAAAGTCTGATCTTGTGGAGCCATGCTGGTGTACGCGCTGATCCCGTTCGGACGCGATGAAGCTAGCAGGCCTTTTCCCTTGATAGCCCTTTAGTCACATATGACTAGTGAGGCGTTAGCCTTAACGAGTGAAAATGCTTATTGACAGCTTCTCGTAAGATACGCTGATTGTCTTTGGGAGCCTTCTTCGTTGGTGTAAGCTGCAGAGCACTCTGGGCAAGTCCGTCAGATGCCTCATTACCCGCTATACCCACATGTGATGGAATCTATTGTAACTTATGTTTCTACCAATGTCATGCAGGTATTTAAAGATTCGCAGTGACCTTTAAGTGCATCGATCCAAAACCAATTCATGTTTTAGCCGCTGCAAAGTGGCCTTACTGTCCGAAAAGAGCATGACTTGTTGCTGCCTACAAAACTTCAGTTTCTTCAGAGCTGCCTGAATGGCCATGCTTTCACATGCTGTAGATGAAACAACACACTCGAGTTGCGCTGCCCAGGACGCCTTCTGAGACGGGATCACAAACGCTGCAGCACTTGTTCCACTCACTATGTCGACGGATCCATCAGTGAAAACTTTCAAATGATCGGCGTGCTTTTCTTCAATATGTTCAAGTACAAAAGAACGCACCTCTGCTGTGGGTGTGGAATGCTTGCTGTGCATCCGTGGAATTGTCACCTGACAGTCGACATCCTCATGTGATTAAGGTGGGTCTTGTCGAAGTTGTCTGTGTTTGGGAAAATCAATGCCAAGATGGTGAAGAGTGTTGAGGGCCACGGAAGCTCGCGATTCCCTGCGTCGCCGAACGCGACTGAGTAGTTCTCGTCCTGGGCTCGACTGGCCAAGTCGGCAAAGCTGTGGCAGCAGTCGTGGAGAGGCGGGAAGACGTAAAGGCCGGAGACAAGCTTCATGAAGCACCTTTATGATCGCTGCAAACTTTGGCACTCCCAAAGCGACTCTGAGGCCTTTACGCTGAAGTTTTTCTAGCTGTTCGTACTGTGACTCACTCGGAGAGCTCAGAGGCAATCGGAAAAGCACACGATTGACAATTACTGCTGCGTGGAACGTCATGATTGACGTTGGGTGGCTTCCCCGCTTGTTCCTGCCATCCTTCAAAAAATGTGTACACGGGGTGACAGTGCTGACATTGTCTTGTGTACACCCGCCACCTGTTTATTCTGGTGTCTAGTGTGACTCCAAGGAATCTCATGTACTTAACTTTCTTAATTGATGAATCAGGAAGTAATATTTTCATCCTTGTTTCTCGTGTTCGCATACCTGGGAATAGGATGAATCGAGACTTCTCAGCTGATATTTTTAGTCCAATAGATTCAAGATAGGTTTGTGCGGAGAGTATAACTCTTTCTTTGGCCAATCATATCCAATCGCTTATGCTGATATCTGGACAGCCAGATTCATATGTCGTCGGCATAAATTTATAATTAAACTGCCTTGCTCACAGTCTTGAGAGCATTAGGAAAACCATCCATGGCAACATTGAAGAACATTGGAGACAGGACACTGCCCTGTGGCACTCCTCTGGTAATTTTTCTTGAGCAACTGAGTGCTGTCTCCAGCTTCACCTGCATCAAGCGATCACTAAGAAACGCCTGAACAAAGCGTAAAAAGTGCCCGGTCATTCCCATAGACGCAAGACCACACATTATCGTACCTTGGAACACGTAGTCGTACGTTTTTGAAATGTCCAGGAATATTGCCAGACTTGAAAAGTCGTATGCTCGTTGGTGCTCTATGTGACTCACCAAGTCCAAGATGTTGTACTGTGCACTCAACCATTGCCAAAACCCATTCATGCATGCTAGAAGGGCCTTGCGATTCTCCATCCACCATGTCAGCCAAACACAGGCAAGCTTCTCCAACAGCTTCACTACGCACTTAGTGAATGATACTTGTTTATATGATGCCAGTTCTGCGCTGTCTTTACCTGCCTTCAGCGCCGGTACGACCCAAGCGATTTTCCAGGCTTGAGGAACGTTTCTTGACTCTGAAACATAGTTTAAATGCATCAGAAGCCTGTTATTCACTTATGCAGGCAGAATTAAGATCATTTGGTTTCTAATTTCGTCAGCTCCAGGAGCACAGCGTGGACGGAGACAACTCATGGCTGACGTAAGTTCCCACAGCGTGAAAGGTGCGTCATGGCAGATTTGGATTGAGGCGGAAGTGGGTATGGCGGTTCACTTTCTCTTCAATGAAATAGACGTCAGCAAAATCTTCGGCTAGACATGGCATCGGTGTAATCTTGAATAATGCGAGGACAATAAATGGTCTCAAAGGCTGAGGCGTGCTTCCGACACTATTTACTACTCGCCATATTTTTGACTACGGAGCATGGAGCAGAAAGAGTGTCTAGCTTAAATTGAGGACGACGCAGCGAGCAATGGAAAAAAATAGGTAGGTGTAACGTAAAGGGATAAGAAGAGAGCAGAGTGGATTAGGGAACAGACGGGGGTTAAGGGTATTATAGTTGAAATCAAGAAGAGGAAATGGACATGGACGGGTCATGTAGCACGTAGACAGGATAACCGCTAATCATTTAGGGTAACTAACTGGATTCCCAGAGAAGGCAAGCGGTTTAGGGGGAGACAGAAGGTTAGGTGGGCAGATGAAATTAAGAAGTTTGCGGGTAAGAATTGGGTTCAGCAAACGCAGGATCGAGTTTACTGGCGAAACAATGGAGAGGCCTTTGTCCTGCAGCGGACGTAGTCATGATGATGATGATGATGATATTGTTACGGGGAAGATTTATTCACCGAGAGCTGCTCTTGCTAACGGCTTAAAGAGCGCACAGTTATGCAGGCCAACGGGAGGAGCTCGAGAGTCCAACCCACTACAACCACATTGTCGTCTTCTTCATTTGGGTGCCAATTCAGCTGTGTCGGGGTGACAGTTCCATACACGTATCATCACCCCGGCCCGTAAGGCACCGTCTCGGTGCCTGTTAGATGAGCGAGTCGGCGTTGTAGGGCTTGAGACGGGAAACGTGGACTACTTCCGTTCTGGGTGCAGCAGCTGATGAGTTTGTGGTAGCGGCAATCTCGTAGGTCACAGGTGTGACCTGACGAATGACTCGGTAGGACCCAGCGTATGGCGATAGTAGTTTCTCGCAGAGGCCAACACGTCGAGATGGGAGCCACAAGAGAACAAGAGATCCCGCAGAAAAAACGGCATCTCTATGTCGACGGTCATAAACAGACTTCTGTGCTGTCTGCGACGACGATAACTGAGCACGCGCTACCGCGCGAGCTGTGAGAGCACGGGTGATCGCATCCTGAGCGTACGAAGTGGAGGATGGGTGGTCTGATGAAAGCAGTGTGTCGAAGGGCAGTAAGGGATGACGTTCGAAGAGTAGATAAAAAGGGGAGTAGCCCGCTGTTTCATGATGCGACGAGTTATAGGCGAAGGTTACGATCGGAAGAGCTATGTCCCAATCAGTGTGGTCGGTAGATACGTACATGGAAAGCATGTCTGTCAATGTGCGGTTTAGGCGCTCCGTAAGGCCGTTAGCCTGAGGGTGGTAAGATGTGGTGAAGTTGTGACGGGTAGCACAAGATCGGAGTAGATCATCAACCAGACGAGATAGAAAGTAGCGCCCACGGTCTGTGAGCAGGTGAGTCGGAGCGCCATGCTGGAGAATAATTTCGTACAGCAGGAAGTCGCCAACGTCGGTTGCGCAGCTGGTTGGTAGCGCTCGAGTGATTGCATACCGAGTGGCATAGTCTGTGGCCACTGCAATCCATTTATTTCCATTTGTAGAAGCAGGAAAGGGACCTAGCAAGTCCAACCCCACTCGATAAAATGGCTCGCCTGGAACTTCAATAGGTTGAAGAAGACCGGCAGGGGGAGTCGTAGGCTTCTTTCGACGCTGGCAGAGGTCGCAAGATGCGATGTAACGGCGAACAGAGCGGTACAGACCCTTCCAGAATACTCGTCGTCGAATGCGGTCGTAAGTTCTGGAGACTCCTAGATGTCCAGAAGTTGGAGCGTCGTGGAATTGTCGCAGAACATCCTTTCGCAGGTGATGCGGTACGACGAGTAAAGGTTCCGCGCCGTCGGGGTGTAAGTTGCGGCGGTACAAAATGTTGTCTTGAAGCAGGTATCTGCTGAAAGAAGGGTCAGCACAACGTGATTGAAGGCGGTCAATGATGGTGAGCAGCGATGGATCTCGGCGCTGTTTGTCAGCCACGTTCAAAAAGTCAGTGATGGCTAAAACGCAGGCATCGGATTCCAAATCAGTGGAGCTAGGTGGATCAACGGGGTGCCGGGATAAGCAGTCAGCATCGCTGTGCAGCTTTCCAGATTTGTAAACAACCGAGAACGTGTACTGTAATCGAAGTGCCCATAGGCCGAGTCTTCCTGTAGGGTCCTTAAGCGTCGACAGCCAGCAAAGCGCATGATGGTCCGTGATCACTGCAAACGGACGTCCGTATAAGTACGGATGGAATTTCGCGATAGCCCAAACGAGGGCTAAGCATTCCCGCTCAGTTATAGAATAATTTTGTTCTGCTTGCGACAAAAGGCGGCTAGCGTAGGCTATCACACGGTTGGTGCCATTCTGTATCTGAGCGAGTATAGCACCAATGCCATGGCCGCTTGCATCGGTGCGAAGCTCTGTTCGAGCCGTTGGATCAAAATGAGCCAACACGTGGTAATTTGAGGGCGGTAATTAGCGACGCGAAGGAATGTTCTTGGTCCCTTACCCAAGAAAAGGCCACATTCTTTTTGAGGAGATCCGTGAGGGCCTAGCAATATCCGCGAAGTTGAAGACAAAGCGGCGGAAGTATGAGCAGAGCCCAATAAAACTGCGAACTTCTTCTGTGGAACGCGGAACCGGGAATTCTCGGACTGCACGGACTTTGTCAGGGTTGGGTTGAACACCAGTGGCGTCAACAAGGTGGCCGAGTAGTTTAATCTGCCGACGTCCAAATGAACATTTCGACGAATTCAGTTGGAGACCAGCGGAACGAAAAACGTCAAGAATTGCCGAGAGACGAGACAGGTGGCTTTCGAAGGAGGGCGAGAAAACTATTACGTCATCCAGATAGCAAAGGCAGGTCGACCATTTGAAACCGCGAAGAAGAGAGTCCATCATACGTTCAAAAGTAGCCGGGGCATTACACAACCCAAAGGCATGACCTTGAATTGGTAAAGGCCGTCGGATGTCATGAATGCTGTCTTCTCGCGGTCGCGGTCGTCGACCGAAATTTGCCAGTATCCGGATCGAAGGTCAAGGGTCGAGAAATAGTTGGCACCGTGGAGGCAGTCGAGCGCATCATCGATTCGGGGTAAAGGATAAACGTCCTTCTTGGTGATCTGATTCAGGGGGCGATAGTCGACGCAAAAGCACCAGGTGTTGTCCTTCTTTTTAACTAAGACCACAGGGGAGGCCCAAGGATTCGATGAAGGCTCAATGAGGTCTTTACTCAGCACTTTCTCGACCTCCGTCTGTATAACTTTGCGCTCAGCATGTGACATGCGATAAGGGCGTTTGTGGAGTGGACTGGCGTCGCCGGTGTCGATGCGGTGGGTTACGGAACTTGTGCGGCCCAGGGGACGGTCATCGACGTCAAAGATATCCAGGTAAGAAAACAGAACACCCCGGAGTGCCGCAATTTTGGAAGGTAAGAGGTCGCTGGATATCATTTTGTCGAGGAACGCCTTATTTTGCGACGTGATGACAGGTTTCGCCATGGTCTTAGTGTCAGGTGTAAAAGAACAAATCGAACATTCATCAAGGGTGGAAAGATCGGCTAAAGTGATGCCTTGGGGAAGAACTTGGGTCGACGTAGAGAAGTTCAGAACTTGAAGTAGCACCGTGTTGTTAGCAACAACCACTATAGTATGTGGTAGTGCGATGTGGTGCGTAAGGGTGAAATCAATTAGGGGAGCTACCAGATAGTCTCCATCAGGAACGGACGGGAAGGGCAACAGAGGAACGTACATAGCAGCCTGGGGCGGTAGCCGTAGAGACTCCACGGATTGTAGCCGAGTGCGACTTGGAGGAGTGAAATCAGAGCACAAAGGCTATTCGAGCCGTAAGATACCGGTAGAACAATCGATGAGGGCGGAGTGGGCGGTTAAGAAGTCAATTCCAAGGATGACGTCGTGCGGGCAAGCATCGAGGACTGCGAAGAGAACGAAAGTGTGGTGGCCAGCAACAGTAACGCGGGCAGTGCACATACCAAGCACCGATGTTCGACTTCCGTTGGCAACTCGAACAGTAGAGAACATAGCTGGTGTGAGAACGTTTTTCAGGCGAGATCGAAGTGTAGAACTCATAAGACATACTTGGGCACCACTGTCAATTAGAGCAGTAACGGCGTGGCCATGAACGAACACCCGAAGTAAATTGCGTCTTGAATTTGTAGCCGGTTGAGGGTTTTCGTTCCGAGTCAGCAACGCAGCGCCACATCCAGGAGTTGCACTCGTCAGTTTCCCGGGGAATGGCCAGAATAAGCCGGTGTCGGAGAGTGGCGGCGTTGAGGGGAGCGTGACGGCCGACCCTGAGGTGACGGCGAGCGGTTTGACCAGTTTCTTTGGCCGACGACGTCAGCGTAGGACGGTTCGGAGCGTGGAGATGAACGGCGAGCTGAAGGGTCCTGAATATGGTCATCTGAAAAACCGGGTTGCGAATAGTGTCCACGGTCCTGATGGCGGTCGACATCACGAAAGCTTGGCCGGAAATACCACCTGTTGCGACAATGGCGGGAGATGTGCCCAACTCGAGAGCAAGAAAAGCAGATGGGTCGATTATCGTGCGTACGCCACTCAGATGGATTTCGGTAGCGTGGTGGAAACCGAGGAGTCGAAGCTGCCGCAGCGACAAGTGGAGCAGAGTGGTGGTCAGCGTTGTGGACAGGAGTGCTCATGGGCTGCGGCTGGGGAAACTGGACGCCCAGGTTAGCAAACTCCTGGCGTACGACGGCTTGAATAAGCGAGACTGTTGCCCAGTTGTCTTGCGCAGGGGCCTGATAGGAAGCGGGCGCCATGGCTTCAAGCTCCTGGCGAACAATCTTTGCGATATTGGCAGGAGGCGCAAGTAAACGGGGTGCTGCAGAATCCTCGCAAGACGAAGTCGCAGCAGTGTTTGGTAGTCTCGCGATGTGGTGGGTGATTCGCCTGCTTTTAGCTTGTTCAAATCGTCGTCATTCAGATATGATGGAGTCGACAGTGGTGCAGTTCTTGCACATTAGTATGTTGAAAGCATCATCAGCAATGCCTTTCAACATGTTGCTGATCTTGTCCGCCTCGGACATGTTTTTGTCAGTCTTCCGGCACAGTGCCAGTACGTCTTGGATGTACGTGACGTACGACTCCGTCGATGATTGAAAACGCGACGCGAGGTCCGGCCTGGCTGCCATCTGACGAGCAACTGACCGACCGAACAAATCGCGAAGCTTTTGCTTGCATGTGTCCCAGCTGGTTAATTCTTCTTCATGCGCCTCATACCAGGTGCGTGCCGTACCCCGTAGGTAGAATAGAATATTTGCCAGCATAAGCGTTTCGTTCCACCTGTAGTGCTTGCTGACGCGCTCGAATAATGCGAGCCATTTTTCGACGTCCGTACTGTCCATCCCGGAAAACGTGTCAGGGTCGAGAAGATGGGGGGGGGGGAAATTACAGGTGATGGAGCCGGCGCGGATGGCGAGGCCTGAGTGCCAGTTTCAGGCATCGCGGCTGGACAAAGCTGGCGTCCACTGCGGAGTTCCAGAGCCGGGTTGTGTGAAGACCCCGCACCTTGCACCAAAAGATGTTACAGGGAGATTTATTCACCGAGAGCTGGTCTTGCTAACGGCTTAAAGAGCGCACAGTCATGCAGGCCAACGGGAGAAGCTCGAGAGTCCAACCCACTACAACCACGTTGTTGTCTTCTTCATTCGGGTGCCAATTCAGCTGTGTCGGGGTGAAAGTTCCATACACGTATCAATATTTTTGACAGTGGAGTAAATGCACAAAACTCCCCCAAAACGTTCCCGATTATTTCCTCCGAAGTTTGTTGTTTTGTCGGCGTATTTCTGCATATAGTCTGTTGAGCTGAGTTTTTCTAGCAGGTTTGCCACTTCTCCGCATAAGCCTTAACTTTTCTCTGCCATACTAGCCGCACACAAATTACTGAGTTTTAAGTCTGGGGCTGGAAAATGTGCAGATAGCCAAAGTATAGTGGTTGCAGCCGCTTTGCTTGCCAGCATAACCTGAAACATATCACCTGATCGGTGATCTAGATACTTTCGGTAGCGACCCCCATCAGTTACTTTGCAAGATTTAGCTATCGTGAAATGGTAGCCAGCAACATCGACAAATATAGAGAAATAATCACTTCCCATTCTGTCCGGAGCTGTGCAACACGTGAGTTGAACGTCACTTGAATGCAAAATCAAGTCAATAATACTTGTACATGCTGGGGACCTAAAGAATGTTACACTGCCATCATTTGCAATGCATAGGTCTAGCTTATCAATAGAATTTTCCAGACAACGTCTACGTGCATCCGAGCTCTTATCCCCCCATGACGTGTGATGCGTATTGAAATCCCCAGAAATGATGCGCGGAGCTAGGCGACGATGACACAGATCTTCTGAAAACTTTCGATAGAATTTTTTTGGGAGGTGACGCATACACCGATGCAATGCTGACTTTGCCATTTCCTATCTGTGCCCTGATCGCACAAACTTCTATAACTTTTCTGCACAAGTCTGCCAGATTGAGTGCCACGTGTGCTATCTCTCTTCGTATATACACAGCGGCGCTTCCAAATACACCGGCGCTTCCATCTGGGGAAGTCGTTATGGTGGGGTTCTTGTGAGTGACGTACCCAGTGATTGATCTCTGTCTAGGCAATCCGGGCTCCTACTGAGCCAAGATCGAAATCTGCTATTCTCTCATAAACAGGTGTAGTTCATCCATGCGAGAAAAAATACCGGCACAATTCCACTGCTTTGTGATATGCACGTTTCGGTGATTTAACGCGCACTGAGGCTTGGCCTTTGGCATCCTACCACTGGTTGTGCCTGAAACAACAAAGCAGCACTGATTCTAGAGCCAGCACGGCCTGCAGCATGGTCTTCGCAGTACCCGTTGACATTGTCGTTAGGTGAGAACGTAGAGCGGCAAACAGAACACGAACAATCTTCACACTGTCGTGGATATTATCCTCATTTCCCTTTGTCTTCGGCTCGTATTTTTTGTCTCAGTACTCTGGCATAGGTAGCTTGTGTAGAAATATTCTGAGAAGACTCAGTTGGCCTGGCTCCTTGTTTTGCTTGACTCGCACTTTCCGGTGTTTTCAGGAAGCATTCTTCTGATTGCACCTCACGTACATTTTTTGGACTAGTTGATATTGTATCTTTCATCAGTGGAGGAAAATCCTCAGGTAATTGAGCAACTGACCGGTCAGTAGTTGGTTTAGTTGGTTTAGGCCCCGTAAGAAAGGCTTTTCGTCCATGCAGCGCACTCACTCGGAATTGGCCCACACTATGTCTCGAGGGATGGTCAGTATTGCAGATTGCGCATTTAAAATCCGCCTCGCAAGTTCCGAAGTCATGAGGACCTCGACAGCGTTTGCATCGCAGCTTTCTTTTGCAGAATTTCGCCACGTGGCCAAAACGTTGGCATTTAAAGCATCTTGGTGGTGGCTCCGTGTATTCAGTGGTTTCATGTCAAGTGAGGCCAAAGTTGATAGTCAGAGGTCACTCGATGTTTGGGGTAAACGCAAGTACCACCGCGTCTGTGGGTCTAACTTTCCCCTCATACGTAAAAGAAACTTTCAACAATCTTCCTGGCGTGAATCACGCCTTGGGGTTTTGTGTATCCGAGAAGATCTACCTCTGTGTACCACTACGGAACACCTCTGTCAAGCAGATGTTGTGCAGGTAGGTATTAGGAAGACGAGCACTAACTGCTACACCAAACAGCTTGCCACACCTGAAAAGCGTATTTACTTGATCTTCAGTGGCCACGCCAAGCAGTGGCGAACCTTGCGCAGTAAAATAACTCCGAACTGGCTCAGCGTCAATGACCGATGTCAACGCAGAATGTAAAGCAATAATTTCACCTGTCTTAAGTCTTTTCCGCTCTCTACAGGAGATATAATCATCGGAATACCCACAGTTCTGCTTTTGCGGTGGCTTACCATCTTGAAGTTGTCGTCCTCCATTTCCGATCAATCGTCTACCTTCTCGTCGAGTCCCACTATTGTGGATGCGTCGTCATCAGTTGTAGGTTCATTGGTGTCGCCACATTTACGTTTCCCCGGTAGTTGGTCTCGTCGTTTCGATGGCATGTGGGATGAATCAGACGTCTGCCGTGGTCGTTTGGAAGGCTGGGCCATAGCCGTAGTCCCGGAATGGTATCCTTCTTCCAATCGCGTCTTCATGAAAGGAACCCGGTAAGGGAAAAATCTTCTTGATGCCGCAGACGCCTTCGAGAGAATGACGGAAAATAACACAAAACAAGGAAAAATAGGAGACCGAGGCTAGAGTCAGCTGCACTCTCAACGAGTGGATAAAACGCTTATCAGATTTTCTGCCCGAGTAGATCACTGGGTGGGATCCATTAAGCACGAGCCGATGTCCCCGCACGTTTCACGAGGGGCTCTGGGGTCATCGTATCCAAGCTGCACATATCTTCTACCCACCCTTCCATGTTGTGTTGTGACTTTTGTTGCGAAATGTAATTGTTTAAACATTTCCCTACCATGTGGTTCATGGGGGCTGTTTTTTTGGCGCTGAGCCTGTACTGTGGTGGGTCTGTGTCGGGATCTATCTTTAGTAATATTGCTACGGGGCGCCACAAATGAACATAATAGGAAAGAGGTTGATGTTTAGTGCGAGCTTGGGCAGGCTGGGCTCCATAATGTATGCCTGCCTGTTTATCTAATGTAAAAGGTATTTTTCAGACGCCTTCTCCCCGTAACATTTTGGTGGAGAGTGCGGGTCTTCCCACAGTCAACATGCATGACGATTCTACGCAGCGGACGTTCCTTGGCTGCCTGTGCAATGCCTCATCAAGACGAGAACGAAAATTATTCGGAGAGTATACCCAAACCATGCTTCGTCCAACTACGCAGCAACCAACAGCCCCACAACCAACCGCTACTAACCACACCGTTGTTCTAACCCAACCACGTGACCCAGGCATCTTTTCGGGCTGTGACAGTACTGACGTGGAGGAATGGCTTTAGCTGTAGGAACGGGTGAGTGCTCTGTACAACTAGAATCCGACGCTTATGTTGGCCAATATTATTTTCTGGCACAGCTAAAGTTTGGTTTTACATCTTGCTAGGAAGCGCAGCCACTATAACAAAGAACACACAACACAAGCGCTTGTGTTGTGTGTTCTTTGTTATAGTGGCTGTGCTTCCTAGCAAGATGGATCCTTACCAACTGGCCCGATACAATTGTTTATTGGTTTTACAACCACGAGGAAGAGATCACGAGTTGTTACGTCTGTAAACAGAAACTCGTCGATTTCTTCGGCAAGCCCATTGGGCGTCGTCGTGCTTTGCAGAAAGAACTAGCGTGCCGACTCCAGTCCTGCATCGAGTCACATGTTACATACATACAACATGTGCTCGCCATCTGCCGGAAGGTAGACGACAAGATGCCGGAATCTGAAAAGGTCGCGCACATCCTCAAAGGAATTGTTGATGGCACTTTCACTCTCCTCGTGTTTCAAAACTTATCGACTCTAAACGACGTTATTAATGAATGCCGAGGCTTTGAAGACGCGAAACGTCGTCGTATCACTCCACACTTTCGCGTCTTCCTAACACGGTGGCAACATCTACCTTCGAGGACGCCCGTTTGCCACCAGCCCCTGCTGCTTCCGAAAATATTATGCGCATCGTGCGCCACGAAACCGAGGCAGCATCTTCCCTGTCTGACCAAGTCCAGGCCACTGACGACTCTCGAGCCACGATTTCTTTGATCAAGAGTGTTGTGCGCCAGGAACTGGCCAACGCTGGACTTCAGACGCTATGACCCGTTGACCGACCTGACTACCGACTGCCCAGTGCACCTAATACGTCCCGCGGAGCGAACAACCACCCACGTTACCGAAACTGAGCAGAATGGCAAACTTCTGATGACAGACCGATCTGCTTTAACTGAGGACGAGTCGGTCGTATTTCACATCATTGCCGCACTTCCTGGAATTAGAAGCCATGCTCACATTATGCCAACACCCAACGCCTACGTTCTGGTTCTCGGATACCGATTCACGAGGAAAAAGACGATGCTTCGCCATTCAATACCGGCCAACAGAACTGTTTCCCGTCGCTCTCTGGACGAATGTCCCGCTCAACTAACCCACGTCGCTCTCCCTCATCCTCCTACCGCCATTCTCGAAAAACTGACGGGCGCAGCTCCTAGAGGTGAGCCTGCTTCGACGACCCGACCCGAAATTCTTTTACACAGGATACCCGGTCACAACAACTTGATTAAAGTTGACGGTACTTCTGTGGCAGCACTCATTGACACCGGCGCTCACATATCAGTCATGAACTCCAGCTTTTGCGCTCGACTCAAGAAAGTGCTCACTCCCACTTCGATCACTGTTGTCCGAGTAGCCGATGGTGCAACACCAATAGTCACTGGGATGTGTGCCACCCACGTCAGTGTTGCTGGATGTCATACCACTGTTCTGTTCTACGTACTGAACCACTTCCCACATGACATCAGTTTGATTGATTGATATGTGTGGTTTAACGTCCCAAAACCACCATATGATTATGAGAGACGCCGTAGTGAAGGACTCTGGAAATTTCGACCACCTGGGGTTCTTTAACGTGCACCCAAATCTGAGCACACGGGCCTAAACATTTCCACCTCCATCGGAAATGCAGCCGCCGCCGCCGGGATACGAACCCGCGACATGCGGGTATGACATCAGTTTGGGACTCGATTTTCTGTCGGGGCGTTCCACCCTAATTTACTGTTCTGCTGGTGTTGTTCAGCTCGTCTTACCACACGTCGTTGACTCTCCTGATCCTGCGCCGCCAAAGCTATGCTCCACCGACTTTGTCCGCATATCTTGTCGAGCTGTGGCGTATATCGACGTCTCTTCTGATCCACCTGTGGCTGATTGCGATTATGTCATTTCACCCAATTCTACAGCCTTGTATTCGCTCAATGGTGCATTCTCCCGCACAATCATCACAATGAAGGACAACGTGGCATGTCTCCATATTGTGGACATTGGACTTTGCTCTAAAGTGCTGCAATGAGGGATATCTTTTGCAACCCTTGCCCCTGCCGGCGACTACCACATATCCGCCTTAACAGAGGCTACACCGTCATCTGCCAGTATTCATTCGGGCATTACATTATTACACTATACTGCATAAATCAAATGGCTGCCTCTGACTTCCCGGCTGAGCATGTGTCTGCCTTCGTGGGCTTTTTGCGTCGTATCAAGACCAACCCTTAGGTTAAATTATCGTCGTAAGGCATCAGATCAACACCAGCGATACAAATCCATTTCACCGGCGACCCTATCAGGTTTTCTCCACCGAGCGCCACGTGATCCAGCAAGAAGTCGACAACATGCTTCCCCGCGACATCAATGAACTTTTTCAAATACTTGGGCTTCGCCCGCTGTGCTCGTGAGAAAGAAGGATAATAGCTCGCGCTTCTGTGTCGACTACAGAAATCTTAACAAAGTTACAAAAAAGATAGATGACGCTCTTGACTGCCTTAGTGGAGCAAATTATTTCTTTTCCATCGACCTCCGTTCCGGGTACTGGCAGATATCAGTTGATGATCTGGACCATTAAAGACAGCATTTATAACTCCCGACGGGCTATATCAGTACAAAGTAATGCCGTCCGGGTTATGCAATAGCCCGGCTACATTTGAACGAATGATGGACGCTCTTCTTCACGGTTTCAAGTGGTCAATCTGCTTATGCTACCTTGATGACGTCATTGTTTTTTCGCCAACTTTAGAAAATCACCTCGAGCATCTCTCAACAATTCTTTTGGTTTTTCGCAAAGCAGGGCTCCAACTACACTCGTCGAAATGTCACTTCGGCCGCCGGCAGCTCACTGTCTTTGGACACCTTGTCGATTCTTCTGGTGTTCGTCCCGATCCTGAGAAAGTCCGCGCCATCAAGGATTTCCCTGTGCCGACATCGGCGAACGACAATCGAAGCTTTGTGGGCTTTTGTGTTTACTTTCGTAGATTTGTGTGGAATTTCGCTGATGTCACATGCCCGCTCACGGAACTACTAAAAAATGTGATTTTTGTGTGGGGACCTGAACAAGCCAGAGCATTCGTTGAACTGACGAGTAGCCTTACGACGCCACAGGTTCTCAGCCACTTTGATATATGCGCTCAAACGGAAGTGCGTACCGGCGCCAGCAGCCCCGGTATCGAAGTCGTTTTAGCACAACGACTGCATGGCTGCGACCGCGTTATTGCATACGTTAGCCATATTTTATCGCCAGCTGAACGAAATTACTTTATCACAGAACGCGAATACCACGCACACTTCTGGCCAGTGGCTAAATTTCGGTCGTATTTGTATGGACACCCGTTCACGAATGTCACTGATCACCACCATATGCTGGTTGTCGTCCTTAAAAGAGCCTAGTGAACGTCTCGGCCGGTGGGCTCTACGGCTACAGGAATATTCTTACACGGTTGTCTACAAATCAGGCCGCCACCATGAGGATGCTGATTGTTTGTCGCTTCATCCAGTGGACCCAGCAGACCTTTCTGAGAGCGATGAGTCTGCTTGCGTTTCGCACTTTCCGCGTTCAGCAACATCGGCGATCAGCAACGCCATGACCTTCACTTCAGAGATATAATACTTCGGCTCGGTGGTCCCACAACTCCTCCGTCTCTCTGTATGTTCTTACTCCAAGATGCCGTATTATATCGCTACAGCCTGCATCCTGACAGACCTGAGCTACTGTGTGTCATACCACAACATATGCGTCACACTGTCCTCGCACAGTTGCATAATATTCCGACAGCTGGTCACCCAAGAGATTCAAGAACTTATGACCACGTTTGACGACGCTTCTTTTGGCCCGGTATTTACTGATCTGTCTGCCGTTACTTGCAAATCAGTCTGCCTCATGCAAATCCTCTCAACACCGCGAAAAACCAGCAACCCTTCCAGCGGGACGCCTTCAGCCCATGCAGAACCCGTTCGAACCATTTTATAGGGTAGGCCTTTACTTTTTAGGATCGTTCCATTTATCGGTCAGCGCAAACAAGTGGATAGCAGTGGCCACGGATTACACCACTCGGTATGCCATCACGCAGGCTCTGCCTACCATTTGTGCGACCGACATCGCTGACTTTCTCCTAGAAGACGCCATACTACATCACGGCGCTCCTCGGCAACTGCTTACCGATCGGGGTCGCTACTTTTTATCACAAGTTATCCAAGACATATTACACTCTTGTGCTACAAAGCACAAGTTCACAACGGCGTATCACCCTCAAATCAACGGGCTCACAGAGCGGCTAAACAGAACCATCATGGACATGCTCACCATGTACATTTCTGCTGACTATCGTGGCTGGGTCTACAACCTTGCATTTGTGACATTTGCCTATAATACGTCCCGGCATGATACTGCACGTTTCTCGCCATTTTTCCTCCTGTACGGACTAGAGCCCACGTTGGCTTTTGACACGCTCCTTCCTGCCATTAGCCACACGTCAGAATACGCCCGCGATTGATAGAGCTCTAGAGGCACGTGAGATAGCTCGCCTGCGTCTGAGCGATTCGCAGGAACGAGAACGACTGGTCTACAACGCGTACCATCGTGATGTCCACTTCATTCGCGGTGACACAGTCCTTCTCTGGACGACATCACAGCGAGTTGGCCTGTGAGAAAAGCTGACTTCGCCGTACTCGGGTTCATGCCGTGTGGTGCGCCAAGTCACCGACATGACATATGAAATTGAACCTCTCAATGCCACCAGCACGCGATCGTGTTCCGACGTTGTTCACGTCACTCAGCTAAAGCGATATTACTCCTACCAACCAAGCACCGAGATGGTGCCTTTGCCGCTGGGGTGATGCTGCGGGGCGCCACAAATGAACATAATAAGAAAAATGACGATGTTTAGTGCAAGCTCGAGCAGACTGGGCTCCATATTGTATGCCTGCCTATTTATCTAAAGTAAAGGTATTTTTCAGACGCCTTGTCCCCGTAACAATATGCACATATTGGGGTAGGACAGTGTCTGTAGGCGACGCCCCACTTCCTGTGATTCTTTACAGAGGTTTGGCCCTGGGAGTGGAAGTTTCTGTCTTTCGAGTCTTTGGTGTTGCAGAATTTTTGTATACGTAAGAAGAGGGCCCATACTCAGAGCTGAAGATCGATGCGGTATGCCGGAGAGGGAGGTGCGGAAGAGTAATTCTCAGGCCTAACCTAACCTAACCTAACCTAACCTAACCTAAACTCTGCAATGGCTGGGTATCTATATTAGATCTTTCCATTCTCTCTCTGAACGTGGGGCCGATAACTGTGTAAGGATTCAGTTCTCGATGGGGCCAGTGTAGCCTATACTAAAATTTCAGTAGGCTGCTTGATAATCTGTTAGAATGAGGGTGGACTCGGTGTTTCGTAGGGCGAGGGTAATTACTGCTTCTTCCGTGCTAGTTGTGTCAGTGTCTTTGGTTGATATGTATACAAAAACCTCGAATGCCATCTAGTCATTTAATTTGCAAGGACATATACACAAATTACCATGTTGGGAGCAATTCATAATGTAGGGGTGGCTGCATACATACTATATACTACATACAAACGCAGGGGGGAACGACCCACAGTTAAGGAGCTTCGCTCCTCAAACCAAGGTACCCTCAAGACAAGGGCCCTAAAACAGGGTCGCTAACAAGAGCAAGGAAGAGAATCAAAATTGTGATTTGCTGCTGGAAACGCTGAAAAATCACAGCAGCAGTTCATCGCTCACAATTTTTTTGCGACCTGCACTTGTCCTATTAGGAACTCTATGATAATCGCAGTCGTTATATGCGCCTTTAGAAAGACTCTTTTTAGATATGGCGACTCAATCCACCACTTTGCGACCCGCTCAGTGTTTCTTGTGCTTCCTTGTAGCACGGCAGTCGTAGACGAGGGATCGATACAGTGTCCCGGCGCTTACGGAGACGTCAGCTCCCCTGACCCATTTCCGGCCGCTGGGCCCTCCGGCGACAGCTCCGAGCGCACCTGGCGTGCCGGCTGCCTGGCTGTGTACACACTCTGTCACCTCGCCAAGAGCTTAGGCGTGCATCGATCCAAGAGATGCTGTTAATAAGGCCCTTCACGCCTTTGCGTAGCGCTATAATGTGCCTGATGGCACTGACGCCATTTTTATTTAATTTATATACGGGCATTCTTTTTTTTCTCGCTCCCTGTCGCCTTGTTTGGCGAAGTTTCAAATCTGAACATTTTTTCGCAAATCTAGATGGACCAAAATACCCAGAACTAGACTACGTTAGTGCCTGTCATACGCAACTAGTCTCTCTCTCTCTCTCCGCTGTGTGTGTGTGTTGTTCAACTCCTTCATGACGTCATAATAACAACTACAGTGATGAACGTTACGGCGTTGTTTCCCGCGTTGGTACGTACGTACATGCCTGACACGTGCAGCACGCGTACGTGCAGGTTCCGCTGTTTGTCGGAGACAATCGAAAAGGCTGTTAAAAAAGCATCCGTTGCTGTAAGTGACGAATGAATGATTTAACTGTTTCAACATTAGTTCTGGACTGGAGTAGCTGACAAAAACACACTTGGTTGAAATAAACTTCACCTGAACCAATCGAAATCAACGTAAGTCGGTAAGTGAAGTAAAATAGCTACCTAAGAATTAATTATTATGCAAACTTGCACACTGTGGTTCAAATTGGCGGTGCATCGATCACCCACAGCATTGCGAGCATGACTGCTTCTAATATAATATAACATACGCATCTGCCAGCAACTGCAACTCAACATCGTGATGGCTAGTTTTGAATTCTACAAACATTCAAATTATGGTAAGTAAAGTCACTTTATTGAATTTTATCTAGTATTAAATCCATTTTTGGTACTTTTCGGTAAACACTAGCTAGCTTACGCAAAAAGAAAAAAAAGCGAGGGTGAGAAAATAACGACTTGTGCTGTTCATCTTTCCCTGCAAATGGATTCTTTGGTTCACCTCGAGTGCTTGCTCAACACTCCTCGCATGAAAAATGTGGTAGTATTCAATGCTGACTAACTGTGTATTTATTGATATAGATCTCCTGAACCGATTGTAGTCTGCCCGAAGTGTGTGTGTATTGTTTCTTTGTGTGATTCTTTAATTCTAAATTGTGGCTCACAATAACCCGCTATATATAATACCGGCTGAACTCGAGCCTCGTTAGCTTGCTTGAAGATGACCTTTACTTTTTTTCAAACAGCGAATAAGCAATATTCATATATAAGTAGAACATTCGTGAACGGCGCACCCTCACCTTCTTTCCGTCTTCCCCTTGCACTCTCTTTGTGAGTTTCAAGACAAAAAAAATGGGCAGATCCCACGTACAGTGGGAATCGATGATATGCAAAGCCTGAATGAGAAATATTGACACGTTCCTTTAAAATGAGCACAACGTTACGAGGAGGAGATAAATGAAGCTGTACATGACTTCCATGTCATAATTATCATGTTTGGATGTATCGTTTTTTTGTCGCCTATTCACTTGACGTGATACCAAATTTAGTATGCGTAGAGCTAGCGAAATGGCCGCGAGCACGCTATGAGCATGGTATATTTTCATATTTTTACTTTACACACGTGTCAGGGTTATCATGTTTGCACCAGTCATATAATTTATCAACCACTGGGGTCACGTAACACCAAATTTAGTATATACAGAGCTAGCAAAACTGCCCCGAGCGCATCATGAAGGACCTAATATACTTCTATGTAGCGTTGACGGCGCGCACGTAAAGCACAGTGACGCTATACGTTAGCAAAACGCGAGCACTCTATAGTCTGACACCAGCCGTGACCAGCGTCCGTCGGCGCGGCCCGACGGAAATCTGCGCGAAATGCGACATGTTGCATTTCGCACAGATGCCATATAATAACATTACTCTATGCCGATGCGTTACCCAGGCAACACTGCGTCTCCTTCTTTTCGTGACGCGCTGAAACGCGCATGCGTCACACCTACGTTGATATCAGCGTGGCTTGCACCTATGAGTAAATGGCAGGACCGGCACATGGCGTGGCAACGCCGGCTAGCACGTGCACCACGTCATGTCGAAATGTATTGGCGCCTTGACTGTGGCATGCAGTCATGGTGTCACGTGAGACGCATATCATGATTTTTATGTTCGCACTTCTCACATACCTTCGTCATCCATTGACGTCACGTAATATGAAACTTCGCATATTTGAAGCTAGGGAAAGGCCCACGAGCGCATCATGAGTGTGGCATGCAGTCTTGTTACATGACACGCATGTCGTGATTCTTATGTTTGGATGTGTCATTTACCTATGTCGTCCTTTCGCGTCGCATAATATCGAGTTTGGTACATGTATAGCTAGCGAAACAGCCGCGAGTGCATCATGAGTGTGGTATGCGGTCATCTTGCTACATGACACGCATGGCATGATTTTCACATTAGGGTCTGTTGCTCGTGTTCGCCATGGAATCTTCTCATACCACACCAGTTTTGAAACATACCATGTGAGCGAAACCAACGCAAGAGCTGCAAGACCATGAAATGTACATTATGACATTCATGGCATACATGTCATGATTGTCATGTTTTGACTAGTCAAATATGTTCTTCATAAAGTCATGTTAAGCCATACCGAGTTTGGTATCGATACCATTATCGAAACGGCCAGGAGAGCTAAAAGTCATAGGTGGCTAGATAGATAGATAGATAGATAGATAGATAGATAGATAGATAGATAGATAGATAGATAGATAGATAGATAGATAGATAGATAGATAGATAGACACGCTCAAAGTCGCCGAAGTTCGCTAAGAAATGCTTCACTTTAAAAAAAAACGAACATGCACCAGGCTAAGCAAACGTTAGCTCGCTAGCATGACGAACAGACGGCAATTTACGCCGTTTTATTGTAGATCATAGACGCGGTAGCAACAGCAATCAGCTACTTCCGTGAAGTTCGCGCCTGAGGCCTGACCGAAACTACGCGTCAGACATGACACTCCAGGGGTCCGGTGCATTGAGATATTGAAGAACAATGTAGACCAAATGCCATGCAATCTATTGATCTTGCATTGCAACCACGGCAATTTGACCTCTTCTTATATTGTAAGAATAGATTATTTTGAGGTCTTGATTGTGAGAGATCTGGAACTTTGAATCTTCTGCTATTCTTCAACCTGAACTAGTCTTCTGCATCTGTCTAAAACCTCCAGATGGTGTCGTTATAACGCAGCAAGAATTCATACGAACCAGATGAATTTATAGAAAGCAGTAAACTGTATTTAATAAAGTAAAACCGTTGCCTCGGAGATCGTGGGCACGTGGCGTCATAATATTCAAATATTATTGAAGCCTAGCTTCTGAATCTGTCCTTAAAGAACGTGCGCTATATTAGGTCCATCAGTTCTCATTTCTTAGGTAGTATTGATCAGCTAACATGCTCCCAGCTTGTTAAAATATTCTGACCATTATATCCCACACAGAGCAGACACTCTTGTTTTCTGTCTTCCTGATGTTATATTGAAAAGCATGTCAGAAGAAAATAAAATGAATTACCATCGATAAATTACCATAACAAAATCCCCCAGAGCTCAACAAGCCCTATCGATGTTTGTTCACTACTAGATAGTGCGAAAATTGCGACTTTAAAATACTTCTCCAGACCAACTTTAGTCACTATTTCTGCTAGATAGAAGCTTTCTACTTCGAAATCAAAATAAAGTGATGTTTGTGGCTGAAAACACTGAATGATTTTCATTGCATAAATATCAAGTAAAACCAATCATTTTGACCAAGTTGTCCTTGTAGGTTATTTGAGAAGAAACACTTCGTTTTTAGACTCCGAAATATATTTAACAGTAGCTGCAAGCTGTGATTCAGAGAGCTTCCTGGATATCATGGTCTCGGAGTAAATCGCTTTGTTTCTTCTGACGTTGTTCTCGAGGCCACTTCATCTGCCTTCTGATTGTTGCTGGTGCCTATTGTCTTTGGTGCTATCACTGCGAGATGGTTGCAGCAGATCGTCGCCGTCAGCTCTCTTTCCGATTTTGGAGCGACTCTAAAAAGAACTACTATTAATTTGTCGGAAGAATTCTTTCTAGGTGAAGAGGAATTCCTTCGACACTGGTCTTGCCTTTTTGTGTTAGTCTGTGAGAGATGTGTGAAGCTTGTTTTCAGGTCTACCTGTTTCTTGTAGGTTGATGTTTGCTTTGTACTGGCACAAATACCATGTGAACACCGTGTAAAGACTTAACATATGCACAATTACGTTTCATTTGTGTGTTCTTCGTTTACTATGTAATGTACATGATGATGATGATATATGGTGTTTTTTGGCGCAAGGGCCATTTGATGGCCAAAGAGCGCCAGTTCATGGGACAAGGAATGTGGACGATGATTGCGATTAGCGGCTGTATAAGGGCCATAAAATTACTCGCGGTAAGGCGGGTAAAAATATACAAGTAATAAAATCATGACCATGCCGTGAAAGGTATGTGTGGTGCGAATAGATGAACAAAGTTGGTGATAATAAAAGACGATGGTGGATATGTATGGCATTAGCACAAGTGCCTCATTCGTTCATACCCTTGCGTCCAAGGGCCGTGAGGCAAATGATTTCTTGTGTAGCCACCGCAGCGAAAACCTCTCAGGAGAGGACGTGCTACGAAATGCCCGGGTATATGATATGAAAACTATGAATTTCTTTTAAAAACGCTAGCAATGATTTATAACTAAAAAGTGGTTCCCTACCGACGAACATTGCAGGGTGTAAAGGTATATGTTGTCGGTAGGGTAATGGAAAGTGTTGTTTTCTTATAGTGTACAATTGTTTACATTGAATTAAAACGTGAAGAACTGTTAATGCCTCACCACATTTATCACACAATGGTGGATCACCACCGGACAAAAGATGTGTGTGTGTGTCGTGTATGTGTGTCCTATCCTGAGTCTTGTTAGTTTTACCTCTGTTAGACGTGATTTTGATACTGGTGGCCAATGGCCAAGGTGTGGCTTGATAACGTGTAGTTTGTTTTGTGTGTGTGTATCCCACTTGCTCTGCCAGTAATCTCTGAGGTTTCGTTTGAGAGACGGCTTAAAATCAAGGGCCGGGATTGATATGGATGTAATGGCGGTGATCTCATGGACGGATGCAGCGAGCTGATCCGCCCTCACGTTGCCTTGGATCTCACGGTGCTCGGCACACAGCACACTACAACATGTTGTTTGAGTGTGTAGAGTGTGCACAAAATGGAGTAAAGTGAGAGAAGGACTGGGTTTTTTTTGTTTTAGATGCGGAAGCATCTTATACTCGCGCCTTGTAGTGCGCCGTCCGCGCCGTCCGCGCCGTCCGCACCGCTTCTCGAACATTCGACAGCTGACGCGCGCGCATGCGCCGTCGCGCCGTCGCCCACCATCTGTGCCGCGCGCGCTTCTCCTTCGAGAACATTCGACAGCTGACAGCGCATGCGCCGTCGCACTGTATATATACTCAAGGTCGCGCTCGCTCGCTCAGTTGCCGCTCGTCGGTTGGTTTGTACGGCGCGTCGACGTCCAAGGTCGCGGTGAAATGAATTCCAACGAATCCACAAACACAATGATCGACGTCCCTTCGAACAGCGCCGCCCTTTCGCATACGTGTGTACGAGTTCACTCATTTAACACCCCCTCCTACAACCACGTTAACCAATTTAGCCATCGACCCAAGTAAGTCGCAATTTAACACCCCATTTCACAACCACGTTAACCAATTTAGCCATCGACCCAAGTAAGTCGCACTTTAACACCCCGTTAACCAATTATATGCTCCGCATCCTCCTCAGTGTTCCCCCGAGGGAAGCTGCGGGCAATTTTTTTTAAGACTGTGCAGAGCCGTTACCACACTGAGGGAGTCTGTATAAATTACTGCTATTTGTAATTGTTTGATGTGTTTAGCTGCCACAAGTATCGCGTAAGCTTCCGCTGTGAAGATACTTGAGCGTGGATGTAGAGGGCCAGCATCCGAAAAGGATGGGCCGACAGCAGCGTAGGACACAGAGGAGTTAGTCTTGGAGGCATCTGTGAAGTACTCAGGACGTGTGTATTTGTGTTGAAGTTCCAGAAAGTATGTTCGGATATGGGCAATGGGTGCATGTTTTGTAACTTCTAGGAAAGACACATCGCAGTTTATAGTCTGCCACTGCCACGGTGGCGGGTATGCTACAGGAGCCATTAAACTGTGTTCAAGTGACACTTCAGTTTCTTCAGCTAGACACTTCAGGCGAACTGAGAAGGGCTGCCTCATCGAAGGCCTGTTTTGAAACAGAGCTGAGCTCGACAAATCATTAATTGTAGAGTATGAGGGGTGCTTCTTGTCTGCTTTCACCTTAAGAAAATAAACAAAGGACATGCAAGTTCTCTGCAGATGAAGCGACCACTCATTTGACTCAACATAAAGGCTTTCTACGGGGCTGGTGCGAAAAGCACCCGTAAAAAGGCGGATGCCCAAATGGTGCACGGGGTCCAGCATCTTCAAGGCGCTTTGAGTTAGCAGACTGATAGACAACGGCCCCATAATCTAAGCGGGTGCGAATGAGGCTTCTATAGAGGTTCATGAGGCATTGCCTATCACTACCCCACGTAGTACGTGACAACACCTTTATAACATTCATGGCTTTTAAACATTTTGTTTTTAAATATTTGATGAGCGGTACGAAAGTCAACTTGTTGTCCAAGATTAAGCCTAAGAATTTATGCTCGGCTTTGACGGACAGTTGTTGCCCGTTCAGTCGAATGTCAGGTTCCGAGTGCATGCCTCTCTTTCGAGAGAACAAGACACACGTGCTTTTTTGTGGGTTAAGTCGAAATCCGTGTTCATCTGCCCATTTGGAGACCTTATTTAAACCCAGCTGAACCTGCCGCTCACACATGGCCAAGTTGCATGACTTTAAGCCAAGCTGAACGTCATTGACATATGTACAATAGAACATATTGCAGGGAATGGACAAGTGCAAACAATTCATTTTGATAATAAAAAGTGTGCAACTAAGCACACCACCTTGTGGCACGCCTGTTTCCTGGACAAATGTTTGGGAGAGCACACTGCCCAGACGGACACGGAATGTCCGGTTTGACAGGTAAGTTTCAATTATGTGAAACATTCTTCCGCGCACACCAAGGTGGGACAGGTCTCCTAGAATTCCGAAACGCCATGTTGTATCACACGCCTTTTCGATATCGAGGAACACAGAGAGAAAATATTGTTTATGAACAAAGGCGTCTCTGATCTGTGCCTCGATACGAACAAGGTGGTCTGTGGTGGATCTACTTTCTCGAAACCCGCACTAAAATGGGTCGAGCAAATTGTTTGTTTCAAGAATATGTACAAGTCGGCAGTTTATCATTTTTTCGAATACTTTGCACAAGCAACTTGTAAGTGCAATAGGCCTATAACTTGAAGCTAAAGAAGAGTCCTTGCCCTCTTTCAAAATGGGAATAATAATAGCCTCTTTCCAGGAGGTAGGAATAGTGCCAGAAAACCAGATAGCATTGTACAAGCAAAGTAGGGTTTTTCGTGTTTCAGCTGGTAGGTTTTTTAACATTTCATACACTACACGGTCAGAACCAGGGGCAGAAGTACTGCAGGAGTTTAGAGATGTTCGGAGCTCTGCTAGACTGAAAGCTTGGTTATATGCCTCGTATCTAGAGGATTTGTGTTCGAGTGTCTGCTTTTCTATTCTTGTTCTGTATTTTTCGAAAGTGTCAGTATAGTGGGATGAGCTGGATAACCGTTCAAAATGTGCCCCGAGGAAGTTTGCCTGATCTTCCAAGGTATCACCTTGAGTGTTTACGAGTGGGAGTGAGTGTACTTTTCTTCCTGCTACCCTTCGAACCATGTTCCAGACTTTGGCCTCTTGTGTATATGAATTTATCTCTGATAAAAACTTGTGCCAACTTTCTCTTCTGGCCTGCCGACGCGTTCTCCTTCCTTGAGACTTTATTTTCTTGAAGGTGTCAAGATTTTCGGCTGTTGGTGAGCTACGAAGCAATCTCCATGCCCTGTTCTGTTCCTTTCGCGCATTACGACACTCTGTGTTCCACCATGGGACGTGTTGTTTGCCGGGCATTCCAGATGTTTGCGGTATGCACCTGGCTGCTGCGTCAGTTAGAAAAGCTGTGAAGTACTGCACAGCTTCATTTATGTTTAACCTACATATGTCTGTCCAACTCAAACGTGTAGTGTTGTGGAACTGTTCCCAGTCTGCTTTGTTTATCAGCCATTTGGGAACATGTAGAGGACATTCATATGTTGTTTGTGAACTCAACACTACAGGAAAATGGTCACTTCCATATGGATTATTTATGATTTTCCATTTCAGTAGGGGTAGAAGTGAAGGTGATACGATGCTGACGTCTATAGACGAGTAAGTTTTGTTGGCAACGTTATAGTAGGTTGGCTCTTTCCTATTCAACAAACAGGCACCGGAAGAGAAGAGAAATTGTTCAATGAGACGACCTCGTGCATCACAGCGAGAATCGCCCCACAGTCCACTATGTGCATTTAGGTCCCCAAGAAGCAAATAGGGTTCAGGCAGTTCGTCTATTAAAGACTGAAATTCACGTCTTTCAAGACGGTGGTGGGGAGGTACATACAAAGAGCAGATGGTGACGAGTTTGTTTAAAAGTACCGCTCGAACAGCCACCGCCTCAAGGGATGTCTGGAGTGGTAAATGTGTACACGTTACTCCTTGGTTAATAATCATGGCTACGCCACCGGATGACGCAACAGCATCATCTCGGTCCTTTCGGTATATGACGTAAGCACGTAAAAATTTGTATTGGAGGATTTTAGGTGTGTTTCCTGTACACACAGCACTTGAGGTGACTGTTTGTATAAAAGCTCTTGGACGTCGTCGAGGTTCTTAAGCAGTCCTCTGACGTTCCAATGTATGATTTGTGTTTCCATATTGGAAGTAAAGTAGTGCTGTGTGTACGGTAAGGGAGTGACTTGATTAAGCTGAAAGGTCGAGCTCAAATAACAGGGCCATTATCAGGCCCTGTTATGAGCTTTTTAGTTCTCTTGGCGCGCTCCAGAGAGCCGCGCCGTTCTTTTGGCACCAGGGGTGCCGCCGTATCCATTGCCTCGGAAGCACTGGATGCCCGCTCACGCGAGCTGGTTTTTCGAAGCTTGGGCCTCGCCTGGCGAGGTGAGGCCTTGAGACCCGAGGACCCTGGAGTCTCTGGTCTCTGTTCAATAGTAGGCGGAGTAGACTCAACTACTGCCGCCTTGGGGGCAGGCGCCACAGCCAATGAATGGCTCGCTCTGCGCAGGCCGAAGGAGTGGCGAGGGCTGGTGCGACACTGCCCCCTGGCGCGCCGCATCAGCATATGTGGGGCCATAAAATGGCGAGACTCTTTTTCTTGCTTCTTTAAATGTAATGTTTTCTTTTATCTTTAAAGTGATGATCTCTTTTTCTTTTTTCCAGAAAGAACAGGAACGTGAGTACGCGGCATGATTACCACCACAGTTCACACAGTGTGCAGGTGCTTCGCAGTAGTCGGACGCATGGCCCACGACTCCACACAGAGCACAAGTTTTCCGGCCACGACAGCTTTGCGAGCCGTGGCCATATCTCTGACATTGGAAGCAACGGCGGGGGTTGGGAATATATGGCCTCACGGATGTCTTTGTATACCCAGTCTGAATGGTTTCTGGCAAATCGCTCGAAGCAAAGGTCAGTACTAAGTGTTTGGTTGGTATTTCTTTTTGATCTCTTCTTATCTTAATACGCTGTACATTTGTCACGTTCTGGCTCTTCCATCATTCCAGAAGTTCAGCTTCGGTCAGGTCAAGCAAATCTGCATCTGATACGACCCCGCGAGGTGAGTTCATGGACCTGTGTGGCGTAATACTGATGGGTGTGTCTGCAAACGTTGTGAGGGTGTTCAGTTTATCGAATTGGTCTTTGTCACGTATCTCAAGGAGTAGATCTCCGCTGGCCATTTTGGTAACCTTGTACCCGGCACCGAGAGTTTCGGTTAAGCATCTAGCCACTACGAAGGGGGATACAGTTCTGGCTTGTTTGTTAGTTTTTTCGCAGTGTATAACGTGGAAATGAGAAAACATTTGTCTTGGCCGGATGAAAAAATTGATATCTTCGGTGCGTACCCGCTTTGAGGAGGCACGATCACTGAGTAAAGGGAATGCTTTCTGCATGCTAATTGTATGTTGTTCAGCAGCGTTGGCGGCCACCCACCACGGAGCCCAACGAGGGGACGCTGCAAGTTTGCGCGTGCTGAAAGCTTGCAGACGTCAGCCGTACAACCCTGCTATAACCCAATGCACCTAGACCAAGGTAGGCTATTTGCACAGGGTTAACCCTTGCCGCCGAGAAATTTGGAAGTAAGCAGAAGAGAGAAGTAGACAGGAAAGCTAAAAAAGTAAGAAAGACGAAGATGTAGGGAGAGAGAGATAGGAAAAGGCGACTGCCGATTTCCCCTGGGTGGGTCAGCCCAGGGGTGCCGTCTACGTGAAGCCGGGGCCAAAGGGGTGTGTTGCCTCTGCCGGGGGGCCTTAAAGGTCCAATCACCCAGCGTTGGCTCAACCCCCAGGATCCCCTTTTCCCCGGACACGGCAAAGCCACGCACGGCTAGGCGTGGGAGGGAGTAGAAACTCCCCCGTTAGCTCGGGTCCGTGGTGTCTCTACACACCAAACGCCTACTTGCGCAGGCGCCCCTGCGGAGTGTAATATACATAAGTAAACATATCTTTTCGTAGCGATTTTTGATGTGTCTGGGCTTGTTGTGTTCCATCGCAATGTTTTGTTGTAATGTAATTGCTGTTCACTGTTCGTGAGAATGAATTTCTCTAAACACACGAAATTTCATCTCCTCATTTGTAAAGGAGATCTGCCTGCCCGTAAACTTGGCCCTGGCTGAAATCGAACGTGCGATATTACAAAATGAGATGCAAAGAATAATTTAGCTTGGCAGTTACAGATAATATGTTTTATAATGTTAGTTAGAAAAATTACAGAATGATGAAGAACTTTAGTTGTATAAATGCTTGTGCTTTCATCAGGGCAGAGCCCAGAGCATTTAGTTTTCCAAAATGCTTAATTTTTAACGTTATAGAGCAAAACGACACACACGAAAGCAGGAACTACCACAACTACTACAACAACAACAACATCAACAACAACAAAAACTACTAATAATACCACTACTACTACTACTACTACTACTAACAATAATATTATAATATTATATTAACAATTATCATAATAAGAATTGGCATATAAGGCAGAGGTTAGGCCCTACGAGTGGTTCCTCACTTTGTCTGACAAGCACTTTCTTCTGGATAATAGCGAAGTATAATAAACTGCGTAACTCTTTACTCTTGTAAGCAACAGATGATGGTATTCAAATGCTGATTAAAACAGAGTCTGTGCAAGAAGTCTGTCCACTAAACATTTTATTATTACTTACAAGACTTTCAATAAACGAAAAGAACCTGGGTGATCCCTCTTCTAAGAAATCGGTTAAACACGAAAGTAAAACGTGTCTTCACAGAGATAGCTGAGTGTATATTGTGGATTGTTCTGCCACGAAAAAATGAATGCTACAGCAACAAATTTCAATATATCGCGAAGAACGGCAAGCAGATCGAAACTTGCAGAGCGCACCCCAAGCAGAAAGCACGCACGAAAGCATACAAGACGAGCGCGCACAAGAAACTGTCACAGCTCGAAATTTAAAGCACGCTGCTCAAACATAAAGAGGACAAAACGAACGCACAAGTATACACAAGGTACGTGCGAGCAACTGTCACTAATCTCACTTCTTCGTGCGAGAGCAGCGTGCTCCTTTAGTAAACGTGGCCACGGCATCGAGTGAAGTGACCTTCGGGCTCTCTATAACCACTGTAACTTCAAAGAAAACTTGCTGTGGAAGCACAAGAGGTACCAACAGCCCCAATCTTGAGATAAGCGTGATCGTGAGTAAGCAACCACGCCAAAGAACATCTATAGATACAGTTTGATCAGCCATGTGGAGGCGCGCTCGCATAGCAACGTGCTGGCTTGCGCGGAGGGGCAACGTGCCCACGCGTGCCCACACATGCCTAACGCGCGCTCCTTTTGCAATCTTGCTACTTCTGGCAAAAACGCGTTGAAGTTACTTCTTAAATAGTAGATTGAGCCAATATTGCGCTATTGCAGGCGAAATAGTGCAAGCAAAAAAATGTCAAACCAGCATTGTGTCCCTGTCGTTTTCCTCATATTACGGTGACGGCGAGTTAGCTAATAAAGAATTTAGTTTTGCAATAATATACACCTAAATGAATGAAATAATTCATACGTTAATTCTTGAATTTCACTATAATATTAGAGATGTACTGTGCATCAGATAATTTGAAATAGAAACAAACAGCCTTCATCCGCCTAAATACATTCGCTTGACAGTTTTTTTATTCTCGTCTTAAGCACGTTGCTCTAGTTTAAGTCAACCTAACTAGGTCATGTAGTGTACATAATTTAGAAAAAAGTGCGCCTATGTTATGATATGCAGTAAAATTGATGTTTCCGATGACCTTATTGCGAATGTCAATTTTTAAATCGACGCATTCTTGAAATACAGGTTTCGTTTCTTTAATGGTGAGTGCTTCGTGCTCTCGAAATTACATATATAGTAATTGGTGCCATAGGTAACAGCACCCCAAAAAGCTTACTCCATGACAAAGATTTAGGCATGGGGACTTCGTCAACGCCCTGACAAAGACGAGCTTTCATGACGAAATGTTTCCTAGAAAAGCATTCTGCGTGCAAGAACAACTCATCCCTAAAGATCATCTCCGTTACACAAGTACGACAAGCTGACATTGGGTCTATTGCGTGATCACAGTTCTAGGACTTCAACAACACGTATATAATGAGTGCTGCGTACTTTTAAATAAAGTCAATAAAAATATGTAGTCAAGCAGCGCTGTTAGGGTAATTTCACTGGGCCTCTTATTGCCGTTGCCATTCTCATCTGCCACCATGCATTTTTTTGTTATTGATTCCAACGCTACGCACATCGGCTGCAAGTAGCTGAAAACTACGATTTCTCGGTCGCATACAACAGATCGAAATTTCCATCTCTTCTCTCTGTGCTTAGCCTTATATGGCTCGCCCTCTGCATTCTGCCCGATGCGAACCTCCAATCTGCATGAGTGCAAGCGAAACAAAGTAGCGATGTCTTGACCGTTCAGAGGATTGGGAAAAACGAGTGCACAGAATGTGGAAAAACGAAAATCCTTGAACTGTGCAAAGTCGAACGAGCGAAGCAAGTAAAAAAGAGCTAGGCCCTCTAAATTGGTATTTCATCACTACCCAAGACCGAGACGACGAGGCTGGCTTTAAAAGAACACACCCGAAAAAAAGAAAGAAAAGAAAACTAACTAAAAGACCACAAAAAACGTATGAATGACTACAGGTGTTTGAGAGTTTGTGCTAAGTACGCAATATATGAGATAATTTCACTGAAGATTGAGACGGTGAAAAATTAACAGAAAAGTGTAGTTATATGACAAAAGAAAAACAAAGAGAAAACCGTAAACAAAAACCAAGTTATTTCTCGTGGCAGGAAAAAGATTGGACGAGACAAAGGAGAGCAGCCAATACAAAGCCAACCTAATAATAAGACGTGAAGCGGAAACACTTCAAGGCGAATATTGGCGGTGAGTTCTCAAATTAACATTAATTTGCATGCCAAAAAGGTTGGAAAGAATAAGAATAATCATCATTCGAATGCGGAGTCCGGAGGGTCTTTCTTTGCGTTTCATTTCTTCACCGTCCTTCCTTTTCAGTGCTTCTCTTTTTCTTTATCTCTCTTTGTCTCTCTTAAGCACGTAACAGATTGTTTCCATACGTTCCCCTCATTATCCTCCTCCTAACTTTCTTGTAAGAGCAGGTCCTCGGTACTCCGACATTCGGGAATCCGTCTGAAAGACCCCATTTTTTCATTTGCTACCTTGTTTTTTACCGTTGTTTACTTCATTTGACTGATTTCGGCTCTGTTTTATAAACTACACACCTATAGACTAGAGATGAGTTCTATCGGCCTTTCTTTAATTTTGTCCTCAGTGTTTTTTTTTGTCAGGAGTTCTTGTAGGAGCAAAATCACTGGCGCGCTGTAAAGACTCTTCTCGCAAAGGGGTTCGGAATACTTTTTTTCAAGGTGCGAATGTTTTTTCAATGTGCGAAAGCGGAAAAGAGAGGTGAAAATGTTCGGCTTGACTACCGAAAAGAAAACCTAATCAATATGTAAGTTGGCAGCAATGCAACAAAGCAAAAAAAAACAATATTACTTATTACGTTTCACGTATGCAGTGCAGAGAAATTACTCGGTGCCATCTTCAAACAGGCCTTGCGAGTCCCTGAGGACGAGAACATCGAGGCTCACACGATCATGCCGTTCCCAGGCACAGAAAGCTCATCAGACAATAGCCTGTGATACTCCGACTACTGCAGGTCTGGCCTAACCCCGCGCTATTGCACGATATTTACCCGAAAATAAAGCTACCTACATCACGTATTATTATGCGCGGGTACAGCCAGCCTAGAACATATACTCTGTCAGTGCCCCACGTTACACTGTGACGAAGGCATCAAGGCGTCCAAATGAGAGGCTATATGTTTCGGACTCGAACATCAGGTAGGGGCAACGCAGTAGAGACAACGGAGAGGGACGGCGCAGCAGAGCGACTAGGCCTTTCTGCTATTATATTTAGGTTCCGCTGAGTCGTGTTGCCCCTTAGAAGATGCCCGTAATGAATATGAGATGCAAATAAACCATTAAAAATAACGCTTTTGCACTGACAGGTAACGTTCACTTATTACGACTTCACCTGTTATACAGCTAAGTTTTTGGAATACCGCGTATAAAGTGTGGTCCCAATGCACAGTATTTGTAAAGTGTACTCCTACCACCTTCACAATACGTCCATATTTTTGTAGATCTATAGACTAATGCTTGATCAGAAGCGAGACGTACGCCTTCGGAATGAAAAATTACAGCTTTAGTTTTTATTGTTTTTACCTTTAAACAGTGTTCTGCAGACGTCCTGAACAAAGTGCACTTGCAGTTATTTGCCATAGTAAATGAATTCTTGTAAGAAGTAGAAGAAATAACAACACTCTTCTTATCTCCAGAAACCATAACTTTTGCCTTTTCGTAAATCTAAACAATATAGTTAACGTACAATTTGAAGAGCAATGGGCCCATAACGCTATCCCATGGAACTTCGCAAAATAGTTCTTTCATTACTGATGCATTATTCTTCATGGGAATGACCTGAAAAAGACGGAATGAGTTTCGGACAGTTGTTTAAGATTGCTGAAGCAGTACATGCTTTGCAAACGAAACATACATTTTAACCACCTTTTTATAGCGCTTTAAAAAGGGCCTCGAACTAACTGCTGAAATAAAGCTGGAGAGATGTTATGTTCCGGGCACCCCTGTGTCACGAGCGAACCCGCGAGGGACCGGTTGCTGAAACTGCTTCCAGATGTTGACTCCTCCCCTTCCCCCGCTCGGCGCAAACGAGCCACCGTCGTTTCCCCCGGCAGTTCAGCCGCCGCCTCCATCCGAATAGGAATAAACTTATTTTAAACCGTTCGAGGCTGTCTAAGCTTTTTGGACTACCGCGACCAACGCGTACGTCTATGGGCCGACGACAACACCGGACATAACAGTGGCGACGAGGAAGTGGATTTGGACCAACGCTACGCAACGATATTGACAAGCTACAAGCTATGGATACGCACGGGCTCCCAAATCGGCTACTCGAATTCAACGGCTCATCATGGTCATCGTGGTTTGGACGCCTGCAATTTTACTTCTAGGCTAACAACATCACTGATGCAGCAATGAAGAGGGCCAACCTGCTAACGCTGTGTGGGGAGCAGACATACGACACAGTCTGTGCCCTGATTCAGCCACGCACTCCAGCAGCCGTTGACTACGACGACATCGTAGCAGCGCTACAAGAGCACTATGACCCAAGGCCATCGGAGGTGTACTGTCGAGACCGCTTCCAACGGCGAGACCAACTGGAAGGCGAAAAAGTGGCCGAATACGTAGCGGCTCTCAAAAAGCTCGCTGCTGACTGCAATTTCGGGACGTTGACCGCGACAGCTGCAGCTACTGCGCAGGAGGGAGGATCGACTGCCACACCTGCTAGCACCACTGTGCTCCCCTTGGACGTTATGTTGCGTGACCGTTTTGTGTGCGGACTGCGTGACGCAGGCCTACAACAACGCCTGTTCGCGGAGACGGGTCTCACTTTCTCCAAAGCCTACGACATCGCCCAACGAGCGGAGAGCGCCGGTCACCAGCTGAGGGATATTCGACGGAACGTCAAGCCGGTGCATCACACCAGTCAGCAGGCAAGTCATTCCACGTCTAAGGTGAAATTAAGCAGAAAGACACAGCGCTGTTGGCGATGCGACGACATGCACGATACCCAGTTATGTCGATACAAGACAGCGACCTGCAATTTTTGCCAAAAACTGGGACACATTGAAAGGGCATGCATCTCGAAGCGCAAACAGCTCGGACCGAAGACTTCAGTGCAACGGAACAACAATGTCGACGCACAGGAGGGCCAGACGCAAGATACAAGCCGAACAGCACTAACATCATCGGCACTATATGACTTAAACGCCGTTACAGTTCACGATTGTCAGCCTTGCCAATGCAACCACAGAAGCCCGCCAAGAGCTCCTATTCCTGAATGGGAAAGACCAGACACGCCTTGGCACACCCTGCACATTGATTTTGCTGGACCTATCGAAGGGTGTTCGTTCCTGGTGGTTGTAGACGCATACACCAAGTGGCTGGAGGTAAAAAAAAATGGCTACAACGACATCGGCAGCAGTAATCGACACTCTGCGGTCGTTGTTTGCAACGTTTGGCCTACCGCGCAAGGTGGTCTCGGACAACGGCACTCCGTTTGTGTCCACGGAGATTCTCAAGTTTTACAGCGACAACGGCGTCTCGTCTGTTACATCAGCTCCTTACCAACCGGCTACGAACGGACAAGCCGAGCGCTACGTGGCTGAGCTAAAGCGCGCCCTTACTAAAGACCAGACTGGGACGATGCAACGCCGCATCGCGCGCTTTCTCTTCAGACAGCACAACACTGTTCAAAGCACTACTGATCAAACGCCAGCGAAATTGATGTTCGGACGAGAAATGAGAACCCAGCTGACAGCAATTGTCCCGGAGCCCTCAGCGAAAGCACCGTCGGAGGAAGAAAAGTTCCCGCATAGCAGGAGAATTGAAAGTGGACAGCGCATATACGCCCGCCAGTTCCACAGAAAGCCCGGCTGGGTTGAAGCGACGGCACTCAAACGCATAGGTTTGCGGTCATGGCTCGTCGACATTGGTGGAAAGGCCACACGCCGCCACCTTAATCAGCTACGCCGTTCAGGTAATTTGCCAAGGGAACCTCGCATTCAAGCAGCCACCTCGACGGAAGCTTCGTTCCACTTAGCCTGGCATCTCGCACCAGATGAATCGGCGCCGCCGCCCGCCGGCCCTGAACACAAAAGAAATGACACCCAGCGAGCGGAGGCTTCTCTTCCTAGTGCGTCCAGAGCGTCCACGCGCCCACGGCGGCCCCCAGATCGCTTCCAGGCGACAAGCTAAGGAGGGAGGAGATGTTGTGTTCCGGGCACCCCTGTGTCACGAGCGAACCCGCGAGGGACCGGTTGCTGAAACTACTTCCAGATGTTGACTACTCTCCCTCCCCCGCTCGGCGCAAACGAGCCACCGTCGTTTCCCCCGGCAGTTCAGCCGCCGCCTCCATCCGAATAGGAATAAACTTGTTTTAAACCGTTCGAGGCTGTCTAAGCTTTTTGGACTACCGCGACCAACGCGTACGTCTATGGGCCGACGACAACACCGGACATAACAGCAACACCGGACATAACAAGAAATATACAAAGCTTTGCCTTCAATCCCTAAAGCCGTACACTCTTGTAGCGATGAACGTGCCTGTTGAAATCTACCTATTTTATTATATGCCCCCTTTCACGTGTTCTTACCTTGATTTAACTTATTTTCCTTTTTCTCGCGGGAGTAGAAAAAGAGGTTTGGGGAAACGACCTTGTGAATTTCAGCACACTTTTTTAAATGTGCAAAAACATACAAAATACTTTATATGGACACAACGAGGCCTTGAAAGTGAAATCGACATGCGCCAGCGAGAAAGAGAAAAATGGGGGAAATGCTGAGGCTAAGCGCTACACATTGCTTGAACAGCCGCTGCTCTTCGGGATTTCCGCTTCCTTTTCCGTTATGTAGCGTGCCTAATTCCTTCCACCCACAGCTTTCTTGAATATCCTGCTTTCAGTGCGATTCGCGTACGATGCTTGTTCCGCTGCGAATAGCCACGCTATACATACGCCTCAGGCGGAGCCTATGCGAAAGCATCGCCTAAGAAGCAATTTTTAAGCCGTGCCCGTGGGTAACAAGCATTGCCGTTTTTCTTTTTTTGTTTCTTTCTTTCTTTCTTTCTTCACATCTTTCTTTCTCTCTTTCCTTCTTTCTTTCTTTCTTTCTTTATTTCCTTCTTTCTTTCTTTCTTTCTTTCTTTTTTCCCTTCTTCTATTTTTTGGCGCAGTCATTGTAGGTGTAACCATTTTGTCTCGACCCAAAATCCGTGTCGTTTCTTCTCTCGCCTGCTTTGTCATTACCATATGCTCAACGTTTTTAAATTTTTCTTTTGCTTCTAAGTTTCCGAGAAGTTTGGCGGTCCGCAGTTTTATTCTTTTTCCTATTGAACCCTTTCCAAAACCTTAATCCCTCCTTCAGCCACCTCTCTTTATTTTAGATGCACACACTCACCTCTCTGGAGAATCGAGATTAGTTAGATTAATTTAGGAACCTCTCCTTGTACTCCCCCGATAGTGTGTTTTCAGTAAGCCAGCTAGTTTGCAGGGCACTTGTCAGAAGTTTTTTCTTGCTACATTTGCGCAACACATGCGTGACGGTCTTTCCCTCAAATATCTGTTCCCAACTACACTTATTCTTTCATATTTCTCCTTATTCAAGCTAGTCTCATTTGACTGCGTCTCGTCTTGTTTGAGTACATTCGACCGAACTTTTAACGCAACCAATAATGAACTTGTATTTTCATCTTGTCAAAAATATTTATCATCATTTCCTTCTCGAACTTCTGTCTTGCACTCTTCTCTCTCTCTCTCTGCTCACGTTTTTTATGAATTTTTCTTCATTTAAACTAAAAATACACAGATCATACTTCTCATATAAAAAAATAAAAAGCTGGCGTATGGCACCCACACTTCAATTGAAACTTGTCCACACTTCACACACGCCACATCACTGTCACTCTAATACTCATTCGTTCATTCTCATACTAATTATGGGATAATATGCTAAGGTTACACCTATACACATTCATTTGACTTCCCTTCAAGGAAAACAGAAGCAAATTATAAGAATCATTGATAACTCTTAACGTTTTTCTAACGATGAATGCCTACTTCGTGGTAACACCTTCTTAACGATATCATAGCTCCTCAATTAAAACTTAGGTATCATATTTTATATATACATACCCAAGGCACTAACTGCAATGTGCTTTTCATTTACTGACCTGACTTCCCGTAGTAGGTTTGTGCGTAACAGTACGGTTATTTTGCCTAAGGTACACACTAATCATAGTAAACTGATTGTTGAAATTTCTTCAATATTATAAAAGAATGCACTGCCGCCTTCTCTGAAAAATGCAAGGCATTTACGTCAATTTAAGATAGAACAAAAATCACACATTATATATACTTAGTACACTGTTTGTTTTCATAGCTTCATTTCGTTATAATTGCTAGCGTTATGTGTTATTATAGGTTTTTGTGATATCCCAGTTTGTACTGGTAAGCTTTATTCATCTCTCATTTTTGTTTCTTTGTGTTTATTTAATTGTGAGTAAATCACAAATATACATGCCTAGTAACACTGTTGTTACTTTTTATGGCTTTATTTTTTTCATATTCCACATTTTTTTCATTATAGGTTTTTCTATTTGTTTCAGTTCTACTGCTTACTTTTACATGACGCTTATTTGGGGAAGTACGCAGACAAATGCAAGAGGACGCAGGTTAGCAAACATCGCCTACAACTATGGCCTTAATCTCCTGAATGACGGCAGCCCCACTTTTCTTCGAGGGGTGACATCCAGCAGCTGTCTCGACCTTGCTTTTGTCTCCAACTCCCTCGCGAGATACGTCAAGTGGTTTCCAGATGTTGAGACACGAGGAAGTGATCACATTCCAATCTACCTTAACATCAAAGGCTTGTCTAGTTATGGTCCACGGACGACCATTCGAGCAGTCCAATGGACCAACTTCAATTCAAATCTGACATGGAATATGCTTGCAGCGATGGCCTACGATCTGGGTTAGAGGAAACAATTAAGAGCACAATGCAAAACTCCACTCGCACGGTGACGATATCTTCCACACGAAACGACTTTGATATAGAGTTGGAACGACTCCGAGCACTGCGACGCCGGGCGGAGCGTCGGTATTGGCGTACAAAATCAATTCACGATCTTAGGGCAGCCAGGAGGATGCAAAAGAAGATTCGGCGTCGCATGGATAGATTAGCGTCGGAACGATGGACAACGTTTTGCCAGTCACTAGACCCTCGCAAGCCACTCTCACACATTTGGAAAACGGTGCAAGGTCTGCGTCACCCTACGGAACAGCGCTTTCCATTCAAAGCGCTCGCGCTATTTCATCATCGATGTCGCAGAAGATTTCTGTGCGCAGATCGCCAACCAAGCCACTCGTCCAGATTCTCCAGTGAGAGGTAACGTCCCCCGTTCCCGTGACTACCACATGGACCTCCTTTTTGCAATGGAGGAGCTCGAGGCGGCACTAGCTCTCTGCAGGCGTTCAACTTCTCCGGGCCCAGATGGTATTCCGTACCGAGCCTTGTGCAACCTTGGGGAAGGTGCAAGGAGAGAACTGTTGAGCCTCTACAACATCTCGTGGCAGGATGGCAATGTTCCTGATGACTGGAAAGTAAGCCGCTTGTTACCCATCTTGAAGCAGGGCAAATCCCCACTCGAACTAACCTCATACCGCCCAATAGCACTGGCCAGCTGCGTAGGGAAGATAATGGAACGGATGATACTAGGCCGCCTGCAGTGGTATCTTGAATACTACAAGATTTATCCAAATTTAATGGCTGGTTTTCGACGCGACCGCTCTTCTATTGACATTGTCGTTGATCTAGTTTCGTACGTTCAGCACGAAAGATTCCGTAAGCCACTATCTGCAGCTTTGTTTCTAGATGTGAAAGGCGCTTATGATAATGTACTACATGAAGCCATTTTGGGCGCTCTTGCGGTGGTTGGCCTTGGTGGTCCAGTCTTTCGGTGGATTTTGAGTTACCTGGCTGCAAGATCATTCTTTGTGTTAACAGAAGATGGCCCAACTACGCGACGCTATACTTCCAGGGGTGTTCCTCAAGCCGGAGTTCTTAGCCCGACGCTATTCAATCTTGCACAAATTGGCCTTGCTGAATACTTGCCAAGCACCATTAAAATCTCAATATACACAGACGACATCTGTGTCTGGACATCGGCAGTCACACGTCCTCAGATACGCTCCCGGCTTCAAAAAGCAGCAACTATGATTGCCAACTACTTGTTCAAACTAGGTCTCAGCATATCACCAGAAAAATGCGCGCTGGTGGCTTTCACTCGCAAAACAATGACCCCTTATGTCATCTCAATCTGCGGGCGACCGATTTCTTACGCCAAAACCCATTGGTTTCTGGGCATCAATATTGATAGAGATCTCTATTGGAGTCCGCATATGACCTATATCAAGAAGCGCCTGACCGTTATTTCTCAACTGTTCAAGTTACTGGCAGGAAAGACGTGGGGGATGTCAGTAGACGCAATGATGGAGCTCTACAGGGCCCTGTTTCTCGGTTTCCTCAGATATAGCTTGCCCGTGCTTAGCAATACCTGCAAGACCAATGTTCGTGTTTTACAGGCAGTACAAGCTCAAGCGCTGAGAGTGTGCCTCGGTCTGCCCAGATGTACGTCAACAGAAGCAACAATTGCAATTGCAGGTAACTATCCGATACAAACTCACATTGTTGTAGAAGTCCTGAGAACGCACATCCGATACTTCGCACGTGCCCCCGGCCATCACCTTGCACTGTTGCCTTCAGAGAGGCGCCAAGCATCGTTCGCCAAAATTATCGTGAAATACAACGATAAACTTCCCTCGGGCTTCACTCATGCATCTAAACCATCCATACCACCTTGGTGTCTTATTCGACCCACAGTGCATCTTAGTGTACCAGGGATCCGGGGGAAATCTGAGTTTTCGTCGCCCGTGCTGAAACAACTGTCTCTTCTTCTTTTGCACGAGAAATATTCAGAGAGAATACATGTATACACCGATGGTTCCACGAATCACCAGTGTTCGTCAGGGGCAGTAGTTATCCCAGCAAGAGGTGTTACCATCAGCTTTAGGACTGACCACTCCATGGCATCTACAGCAGCGGAACTAGCTGCTTTGCGCGCTGCACTTTGTGTGGTCAATCGGGAACCACCGCAACAATGGTCGATTTTTAGCGACTCAAGGGCTGCCCTATAATCTGTGCTCTCAGCACTGCGTCGCGGCCCGTACGAACAGCTTGTTGTCGAAATTCGATGCCTTCTCCACACTTTACTCGAGAAAGGGCATCATGTGACGCTTCAATGGCTGCCAAGTCATTGCGGCATCATAGGGAACGAACATGCCGATACTGCCGCGCGGGCAGCCCTTGAAGGAACACGAGAAGAAGGCATACCACTTTCGAGGACTGATGCTGCCAGTAATCTTCGACGACTTGCGCGTGAAATCACGTTTTCACTATGGTGCCCACCAAGCATCGATACGAATCGTCAACGCCACCTGTCCTCTTTGATGCCTCTCCGCATGCCCACTGGACTCGACCGAAGAGAATCCACCCTACTTCATCGCTTTGGCTAGGAGTGGCATTTACAAAATCTTACTCCTTTGTCATAGGAATGGCCGACAACGCTCTCTGCGATGCCTGTCGTTGCGAAGAGACGCTACACCACATCCTGTGTGACTGTCCATTGTATGAAATTGAGAGACAGTCACTGGCGTCTGCTTTTGCGCGCATCGACAACAGCCAAATGTCTGTGGACACTATTCTGTCAAGTGCCCGAGAGAAGACACTGCAACAGAAGGTGACGAAAGCTCTGTTGAAATTCCTACGCGACACCGACTTGAACAAGCGACTGTAACAGCAATGTCACACACCGCGAAAGACAAGACTGGACTATGACTGAGTGTGCGCGCATGTGCTGCCGAATGTGCTGTTTCTATCTTCCCTCTCTGCTCTCTTTCATCTCCCCATCCCTCCCCCATGCGCAGGGTAGCAAACCGGCTGCCTATAGGCTGGTTAACCTCCTTGCCTTTCTTTTCCCTCTATTTTCCTTACTTATTTTGTTTGCGTATATTTTCTTTTCACTTTGTATTTTGCTTTAGTGTTTTGCTGCTTACGTGTTTAATTCATATTGTTACAGAGAGAAAAAGCGTCGTCGAGTAAATTTACAAGGTGCGTCTAAACACGTAACGACCGATATACAAGGCAGAGCCAAGTCCACGCGAATATCAGCGAGCGTTGTGTTTCTCTTTGCTGTCTTCCTCTTCATCTCCAACAGTGCTTCGTAGCATCAACCCCGGTGGCGAAGACACCGACCCGATGCTCGATTGGTCGGAGTAGAACGGCTTTAGTCGCGTGACGAGAACGGTGTCAGATGATCGCACTGTGGTGGTCTCCAGAGCTTCGATTTCGTGCGTGACGTTGGTGACTTGGCACAACACTCGATATGGACAAAAGTAAGGAGAAGTCAGCGTTTCGCAAAGACTAATTCGCCGTGAAGGTGTCCAAAAAAGACCCTGTCACCAGGGTTAGAGTGGACATCCCGAAGCGAACGTCGTAGATTAGTCGTTTCTTTTCATGCGAAGTGTTAAACCGAAAGCGTACCTTCTCAGCTCTAGCGATTGCTTCACGGCCGTGTTCGGATGTCGTATCAAGAACGGGCGGAAGGAGCGTGTCGAAAGGCAGCGAGGGCTCTCGTCCGTACAAGCGAAAAAATGAAGAAAAACCTGTACAGTCATGCCGAGACATATTGTACGCAAAAGTTACGAACGTCAAAACTTCGTCCCAGTCACGATAATCCGGCGAAACATACATTGTGAGCTTGTCCGTAAGCGTTCTATTGAACCGCTCCATTAGGACATTGGTCTGCGGTTGATACTCAGCGGTGAACTTATGTTTTGTAGCGCAAGAGAGCAGAATGTCTTGGACTACCTTTGATAGAATGTATCGACACCGGTCCGTAATCAGCTGTTCAGGAGCGCCATGGTGAAGTACGACGTCCTCGAGGAGAAAGTCAGTGTCATCGTTTGCGCAACTGGTAACGATAGCCCGTGTGATCGCATACCGAGTCGTGCAGACGTGGCAACAGTTGTCTACTTGTTTCTTCTGATGGATTGAGGAGAAGGGCCCAGGAGGTCAAGACCAACTCTGTAAAATGGTTGAGATGCTATCTCTGTACATTGAAAGTACCCTGCTGGAAGGGTTGCCGGTGTTTTGAGTTACTGACTCAATTTGCACGAAGCTACGTAACGACAAATAGAGCAGTAAATACCGGGCCAAAAAAAAGTGGCGCCGAACACGGTCGTATATTCTTGAGACGCCGAGAGGACCAGCAGTAAAAATGTGATGCAACTGCGCGAGAACAGTCTGACGCATATGCGTAGGTATGACCAGCAGCAAGTCAGGACCGTCAGGATGCATGTTGTAACGGTATAGAACACCATCATGGAGCACAAAAATACGAAGCGATGGAGGCGTAGTGGGGCTACTGAGTCACTTAATGGTCTTTTTAAGTGAGGATCACGTCGTTGCTCCCTTCCGATGTTTGCCAATGTGGAAAGCGCCAGGACGCACGTGGACTCGACACTCTCAGGAAGATCTGGTGGATCTACTGGGTGACGATACAAACAATCAGTGTCCTCGTGTTGTCGGCCCATTTTATAGACGACGGTAAATGGGCAGGTGGGCTTTGCGGCTACTCTTGTAGCCGCAAAGCCCACCTGCCCAGCCGTCCCGTAGGGTCTTTCAACGATGACAGCCAGCATAACGCGTGGTGGTCCATTACAACGGTGAATGACTGTCCATACAAAAAAATTGCCTTGGGCGAAATTTGCCTATGGCCCAAACGAATGCAATAATTGCGCTCCGCTGGTGATAAAAGACGGCTGGCGTATGCAATGACGCGGTCACTACCATGCTGTTGCTGTGCCAAAATAGCGCCAATGCCATGGCTGCTGGCGTTAGTTCGCACTTTTGTTGAATCGGATATATCCAAGTGGCCAAGAATCAGTGCCGACGTAAGGCACATGGTTAGTTCAGCAAATGCAGTGGCTTGTTCAGGACCCCAGAGAAAAACCACATCCTTCTTCAGTAGGTCTGTTAGAGAGCGTGTAATGTCAGCAAAACTGCGCAGAAAACTTCGAAAGCAGGCAAGCTTCGAAAGTCATTCACAGAAAAATCTTTGACTGCGCGCACATTGTCGGGATGAGAATCAACACTTGAAGAATCGACAGACTGTCCGAGGACAGTAAGCTGCTGACGGCTGAAGTGACACTTTGAAGGTTGAGCTGAAGGCCTGATTTTCGGAAAATGGAAAGAATTGTCGAGAAGCACTCAAGCTGTGTCGCAAAAGTCGGCGAAAAGACAATGACGTCATCAAGGCAGCATAGGCATATTGACCGCTTTAAACCATGTAGTAGAACGTCCATCATTTGTTCGAACGTAGCTTAGGCGTTGCATAACCCGAATGACATCCCTTTAAACTGATAAAGGCCGTCAGGTGTAATAAATGCGGTCCTTTCATGGTCTATGCTCTCAACTGCAATCTGCCAGTACCTCGAACGAAGGTCTATTGAGGAGAAACATTTCGCATCACTGAGAGATTCAAGGACGTCATCTATGCGTGGTAGGGGGTACACGTCTTTTTTTGTTACCTTGTTGAGGTTTCAGTTCTCGACACAAAAGCGCCAGCGGTTGTCCTTCTTTCTGACGAGCACGACATGGGAAGCCCAAGTACTTGAAGAAGGTTTTATAATGTCCCGGGCAAGCATTTTGTCGAGTTCTTTTTGCATGGTTTGACGCTCAGTCGAAGAAACACGAAAGGGTCGCCGTTGTATCGGGTTGGCATCGCCGGTGTTGATCCGATGCTTCAATATGCTTGTCTGGCCAAGTGGTTGGTCATTAAAGTCATATGCGTCTTGGTATGAAGCGAGAAAGACACAAAGAGCGTGCAGATGTTCAGCCGAAAGGTCTTAAGCGATCATTTACGTGATCATTTCGAAAGCACTTTGACTCAAATCAGGACCTGGGGTGATGGGTTATCCAGTGTTAAAACGAAATTGTGGTAGTCGTAAGCCGGGGTAAGGGACGCAAGAGAGATTCCCTGGGGCAGAATATGTGAGCATAGTCCTAAATTGACGAGAGGGAGACATGCGACATTATCTTTTATACTGATAACCGTGTGCGAGAACGTGACGTTTTGCGAGCAGAGGATGGCAGGTTTGGGTAACGCGACGTAATCACCATCAGGAACGGGTGGATCAAAAGAGACCGCAATATACATAACGGATAGAGAGGGGACCCGAACGTAATCAGTGGAATGTGACGTGCTCAGTTCAGTATCACAAGGCTCTTGGCATATGGTACGCAAAGTTGAACGACACCCATAGCACTGCCACATAGAGCTGAATAGGAGGATAGAAAATCAAGTCCTCAGGTCAGTTCTTGCGGGCATTGCTCCAACACATAAAACAAAACAGAGGTATGGTGTCCGGCAACAGTGACCCGAGCAGTACACATCTCACTGACAACTGGAGTCGTACCATCGGCCACGTGGAGTACAGTGATCGGAGCTGGAGTAAGAAATTTCCGCAGCCTTGCACGGAGGTTCGAGTTCATAACTGTCACGTGAGCGCCGGTATCGACTAGTGCTATGGCAGGTGCGCCGTCAACATTTACTTCGATTAGGTGGTTGTGTCCAGGTAGTGTAAGCCGAGGAATTTCGGGTCTGGTCATCCCGACAGGCTCACCTCTAGGAGTTGCGCCCGTTAGTTTTCCGAGAAGTGGCGGGAGAAGGATCAGAAGGAGAACGAAGACACTGAGAGCGAGACAGGCGACTTGACCGCAAAGTCGAGTGGAGCAGTCGGAGAGGCGTAGATGGTGTAGCAGCATCGTCTTCGTGGATGGGCAGTCGGGAACTAACAGGAGAACGCCGATTGTTGGAATAGTTGTACCAGCGTTGTGAGTTCCAGGAACCATGGCAGTGGCGGGAAACGTGACCGACGCATCCACAACAGAAGCAAATGGGCGTGTCGTCAGGACTTCGCCATTCCACCGGGCTATGGTACGAAGGATTGGCGTACGAGTTTTAGGGCAGATCAGAAAGACAGGGTGGACAGTAGTCTGGTCTGTTCACGGGGCATAGCTTCTGGAGTCCGACGTTAGCGAGCTCTTGGCGTACGACGGTCTCTATTAAAAAAATAATGGGGAATCGTTGTGGTCACGACTTTGCTTGGGGAATGGAGCTGCAGATTTGATTCCACGGCGGACGAGGCGTACAATGTTCTCGCCTACAGCAGGAGCAGGTGGCGGATGGATATCCTCGCAAGTAAACTGCTGCTGTGTTGGGAAGGCGTGAAAAATTAGGAGCAATGCGACGAGTTTTCGCTTCTTCATAGCGCCGACATTCACAAATAGCGTCGTCGACTGTCGAAGAGTTGCGGAACATGAAAAGAGTGAAGTCATCATCCACGATTCCCTTAAAGATGTGCGCTACATTTTCGGATTCCGGCATCTTTTCGTGAACCGTGTGGCAGACGGCGAGCACATCCTGAATGTAAGTCACGTATGACTCGGTGCAGGACTGCAGTCGGCACGCGAGTTCTTTCTGCACCGAACGAAGACGCCTAATGGTCTTGCCGAAGAGGTCGATGAGTTTGCCTTTGCATATGTCCCAACTGGTGATCTCTTCCTCGTAATTAGAAAACCAAACTTTGGCCGTGCCCTCAAGGTAAAACAGAACAATGGCCAACATGAGCGTCGGGTCTGAGTTGTGTAGCGCGCTCACCCGTTCGTATAGCTGAAAACAATCCTGGAGATCTTTATTGTCAGTGCCGGAAAAGGTACCCGGGACGCGTGGTTTGGTCAGGGCGACGGTGCGGTTAGCGGCGGTTTGTTGCGGCGTGGCAGGCCCGGCTGGCCGAGGCACGGTTGGAGACCGTTTCCGATGGATCCTCGTATTCCTCTTGAGCAGTCATAGCAGAGGCAGCCAAAGAGCGTCCGCTACGAAGAATCGTCGGGATAATGAACGGGAGAACCCACACTCTCCACCAAATTATTACGGGGGAAAAGGCGCCGTCCAGTGTATTGACAAGGTGTGTCTAAACACGCAACGCCAGACATACAAGGCAGAGCCACGTATACGTGGATATCAGCGAGCGTTATCTTTCTTTTTGCTGTCTTCCTCTTCATCTCCGACAGCGCTTCGTAGCAATACTTACGTTTATTGATTATTTCATAGTGTTCATAGTGATTAAAACATGCGTTCCCGAAAACACCATGTTTTACAAGTTTCTGCCCTTAACAGAAGGTCCGGATACAGTCTTCGACTTTGGGACCTCCTGTTTCTGAAATTCTGAAATTCTAATTTCTCAAAAAAAACTATAAAAGCTAGAACTTCGCAAACTCGAGGCATGGACAAATGCGTGAAGGGATGGCACAGCGGAATTGAAATGGCTGCGGACAAACACGGAGCACAAGGTGTTTCGGATAGCAGTTGCAATAAAAGGAAGTACCGCTTGACGAGCCTAGAAGCAGAGCTCAGAATCACTGCTACGACTGTGAGACCTCACGACTAGGCTCAAAAAGCGTGACTGTATAGCAGTACAAGAAGTAGCATTTGGATTGCTCGGTAACCACCAGATCGTTCTGAACCCTGCGATGTACTATAAGCTAAGAATGACACAACCACGCATGGTATTATAACTAACAGACAATGATGTATATATCATCATCATTAGTTGTCATTATTATTGTGTCTCACAAAGAAAACAAGAGCTGAAATTTTCACTTCCTTCACGCATGATGTGAAGGCCATGTAGTTAGTTCAAAAACATGAAGCCAAGAAAAACCACCTACAAAGTAGCAAATCAGTTTGTTTATTCTGCATCTTCTTTCCATTTCTTTCCACTACAAGTGTGCACCCTTCCCCAGTGGAAGAAATGTTTTGTCAGTTTCCGTATTTATAGTAGTTTCTCAATTGAACTGAAGTGAGAAGGTGCTTACTTCACACTCAGTTTGTAGCAAAAGCTTTGACAAACAAAATATCCTCGTGGCGTTCCTCATTATCATATCCTAGTCATACCAGATAATATACATAAAATGGCGGGAATAGCTGTCAGAGAATTGCAAAATACCAGATATTTGTTCAAGTGAGCCGGTCAGACTTCGCGCGAGGGCTCCCCTGATACCCAGCGCCCAGCGTATATATTCTCTCCGCGCTTCGTTTACTGGAGCGATCACTAATTGCCCGAAAGCCGACGCCAGATGGCTCTCCACTTTATTACCACGCCTCGTTCACACCGTCGAGGCGGACGTAACATTCGAATAATGGTCGAGTGCCGCGCACCACGAGAGTGAGAAACAACTCTAATTGGCGGTGAAAAGGCCACAGGCTGCAACCTCCGGATCTATTTATGCCTTTTCCCCGGATCGTGGGAAGGTTCAAGTCTTGTTTTTGATTTTTTTTATGGAGCGAACAAATTCAAAACGCGCACTGCGTTTCATTCAGCGAGGTATCGAGACAAAATATTTCTATGTTTTAACAAGACCGCGGCTAACTTTGAAACTTTACTAATAATTAGGCTAGTCTGACCTCTTTGTGTCGCTGACTACGTTTTACTAACAGCGTTCACAAGCAATCTCTGAAACTATTCCACTTCTGTAAAATCTGAGCCAGCAGGTGAGTTGGACGGAGAGCCTGCACCAAAACCTGGAATATTCAACTTGAGATCTACTTATATATCTTTATTTTTCATTTTCTTTTCATTTTTCTGTCTATAATCATTCTTTTCCATATTTGTCTCTTTTCTCCTTTCTCTCTTTCACCCTTAATTCTTTTCGCACTCTTTTTATTGATTACGGTAAATGCTTACGTAACAGTTTACCTTCTCTCCTTCTTTCTCTCTTCATCGTAAAATATCAGCCCTCATCACCACCACATCCCCTTTCCAACCCTTTGCTGAGCTCTACTATACAACGCCCCCCCCCCCCTAATATTTTCTCTCCTCACCTGGTCACACTGACTTTTTTCCCACTCCTTCACTATTCTATACAATGCATGACAATCCAATGCTGGGCACTGATTGGCACATATAAACCAAGTTTTCTGTCTGCGACACCTCGCTTGTTCCTAGCTTATACACCTGAAAGGTTCAAGACATAGATAGATTTTGGAGATGTTTAGCGCAATACATGCTGCCACAACAAACTTTTGCGTAGCGCTCAGTGCTAGGGCATCTTACACAACACCACTTCCAGAAGCATCTACCGCATACGCATATTGCAGGAAGTATTGCATAACTGTTCTTTGACATGGACAGTTAAAGGGAAGAATGTAACTGTACAGGTACGTCTACCACTGCACCATTGCGTAGATGAAATGAAATGATGTGAATGAAGTAATCTTCCGTGGAAAAATTTTAAGAATGGAGCTGTTGTTACAGACAGAGTAAGACATAAGGAGAGAAATAGAGAAACAAACCTCAAAGCAACACAGAAAAAAAGAGAGAGCAATAACAAACATCAAAGAAAGACGAATAGGAAGAGAGGAAAAAAGAGACAAGTACATAGAAAGAAAAGAAGGTACACGCAGAAAGAAAACACATTAAAAAGCGATAGAACAAACTGAGCAACACGTACAAGGAATGTGAAAAATGAAGATAGAAAGAACGAGAAATATTAGAAAGTATAGAAAGCAACATGTACAAGAGCAGATACAAGAAACAGTGAACGAGTAAAAGAATAGAAAGAGAAACGTAGACAAAAAAAGGAAAGACACGGAGCTCATTTTTAGCTTCAGGCTTGACATAACTAGGGCGAAGCTGTCATAATATTTGAAGTCTCTTTTTATAAAAAACGTGCTACATTTTTCATTTAGCTGAATAAAACGGTTTCAAAAAAACCTCGCTCGTGTCTGACAATTCGTTTCTGCCTTTGAAGGCTTCAAGAATAAAAATACACAATAAGCTATAGAGCAGGAAAATAATATGCTACTTTATTAACATAAATATACAAAGCGTAAGTCAAACCACGGCAAAGGTCCTAAAGGTCTAAGTCTGTAATCTCGAAAAAAGAAGTTTCTCTACGAAAGAACAGCATAATGAAGCTTCAAAGAGCATAAGGATTAGCGATGGCTCTGATTAAGCCTAAGCTGCTTGAAGTTGGCTTGCAGAAGGTGAGGCTACCTCATTTTCCTAAATGGTAGCGAATCCTAAATTAAGACCATTTTGAAGAAGGTATGTTTCTTGCTCTCCTGTGTGCTCATCCTGTATCTGGCTATGGTGATTCCTCCCCAAAAATACAAGCCGATCTGGAAAGCAGTGCATTCTGACATGGCGTCTTCCGAAGTTTGGCGACTTCCGCAGCAGTGTTTACATGCATAATACGCGTACTCGTAAAAAAATTAGTATTGTGAAAGGTAAGGACCGTTACAAACTTTTTCATTGAGTGAGAACTAAAATGAATTCTAACGGAGGTACTTCTTTAGGGTAACAGCACTGAGGATTTCGTATGAATGTAAATACATAGAATAGTACTTCAAAAGCATGGCTGGCATATGATTACTTCGTCTGAAAAGACTCGCAGTTGTTGCGGTTGTAGCATCTTCATTACTTGTTAGGAAACCTTAGCATTGCCAAATTATTTTAGGGCAAGCTACACCGTTATGTATGGCGCTCGAGGACATCATGACCAGGATTTCGGTACATTTGCACAAAGTGCCATCTTCCATCGGCGACAGCGGCTGCCTGCCGTAAGGAAATACAAAATAGGCGAAGAAAACTCATATCTGACAAAAAAGTAAGTTAGAGTGAAATCACTCGCGGTTCTACACATCCACATTATCAGCTCGACTATGACCACTGCAGGACAAAGACATCTTCCATGTTTGGCCAGTCAACTCGTTCGTGTGCTTTTTACTGCCACTTCATACCCGAAAACTTCCTAACCTCATTTGCCCACCTAACTTTTGTCTACCCTTCACCCGCTTGCCCTCTCTTAGAAATTCAGATCATGGTCCATTATTACCCGCGGCTATCTGATCATTTCTTTGTGTTTTCAACTAAGATGTTCTAAACAACCACTTGTTTGCTGATACACTCTGCCCTCTTCTTGTTCCTTAGGATTACTTACAAACACACCAGCTTCTACATAGTCGAGACTTTATTAAAAATAAATCAATATTACATTGCCGCACTACATACAGCGTAGCTTTCCAGAATGTTTAATAATAAACAATGGGGCCTCATGTCTATCCAATGGGAAGTGTTCAATCGTCTTTGAAAGCAGCACGCTTTGTAGTGTCATACTGAAATATCACCGAAGTCTTCCAGAGTGTGTCTGCTGTATATACCCCGGATTCACGTTTCATAGCAAACTTCTTTCAACAGATATGATTTTTTGGCTCATTTCTCATTCATATATTGCAGGATGCCCTTGCTGCCAACTAGAGATGCGTCACGTATAGATGGCCTTAAAAGCTAGGAATAATGGCCACACAGAAAGTGCTTATGAAATTAACAGCTGACAGTATAAGCCGGCTAAGGTAAAATAAAAGCAGGCATCATGTCTTCAATAACCCGGTTGATCATTCAGTGAAAGTTCACATTAAATCTGTGTTTAAAGAAATTTATTCTCACGGACAGTGAACATCAATTACAATCCAACAGAACATCGCGACAGAACACAACATCCACACACAGACCAAAAGTTGTTACAAGAAGAAATGTTTACATATGTACACGAAACACAACAAACACAGATACACAAGAATTGTTACAAAAAGATATGTCTACATATGCACAATACATGGTAAATAAAGAGCACACAAATGAAATGTAAAGATCTTTATGTCAGATATTTACATGGTATTTACAAGGTATTTGTGGCAGTACTAAACAAAGATTAACCTACCAATACCAGACAGGCCTGAAAACAAGCCTTACACGTCTCTCGCAGACGAACACAAAAGGGCAGGACCAGTGTCGAAGGAAGTCCTCCTCACCTAGAAAGAAGAGTTCCTCCGACAAAACAGATAGTATTTCTTTGTATAGCCGCTCCAAAATCAGGAAGAGAGCACGGCGGCGACGATCTGCTGCAACAGCCAAACAGCGGTCACGCCAAAGACAGTATGCACCAGCAACAATAAGAAGGCAGGCGAAGCGGCCTTGAGAACAACGTCCAGAAGAAACAAAGCGGTTTACTCCGAGGTCACAGAATTAAATCTAAGAGCTACTTTCCTCATTGTCATTGTGGAGGGTGGTAAATGTACTGATCACATACTTGTGTTGACCTGCATGCCCATTTTGGAGCAGCCACAGAAGGTTTAGCTGCGCTTCTGTTTCTGTTTGCCATAATAGAACCCAGGAAGACAATAATGCTTTCGTATTCGCACTGATAGAACCATCTACTCTTTATATTCTATAGCGAACACTGCGATGTGACCACAACGAACGCCACACTTGATGCCGTAGTTTTCTGTTGCTACCGCTGCTATTCTGAGCGGCTATCATACAAGTTGAGAAAAATAGACATAAAATAATCCAGGGTTGAATTTCATTTGTCATCGGGTGCTCTACTTAGCAATCTAGTATTCTACCAGAAAGTCCACCGGTGCCTGCAGCTTATAAATGCGAAGCATTTCTAAGCGAACTTCGGTGACTTTAACCGTATCTTTCTATCTATATATCTATTTAGCCGCTTACCTTTGGGTGCTCTCGTAGTCACCCCTTCACCTTGGCGTAAACCAAAGTTAGCATGGCAGGGTAAGATGGTTTGAAGAATATGACGCGCTAATCAAGACATGCATAACGTCTCAATCCCATCACGTACAACGTCAAACACTTCCTGCCAGACAGTAGCACATACACGCGGGCGGGTATGTGTCACAGGTGATTGACACATAGAATGTACCCGCGTTAAATGTGCAATTGCGTGTTAAATCTGCAATTTTTACGCGCAAGCGTCAAGAAATACCCGACATCGGTAGCTTCGAACCAACGAATGCAAAGAATAAATGTCAGCGTCCCAGCTGGAATCGAACCCAAGCATTCTGCGGGGCAATAAAGCATTTTACCACAGAGCTACGCCAGGTCTCAGAACTACTTTTCAAATAAACGCTGACATTCGTGAAACGTCAGTAGTGGTTGCAGCGTTGCCTACCCTATTTTATAAACACTACATATAGACTCGTTTTATACAGCCGTCACTTCGGGTTAACGTCGATTGTGGTTAGTTGCCATGCGCTGAAGTTCACTTATGTAGCAGTGTTGATAATCAGTCTTGATAATAAGTGTTGATAATAAGTAATTATCAGTGTTGATAATAAGCAGTGTTGATAATAAGCAGTGATGATAATCACGAGATATGTGTCACTTGAGAACATGACTACATACCACAATCTAGGCGCCGATACATTTCGACATGACGTGGTGCGCGTGCTCGCAGGCGTTCATTTCGTCCTGTCACGCCGGCTTTGCCTCGCAAAGCGCCGGTCTTGCCATTACTCGCAGGTGCGCACCGCGCTGCATTGCTTTGACGCATGTGCGTTTCAGCGCATCCGGTGTCCCTTCGTCAAGAGGGAGACGCAGTGTTGTCTGAGTCGTAGAGTTTCCCAAAATTAACTAGAGGGCACTCTGGCGCTGCGATCGTTCAGCGACCATGGGAATGATGGGTAGTACACACATTTTCCTAGCCTTCGTACTTGCGGGCAGCGAATCGTACTTGCGGCTTCGTTTATTACTGGTTACGGTTTTGTTTTGAAAGAAAGAACGAACCCTTTTGAACTAGGGAATTGATTCAAAATATTAAGCTTAAAAGAATAAGGTTGTGAAGCGCAAACGGTGAACATTTGCTAATTTATGTTTTCGTGAAAAAACAGCTCCAAGCCACACGAACACACACGGAGCCAGAAGCAGGCCAGAAGTACGAAAAATAGTCAAATGTGTGTACTACCCATCATTCCCATGCTCGTTGAAGCGCCGTGCGTTGCAACTCCCATAAACACTAGCGCCAGAGTTCCCTCTAGTAAGTATTGTGGGAAACTGTATGGTCTGGGTAACGCATCGGCGCTAAATGCAGCATGTCGCATTTGGCGCCGGTTGCCGTCGGGCTGCGCCAACGGACGCTGGTCACGCCGGTGCTCGCGAGATTATAGAGTGCTCGCGTTTTGCTAAGGTAGCATTACGGCGCCTAGAGTGCACGCGCGTCAAGGCTACTATGGAGTATATTGGGCCCTTCATGATGCGCTCGCGGCCGTTCTGCTAACTCCACATATACCAAATTTGGTTTTACATGACGTCAATGGATGACGAAAGTACATAACTGGTGCAAACATGATAATGCTGACAAGCGTGTCATTGAAGAGAATGACAACATACCACGATCATAGTGTGCTCGCGGCCGTTTTGCTTGCTCCACATATACTAAATTTTGGTATCACGTGACGTGAATAGATGAAGAAGATAAACGACACATCCAAACATAATAATCATGACACAAAAACTCATGTACGGCATCTTTTGCCTCCACCTCGTAACTTTGTGCTGATTTCAGAGTGACATATCAACCTTCCCCATTCGTGCTTCGCATATCATCGATTCCCACTGTACGTGGGATCTGTCAATTTTTTGCAAGATGATCTTACAAAGATGTTGTGTCGGGCTAGGAATCGCGTAAGCATACGTAACATGCCTTGGGTAGACAACCAGGCGTGACGCAATGGGATTTGCCCAAGGAGTGTGTGGCTTAGAGTTTCCCGCCCACTACGAAGAGCTCACTGCAATTTGGCACCGTCCTCAGCCACAGCCACAAAAAAGTGCCCATAATGCTTTGCATCTGAGCTGATTGGTAATCTTGCAAGTCGAGCTTGCACTGCTCTCAGCAGTGTCTTCGTGTCAACACTGTGTTCGTCATTTTTTTTCTTTGTGCGTTTGAACCACTTGACATGCTCGTAAGGCCTTAGAAATCTGTAGCGGGTACCCGGATTATCTGCACACTGACGAGTAATGACGCGCCAGATGTTTGCCTACTTGACAAAACTATGTCTTATGCGGTAGTAGGCATCTTGCGATTGCACGAATTTGAGGAGTTGCTTCGAGACAATTTACGATCTGGCTCTAGCAGCGCCACTCTCCGAACTTCCGCTGTGACGGTGTGGTGTATTCCACACATACCTATCGATTATTGCTACGATATCAAGTGACCATTGACCCTTGAACGTGATGGTGCGATAAGTAAAGCGATTTCCTACAATATGCGTAAGAAGGGAGACGGCACACTCGTTATCGTGCACGGCCTGATATGATGTTTGCTTAGATATGCATGCACACTATAAGTATCATCTATGGGAGGATGCGCTCAAAAACGCACTGGGACGGAGAACGTCGCATCATTGACCTCGATGGTTTTCACCGATATTGGAAACTTGTGCATCATCGAGTCAACACTCACAAGGCAATTATAAAAATATCAAGGGTGCACATACTTATCAAAATACCCAAATGCTGCCACGTCCGTACTTAATAATGTGGCTAGATCGCGGCACATGTTTCTTTTTTTTTTCTGGAATATGCGCAACGGCAAATTGTGGTCGCGTTGAACGCGTCTGTTTTTGCTTTATTAATGAACGTGACAACGACAGCAACAGAGTAGCAGGCAGTAAATAATTAGCACTCACACCCCTAGCTTCTTTTCTCACGCTGATTTTCACCTGTCCCACGCATCTATTGTTGGGGTGCAATGCCTCCGTGCACATGCGCAAGGCTGGAGTAATCAGCTGCGGAGATTAAGCGCTACTTGTAGCCATGAGTGCACACACCCTTCTGGCGTGCACGGCATCCTCGTCGTTCGTTTGTGACGTAGCATAACACGCTCAGATGGCCTTGCACCGAAATTGGCGTAGTCTCATTCTACGTGAAAGTCACGTACGCTAGCAGCAGCAGGCCTTGCATGTGTACACACAGGACCGCCCCGAGGGCGCCGATGTACGCCTGTTTTTTTTATTATTTGATCGCACCCGGAACAACCCTGTACTTCTATGGTCACAAGCACACGTGCTACTACATCGCGTTCACTGATTGCGACGTTACCGTAAACTAGTACGTAAAGGCGCATGTGTAGGGACCTCAGCTCAAACGCTGCAACCCACCTCCCTTTCAGTTTTTTTGTGTGTGTGTTACGACATCGAGAAAATTGCAAGCTTGCAAGGCTGTAAATTTTCGCGAAGATTGTATCTTTGTTGCAGCTTGACCTGTGGTCTCGCGCCGTATTCATGGGACGTATGCGGATGGCGTAACGCTAACATGGTGCTGATGCAGCGACAAACTATATGCTGTACTTAGCCAGATTAAGAGAACTCGCTCTTTGTCGCAGCATTCACGTTACGGCCACATTTCCTGGTTTGTTTCTGCTACCTCTAGGTCACGGTGTGAAGGCTGTATTCGCAGTGTGTCCCGCATTCTGTTTTGTTCTTGGACCCACAGTAGTGCCTCAAAAGTGCTAGAAATTGTCGAACAAGATGTTGCGAGTTTTTGCGTATTGATGAACAGGAATGGGACAACCACTTTAGCCTCAATTAAGTAAGTACAACCTAAATATGAGTGCTAATTGTCTTACAAAACTACGCATAATAACTTTCTAAGTGGAATGCAAAAGGCAGGTGATCCACACTTATCTTTTCGTGCTGGGCTGCATCACCGTTTAGATACTTGGGATGCCCGAACGCATGGGAATTTCGTATACGGAAGACGTAGTGGATTCATGGTATCTGTATGAATAGACACGGCGTTGATCACGTTTGTAAAAAGGAGTTTCCAATACCTGGACACCTCATTTGATCATGATCTAGTGGAGACGGAAATGACCGCACAGGACAGAAACTTCTATTGCTCGTCCACAAAGTCTCGTTTAGCATACACGGTATGATCACAGCGATACCATCGAGGCTCGACAGTACAGATATCTCAAAAAGCCCACCGCAAAGCAGGAACTGGCTGTATAGGCACTAACAAAATAAAATCGAAAGGCGGAACTGCCAGTCACTTCCCGGTGGATTGTGCCAATTGAAAAATAGTGCCATGGTCCGTGCATGCACCGTCTAACAGACAAGAGGGCTCCCTAGAGCATCTGGTGTTGGCTTTCGTCAAAGGGGTCCATCTAAGGCGGACAGTTGCTAACGTGCTCAGCTGCGGACCCAAAAGTCGTGGTTTGATTCCGGCCACAGCGGTCACTTATCGATACAAGCGAAATGGTAGAGGCTTAGGTACTTTCGCATGTTAGTTTAATTTAAAGACCACCAGATGGTCAAAATTTGCGGACCTGTCCAGTGAGGTGTTTCTTGTAATGAAATGGAAGTTTCGGGTCGTAAAACTTCAGATTTTCAAAGGTTCTTAATTCTCATTTCTTCAAAAGGCTAACGTTACTTACTTTTTAGCGTTGTGACAAGGGGGGGGGGGGCTTTGTGGATAGTGCTTACTACCACACAGTGCGCGCGCAGTGTGCACTGTGTGGTAGTAAGCACCACACAGTGTGCCACACAGTGTGCGCTACCACACAGTGTGCGCGCGCGTTGAATCAAAGGCATTTTTGGGCACGTTCGTGTGCTTAGATACCTTTATCTGTTGTTATGCTTGGCACGTATTATGATTGTGATATCATTCGTCTAATTACCGTGCGTATTACTCGAGCACACTGTATTCCATAGGTCCAATGAGGTTCAGACACCTTGTCACAGTGCTGAATTACACACACAATCGCTGCTTTTCGGCGAAAGGCAGTGCCTTTTTATATGTCTCAAGACGCTAGGCTTGCTTGCAACGGAGAACATATGAGCCTAGATCCTCTCTGTCCATATTTTTCCTATGGCTCAGTGCATCACTTAATGGCCGATTGCGCAGTGTTCCGAAATATTCTGAGAGCGCCCGCAGAAATCGAGGTGAGAAAGCAGCATGCACGTAGCGATTACGCTGGTATAATTTCCAAACGACAGCGCAGGATTTGTGCGCACGAGTCACTCGGTCATTCATACCACGAACACTCACGAAGAAGGGTGACCCACAGTGTGAAAATACATTGAGGTATAGGTAACAGGAATGTTTACCGAATGGGATGTCATCTAACCTGTGTAATGGCTGTACGTGTACTTGATGCTTCTCTGGACTCTCGCCCCAGTGAAATTTTACTCACCTGCGTGTAGTGGTGATACGCACGGCATTGTGCGTATTCCACGACACGAGGTCTGTTAGAAATGTATCCGATTTTTTTTGGCAAGCACCTGAAGGATTTCGAACACGTGCGCTTGTATCAGCCAACCTTGAACCTTCACGCACATGCGTGAACTTTTTCCCGCCTGTCAAGAGCGTCTGTCGCTGGGACTTAACGTTTGAGGGAGGTAGTGCGCTGTGCGTTGTTCATTGCAAGGAAAGTGACGGAGCGACTTGAGCAGCGCTAATGCATCAGTTTTTTACGAGAAAGTGGGGACAGACAAATTAAAACTACTGGGAAAATCAAGGCGGCTTTCGGTGACGACGCTATAAGCAGCATACATATTAAGAAATGGTACAACTTGTTTATAGACAGCCGCTTATTGGTAGAGAGCGAGCAACGCTTCCGTCGGCCATGAACATGCCGGAATGACCAGGTCACTGCCGAAGTGACCACGGTGGTTCTGTGGAACTGTCGGGTGACTACCGGGAAATTGTGGAAGAGGTGGGCATCAGCACTTCCCCTGCACATTCCATTATGACTGAATATTTGGCTATGAAGACAGTTGCGCCAAAGTTTGTGCCGAAACTGCTCATGGTGGAGCAAAATCAACTTCGTGTTGAAGATAGTTAGAGTGCGAGAACAGAACCACGACAAAGAGAAAAGAAGGATATGAGCGCTAACTTACAACTGGGTGTTGAAAGTTAGCGCTCGTGTCCTTCTGGTCTCTTTGTCGTCGTTCTGTTCTCGCGCTGTAACTATCATCATGTCATACCAACTAGCCCAAACTGTCACACTTCGTTTGAAGTCTCACAGGAAATCCTGGATTTCCCAAGCAGCTACCTTAAATTCATGAACACCATTATTACTGGTGACGAGTGTTGGGTGTGCGGGTACAACCCGGAAATCAAGTCCCAGTCATCACAGTGGAAGCATTTCTCATCACCAAGACCAAAGAAGACCCGCCAACTGCGCAGCATCGTCAAAGTGATGCTGAGTGCTTTCTTTGATTGCCGCGGTGTGGACAATACGAGTACGCACCACACGGTAAAACAATCACAAAAAGTACTACAGGGATGTCCTCTGTTGCCTACGTGGTGCTGTGCGGCGCAGGAGACTTGAGTTGTGGTGAACAGGAAAAATGCGCATTCATCAGGACGATGATCCTGCACATTTCTCACACTTGGTTCAGACTTTTTTGGCGAAAAGCCAGACTCCTGTAGTTGAACAAATTGCTTACTCTCCTGATACGGCCCGCTACGATTTCTAGTTGTTTCTCAAACTCAAGAGGACATTAAAAGAAAAGTGATTTCAGACAGGCAGGATATTATGGCTGCGACAAGAGCTTATCTAAACTCCATTCTGAAAGAGGCCTTCTCAGAATGCTTCCAACAATAGTGGAACCACTGGGAGCAGTGTGTGGAGTCTCAAGGGGACTATACTTTGGGGTGGGGATTAGTTTTCTCCCCCCCCCCCCCAGTTAAGACCTTTTTTTTTCACCGAAGGTGTAATACTTTTCTAACAGACCTCGTATTTTCTAACAGACCTCGTTTACTTTGGGTGGGATAGACAACAATAAAAAGAGCTAAAAAATGTCTCTGATAAGTAATGTGGTGTCGTTAGTTCTCAGAGACACTTTCATAACATGAAAATCATCACACGTATGTCATGAATGTCATAATTTACATTTCATGGTCCTGCAGCTATTGCGATGGTTTCATTCACATGGCAAGTTGCAAAACTGGTATGGTGCGACATGATTGCATGGCGAACACAAGCGACAGACCTTAACATGAAAGTCGTGACATGCGTGTCATGTAACAACATGACTACATGCCACGCTCATCATGCGCTTCCGGCCGTTTCGCTAGCGTCATATCATTCCAAATTTGGTATTAGGGTACGTGAATAGTTTACGAAGGTATAAGACTGGTGCAAAGATGATAATCATTAGATGCGCGTTACGTAATAACTTGACTACATGCCACGCTCATGATGCGCTGGCGGCCGTTTAGCTAGCTCCGCTTATACGAAAATCAATATTACGGGACGTGAATGGATGACGAAGGTATAAAAATAGTGTAAACATGATAAAAATGAGATGCGTGTCATGTAACAACATAACTACATGCTACCCTCATGATGCACTCGCGGCCGTTTCGCTAGCTTTACATGTACCAAACTCGGTATTACGCGACGCGAACGGACGACATAGGTAAATGACACATTCAAACATGATAATCACGACATACGTATCATGTAACAACATGACTACATGCCACACTCAAGATGCGCTCGTGGCCATTTCGCTAGCTTCACATATGCGAAATGAAGTATTAGGTGACGTCAATGAATGACGAAGGCATGCGACTGGTGCAAACATGATAATCATGAGATGGGTGTCAGATGACTATATGTCACAGTCAAGGCACCAATACATTTCGACGTGACGCGGTGCGCGTGCTTGCCGTCGTTCATTTTGTCGCTTCACGCCAGCGTTGCCACGTCAAGCACTGGTCCTGCCTTATACTCGCAGGTGCGCGCAGCGCTGCGTTGCTTCGACACATGCGCGTTTCAGCGCGTCCAGCATCCCTCCGTCACGAAAAGAGGGAGACGCAGTGTTTTCTGGGTAACGCATCGGCGCGAATGTCGTGCCGGTTGCCGTCGGGCCGCGCCGACGGTCGCTGGTCGCGGACGTCGCACTGGGCGTCAGAGTATAGAGTGATCGCGTTTTGCTAACGTAGCGTCGCTCTGCCCAGCATGCGCGCGCGTCAACGCTACATTTGAGTACATTGGGACTTTCATTATGTGCTCGCGGCCGTTTTTCTAGCTCCACATATGCCAAATTCGGTGTTACGTGACATCAATGGATGACGAAATATATGAGTGGCGCAAACATCATAATCCTGAGACAAGTGCCATCTAAGAACGTGACAACATACCACGCTAATAGCGTGCTTGCGGCCGTTTTGCTAACCCAACATATACTAAATTTGGTATCACGTTGATAATTGATGATTGATATGTGGGGTTTAACGTCCCAAAACCACCATATGATTATGAGAGACGCCGTAGTGGAGGACTCTGGAAATTTCGACCACCTGGGGTTCTTTAACGTGCACCCAAATCTGAGCACACGGGCCTACAACATTTCCGCCTCCATCGGAAATGCAGCCGCCGCAGCCGGGATACAAACCCGCGACCTTCGGGTCAGCGGCCGAGTATCTTAGCCACTAGACCACCGCGGCGGGGCAAAAAAATGTGGTATCACGTGACGTGAATAGATGACGAAGGTAAATGACACATCTAAATATGATAATCATGACACGGAAGTCTTGTACGGCATCATTCACCTTCACCTCGTAACGTTGTGCTGATTTTAAAAGACATATCAAGCTTTTTTATTCGTGCTTTGCATATAATCTATTCCCACTATGTGTGGAATATGCAAATTTTTGTTTTCCTCATCTGGCGTTCTGTGAAACCAGCGCGCATGGCATACAACCACTTTTGTGTTCAGCTCCTATTGCAGTGAATCTGTCATTTTCTAATTTCTAGCCCTATCATTACGACTCGCTGCCATGACTAGCCAATGAAGAAGCATTGGAAGAATATCTTGCATCGTAGTAACAGATTTGGTTAAAAGAGGCAGTTTGTATTTATTCTGGTTGGTTGGTTCTAGCAAGCATCAAACACGAGCATCAGAGCATGGCAATGTTGTTTTTCTCCTCCAATATGTTTGAAGGCGAAGCTCCTTTTAGTCTAACCTTGTCACTGGTCACGCGTAACCGAGAGAAGAAAAGACGAGAAAGAAAACAAGGCAAAAGAAATGGATGATCATTTCATGTCTCATTTTCTGGATAACGTTACTCTGCCGCTACTCTCCGATTGGCTGCGGTGCGCGCTTTGCCTGAGTGCGCGGAAAACGAGTGCCTCTCTCAGTATTCTGGATAGCCATCGTACTTGGCGTATCCTTGGGGAGGCATGGGCGAAGCAGAGCGGCAGGTGCGTTGAAGATGGTTGCATGCATGCATGAAGATCGGATGCATGCATGCATGCACGGACGGCCACACACATGAACGGATGGGCGGACGAACGCTTCGCTCCACTCACCATCAGTTACTCTTGTAAATATGCTGGAATGTTTTTTCATTTAGCTTCCTAATTATAGAGGTAATAATATTGATAACAATAATTGTGGGGTTTTCACGTCCCGAAACCGGCATATGACCATGAGAAACGCCGTAGCTGAGGGCATTAGATCATGTATCACCAACTGACCCAATCGTCCACCTGGATTGGCACTTCACATTTTAACCAGCAGGGGTTCCTTAACGTGCCCCTGAATAACGCACTCGTTCTATGCATTTTGAGAGGTTACTTTGGAGCCCTAAATTTACGAATATCTGTCCGTTCAGGGGTAGATATAAACTGTTAAACGCTTGTAGCGCATACACACGTAATGCGGCCGTTGGTATATGGATATGTGCCACTTTTTCTTTGAAGAAAGGGTTTGACTATGTACGCGGAAGAACTTTTTTATTACTCATTTTATGACTATACAGTCATATTCCTCAAACTTTCTTACCCTCCGATAGCAATTTTGCTCTACGTGAAGTTAAGGAGGCTATTGCGAGAGCACCCAGAAGTAGGCGGCTGAATAGTTAGATGCGTACGTAGAAACGCTCAAATAGCCTGTAGGTCCCTGAGAAATGATCCGAATTGTATAATATTGTTTTGGCAGGTTATTAGTGGAAGTTGGTCACCGTTAGGATTTTACAGGATATATGTAGCTCTGTGCATCACTACAACAAATCAATACTTGTTTGGCCGAGGAATGCATGACGCAGCATATAGTAATACATCGTTTAGCAATACCACCTCGACTAGAAAGTGGTAATGTTAAAGAAAGATGGTTCATGAAGCGGAACCTTCTTCAAAAAAAAGTACCTCGCTTTTCACGGCCCATGAGCTTTGTATTGCAAGGCTGGGTGACAACTGAGCTGCAGTGAAGATTTCGGCTTCCTTTGTTAACCATCTGTACAGAATTCGCGAGCGGAAATTGAGTGCGTGCTGGTTCATGATGACAATAATTTTTAATCTATGACACACGGCAAACCACGGCCCTAACAGCTCTTCTATAAAAACTAGATTATGTGACTTTATTGATGAAAATAACGGCATGATTATGAGCAAATCTGCATATACTAATGGAGCTACGGATTTACTTTGACCACCTGGGACTATTTAACATACACAAATGTCTAAGAAGACACGCGTTGTCATAATTTGTCCTCTTAACTGTGACTAGCATGGCCGAAAAGCAGCCGTAAGGTCAAGACATTTTCATAATTTACAGAGCTTTTTTCGTGACAGAACATTTATTCGATGTGTAGGAAGCAAGCCCGGATAAATCGAGGATCACTACGGAAAGATTCTTTTTTATCCAGTGCACCCAAAAACTGCACTTCGTAATATTACCGAACCAGCGTAATCAAGTTTAAATGTAGTATCCATGGCGACAGCACCATTTCTCATAAGGTACAGCTTGAACAGGCGTGGTACTATTATGCTGCTGCTGCTTATTTACACCAGGGTAGAGTGAAACGACTTTTCATAACGTTGCTTCTAACTTCTCCTAAGCTTTCGTTTAGCTTTTCGAGGTGAGATCTGTACTAATGAGTAGACAAACACTTTTCTTCCTCATCCGCCACAAGGGTAAATAATCAGTGAAGAACTGCAGCACGTATTTTGTCCATCAAGAGGGGACTATGTATACGCTATTCTTTGTTGAGACTACAACATTGATGGGCTATCCTTTAGGGGGCGAAGCTTCCTATGCCGTGGGTCATGCATCCGCGATGTATGTAGTTGTCGTCGTAGTAGTAGGTAGCCACCCCCGCGGCCAACTAGAGCAGCGGCACGCGCGCACCCTTTTCAATTAGGGAGGGAAACTGCGCACGTTAATCATAAATAAAAAGGATAGTTGATTCTGATGAAATAACTTCGAACACTATCTAACCAGAAAGGGTTGCCACGTTAAACTTGCTGGGCGTAGCCTCCTTGGTTTTAGTAAGGATTAGCGAGGGTGGGGCCGCAGTGCCACGAATATAGTGAACTAGCATGTAGCCATGAACTAGAGGCCATGAAAGGTGGAAAGTAGACACGAAGCGCAGGCATTAAGTGCGCGGAGATGAACGCATGGATGAACGGAGGGACGGATGCACAGACGGACGCACGAACAGACGGAAGCAAGAACGAATGGACGGACAGACACTTCGCCCCACTCATCACTATGCACTCCGTTTATTGTGTGATTATTTCGTAAAGCTTTGCGATTTTCAGTTTTCATGGCTCATGCTCATCAGTACCACACGTATTTAAGTCATGTTCGATTCATTTTTCGAGAGCTAACCGCTGATTCCTGCGTTCTCCCATGAATGGCCAATAAATGCTCTAAAAATAGAGTAGAAGGCGACTGGAGCCGGTGCATTTTGTGCTGCACTGCATGGTGAAGTTGCGAAAGGAAGTCGCAGCTGTAGTGGACACTTTCTTCGCTCGGCGATCAGTCTACAACAAGTCATGTGGTCCGGCAAAGGAAACTGAACCCCACTTTTTTAGCTGTCTTTACATACACAGGCATCCTATCGAAGGATTTAAGCTATGAAAAATATGGGTGCACGAGCCGTCGCAGTACGCCTGGCCATCGCAATTTCTTTCTCGTAAGAAAATGTACGGTCGTGTTCGTGAGGAGCGCTACGAATAAAGCTGCGCGATGCATGGCGCGCGTAAAAGGAATGAAAATCCAAGCTGGTGAGAATGCATAGTGCAGGGATACGGGGCGAAATGCTGGAACCTCGGGGCTTCTCGAGAGTCTGGTTTACAGCGCTTTCTTGTGAATGAAGCAGTTGACATCGAGCCGCTGAGTGCAGCCAGCCATGAAGGAGAAGCCAGAGCTACGGAGAAACGTCAAACCTCAATGCCTCTAACATCTCAAAGAGCATCGGAGCTAAAACGTCGGGAGCTTTTGCTGCTCCCATTAGTCTTAGACGAAGTGAAGAACACTGCTGTATGAATGGGAAGATGAAAAATATCCAATTTAGTGAAGGGGAAAAATATAAATTATCCCTGCAGTCTCTACTTGCATTAACTTGTGTGACTACCTTGTGTTCATTGGAGTTGACCCTTAGACGTATTAATGCAATCGCGTTCATTAGCTCGTTTTGCAGAAATTCAGGTGCCGATGACGGCGTCGGCGTGGGTGTCATTGGTTTTGAGGGAAAATCATCATCTTATGGCTAAAAATCCACCTAAATGACCTAAAAATTGAGGATGATACAAATGAAATAAATGATGAAGATCCCGGGTCAGAATGGGGACCGAACCAGGGTCGTTTGAGTCATAGTGGGTATTGAACCTTCGTCGCTTGCATTGCGAGCGGTTGTTCTACTACACGACCACGCATATGCTTGTGAATACAGTGAAAAAAGAACTTCCTCTGCTTGTAAAAGTAGTGAAAGTAGCATGGATGCTTTAAAACACACGCGTCGTGTGTACATGCTTCAAAATGGAATATAAAATATTGCAAAAATAACGCGTGGTAGAAGCGCCCTTCCCCATCGGGCATCAGAGCATGCAATTATTATAATGGCTTCAGGATGTAAAGCCGGTCACCCGCTGTATAAGTCACACACGCTCCTGTGCCTACTCATTCAGGACCACGTAGTGGGTGCACAGCAAGTTCGAGAAGGTTTCATCCACTAAGTGTTTGAAGTGCGCACTAGGAAGAGGATGTCGCTTTCGCTCTCAACTCCGAAATTCGAAGCTTTAGGGTTCTCAAAACTTTTTCTACATAATAGCGATATGTATCTGGGGTTTTACGTGCCACAACTGAAGTATGAAGTTGAAGCACACTGTAGAGAGGGCTTCGAAAAATTTCCCAGCTGGCATTAGTTACCACGCTCTGACATCGCAGCAGAGTACATGGGCCTCTAGAATTTTGCCTCCGCTGAAATGTGGCCACCATGGCCGCAGTCAAACCCGCAACGTTCACGATGTTTCATAAAGCTTCTTGATCGATGCCAGAATTTTCTAGTTCCACCAAACTTACTGCTTCCTCTTTTGTTTCCAGAAAATAGTTTTCTCCATTTTCTCTCTCTTTGTCAATAAATGTAACCCCTCAGTGTACTTCCAGCCCTCGCCTGGTATTTTCTTTACCTATTCCTCAGATTACGTGGCTGTATTTGTTATGTTTTTTTTTTCATTTAAGTGCAAACTGCTTCATTCAACGTTTTATATTGGATTTGTAATGGTATGTGTTTAAAATTGATACCCTTGCATTTAACGCCTTTCTCGAATATTTTCATTTATTTCAGTTTATGATAAATTATTTCAGTCGTGCGACAATAATTGATAATCGATTGCTTGTTTCCGACTTATCACGTGATCTGCCCATCTACTTTCGGCTCCACGTTAACAAATTGAAGAAATGTTGCCCCACCGCACACCCACTCTGCTATCTCTCTCTCAGAGGTGAAACTGATCACGCTAATTAGGACATGTAGGCGTCATATAGCGAAAACAACTTTGCAGGAAAGACAGTACCCCAACACGATACACCTTAGTCTCTGTATGTATACCGAATGTCACGATAATAGCGATGACGACAATTACCGTAAAAGTATCTCCGATGTGTGCAAACAAAAAAAAACACCTATTTCTGGTGCTGCAGAAGCCGGCATGTCCATCAAGGCATAAGACCTCATGCATTAAGGTTGCTGTTACAAAGCACATTGGCTGTAATAGACACGAAAATGCATTTCTCAATATTTTGCTTCTGTGAAAGCAGGAAACAACAGGATCAATGACTGCGGCACGCACCCTTGTCAACTTCGTGATAACACGAAGGTTTCTAACACCCCGACGCGTGGTCTCTCTTGTATCACATGCAGCATGCGAATCTGCACAGCAGTTGATTTATTCCGTAGTATACGGTTTACGGAAGAAATCAAGTAAGAGAAGATCAGTCCTAGAGAGAGAGAGAGAGAGAGAGAGAAAGACAGAATGCAGAAAAGGTAGGTAGGGTAACTAAACTATGCGTCCAGTTTGCTACCCTACACATGGGGAGGGGTTGAGGGGAGTAAAAAAAGAGAGAAGGATAGACACATGTCACACCACACACACAATGCCGAGTTTCACAGGCGGTCACTCAATGAAGTTGTTGACAAGTATCTCAGGAGGGCTCGTGTGGCTTTCTGTGCTGATGTGTTGCGCAACCAGGCTCCTAAGATCTTTGCTTCATTAAATGGCTGGTCATCGAGTCTATTCAAGGCACACCGAAGAGTCCAGCGATCTTCATCGAATTGGGCTCAGTGGCACAAGAGATGTTCAATAGTCTCTATATTGTAGCAGCTTTCACACATGGATGAATCTGCCATGCCAATGCGATGGCTGAATAACTTAGTAAACGCTACCCCAGTCCACAGCCGGCACAGTATTGTAGCGTGACGTCGAGAAATCTTGGATGGATGACAGTTGTTTCTGGAGTAAGTACTTAAGATTCTTAGGGTGATGATTGAAGTTAAGTGGAGAATTCCAGGGCGCAAGCGTGGCGTTATGCGTGATGTGACGAAGTTCTCTAGCTGCGTCTACTCTTGACAAGGGTATTAACAGTGTGGGCGCTCCATCGTGGGCACATCGGGCAGCGTCGTCTCCGAGGTGGTTACCACTGATGCCACAGCGACCCGGCAACCATTGTAAAACAATGTCATGTCCTTGATCAGCGGCGCGATGACATATTTTATTAATACGATACACCGTCTGGTGGTAGTTTCCACGTTGTAGACTTCGCTCGCATTGAAGGGCTGCCTTGGAGTCGCAGAAAATGGCCCATCTACTAGGGGATTCTTGCGTAACAAACTCCACAGCGGCTCGAAGAGCGGTGAGCTCAGATCCCGTAGATGTCGTGACGTGTGATGTCTTGAATTTGACGGTGATTGATCGAGATGGTATGACAAAGGCACCTGTCGAACTTCCCGACACCGAACCGTCCGTGTAAACATGAATTCGGTTAGGATACGACTAATGCAAAAGGTCCAGTGAGATCTGTTTGAGGGCTGCAGATGACAGGCTTGCCTTTTTCAGATATCCCCGGCACTTCAAGGTGCACAGTGCGTCTTTTCGTGCACCACTCTGGAGATAGTGGTATTGTTGCGGGCGAGAATCTCCACGAGATGGAATTTTGGTTAGCTGCTACAACTTTGGAAAACGCTGCCTTTGGTCTTTCTAGTGGCAAGCTAGCAAGGTGGTGGTTAGGCACTCTGGATATGTGACGGATATGTGTCCGGAGTGTGTCGACAGTTATGTATGTCGTGATAGGATGGTTTTTAGCAATACCAATTGTTGCTAACGTATTAGCGCACCGAGGTAGCCCCAAGCATGTGTGGAGGACTTGACTTTGAATGCTTTGCAGGACCCTGACGTTAGTTTTTTCCGGCGGTGGAAAGCACGGGCGTGCTATACCGCAAATATCCCAAGAAGAGCGCTCTGTACAGCTGAAGCATAGATGACACTGATGTGCCCCACGTTTTACCAGTGAGAAATCTCATCACGTGTGTGATAGAGCTGAGCCTCTTCTTCAAGTGCGAGATGTGAGCACTCCACGAGAGATCTCTGTCGATAATGACGCCCAGGAATTGGTGACGTCTCATATACCAAAGGTTCACGTTGTCGATAGAAACAGGATAATAGATCATGGGCTTGCGGGTAAAAGGAACTAAGGCGCACTTCTCGGTGGAAATTGTGAGGCCTCGAGCATGGAGGTACGTCGACGTTATTCTCGCTGCTTTTTGTAGCCGTGCGCGTTCCTGGGGTCGTGTCACTGCTGAAGCCCAGATACATATATCATCAGCGTATGTAGAGAGATTGACCGATCGAGGTAGACTTTGTACAAGGCCAATGATCGTGAAGATAAACAGCGTAGGGCTGAGAACCCCGCCCCGTGGAACGCCACGAGCGGTGTAATGATCAACGGTTCGGCCTTCCGCAGTAAGCACGAAGAAGAATCTCGTCTGTAGGTAGCTCCGAATCCATCGAAACATTTCTCCACCGATTCCAATGTTCGCCAAGGCATCTAGGATGGCATCGTGCGTTACGTTGTCGTATGCACCTTTCACATCGAGGAACATTGCAACCGAGATGCGCTTGAGGTATTTCTGTTGTTGCACAGAGGTTACGAGGTCGATGACATTATCAATAGAAGAGCGGCCTCCTCGAAAACCAGCCATGGCCTCTGGGTATAAATTATAGCGTTCAAGGTACCACTCGAGGCTTGTAAAAACCATTCTTTCCATTGTTTTCCCCACGCAGATGAATAGCGCAATGGGTCAATATATCAGTCATAGAAAATGTAGGTAGCTTCTACTTCATAAAATGCATCTGTAACCTCTCTCCAAAATATGAAATCGTGATGTGGGCCCCCTTCTCTGAGCCTATAAAAAGTCCATGCTGCTACTGCAAATACTTATCGAAGGAAAACGTTAAAATACCGCGAAGTTAAAAGATTGAGATTAAAGAGTTTTGAAATAGCGTACGCAAAGGTTTGCGAACGGCATAGTTGAAAACTTCTATCTGTTGCAGTCGCTGCCACTGTGCACGCATCACAATGCTAACTACCATTAGCGTTAGCGGCTCAACCGCAGGTTATCTCAAAAATCATGCGGCTCGCGAGGCCCGCAAGGCGCGCAAAGCCCCTTTGCGGTGACCTTGAAGAGATCGCGCACAGTGTGGGACAAACGCTATTGGAAAACAGATAAATCGTATATACGCTGACGCTGTGCCCACAGCGCCCTCTAGCTTAGCGTATGCTATTAGAAAGCTCTCTATTGTTGTGAACCACCTTCAGTGTCCTGTATAAATTTTCTGCCGGATTTTTCGTGCATTTTTTTTTGTTTTCATTAGGTGAAGGTTTCTACTAGCAAACTTGAAGCATCAAATAGAGTGACAGGAAGCGTACAAAAAAGAGATTAGTCGGACATGTCTAATTCATTGAATAAATATTCCGGCATAATAAATTTCATTCTTTTATTCATTACAGCGACCCTTTCAAGAAGCAATGCGATTATTACTATCCCGTGAAATTGTTGACTATAATTTAATTGGGATCCAAAAGGACACCGCTAATAATATGTACCTCTTTCAGCGTAGGTTTTAGGGACGCCAGATTTATAAAAAAAGCTATGTTTCCGTTTTGTCTGACAACTTAACCTACATTAGGTGTTTCACTTTTTATTGGCTTGTCTGATATTCACACTTATTTGTTACATTGAAAGTACTTTTCACTAATGAAGCAGAAACAGACTGTAAGATCTTGCTGCCAGTTATATATCATTAAACAAGCATCCTCAAAATGCTTCGCAAACAGAAGGTAGACGCAGCAAGCTGTACTGCAAGTTACTGTTTGCATTTTCATCATATTCACGAAACAAAGACAAACCTTATCTCGTAGTTGGAAATGGAACATGGCTTATCCGTACGTCAATAAACAATAGCATTCCCATTCATTCAGATGCACAAGACTGAATTCACTGCTGCTAGCATTTGACGTTTCATCAAAACAACACGTGTCGACGGTCTCAGTGCTCGAAACAGCCAAAAATAGCGAAAGGAAACTTTTACTGAAGAACTCCTCGTTTGCTGAGGGACACGCAGCGAGAATTCAATTACTTTGCATTTTGTTCGCAGCTGGCATTTAACGTACTTTCCAGTCATGACGTCCAACGTATCTTATTGCTAGCTTCAACTTCATTTTCTTTTGCTTTAAGAATAAGCCGGAACTGTTTTTCGTTTTTTTTTATTTTAAACGCCTCTGTCTCGGTTACTTGTGATCAATCTTGCAGAGCTTAAGCTACAGCCGACTGGATCAGTCCAATGTTATGCTCTTTCTAGTCGTTCGAGAAAGTGGGCTATTTAAATTGGGTAGTTCGTAAGCTCTCGCTTCATCTTCGCCCGCTCAAAAGAAATCCCAGAGAGCAGAACAAAAGCTCCGGGTTCCTGATGTTCGAGCTGTTTTCGAAAATGGCTTTCGCGCCCGCTTGTTTCTCTGTCCAGTGAGCGGTATGGTCTAAGCGCATAAGACACAGCCTTTTCCCGCAACCTGAAACACGTGATTTCTCCTAGATGTCCGTGCGTTATTTTGTTTTTTTAGAGGCGAAACTCCTGTTAGTCTAACCTTATCCTGCGTCAGGCGTAACCGACCAGATGGACAGACAGACAGTTAGATATTCACGTTATTCAGTTAGATATTCACGGGAGATAAATATTCACGTTATAGCATTCCCGTCGCAGCTTTTCACAATTTGTTTTCTTTATTTAACCTGTACACACAGCTACCGCGCAGTAGTGTGCACCAGCAGAGAATATGAATTCAGGTTATATGTGCAGGCACAACCATCACATCCCGACATAGGCGGAATACAGAAAGGAGAAGTTACATAGGGGGCCAATAAAGAATCTTTTGTGGCGAGCATTCATCCAGCGTCCTCCTCTAAGTGTTTGCTTAACAGAACAACTTAGTGTATAGGGGAAACAATCGTGATTCCATCTAATGAATAAACTTTTTTTCACATTTAGTTTTTTTTAATTTGTTGGGTTATGCATACCGTGATGAGCTCGATAGTTTAATAAAACACATTGGATATGAACTGCCAATTTTTTAAAATAAAAAGTATAGTAATGAACAAACTCAAAGGTAGTGCGCGAATTAAATGCATAAAGCTAATTTCGTTGTACACTAATTATTAGCGTAGTTCAACATTCGATGTTAAACATGCTTACTTAAGATTGCACGCGTACATTGCCCGCATACTTATCGAAGGGCTAATTTTTTTTCTTATCCATTGGAAGTAGAACGGGAGATCAGATACAATGAAAAGCGGAAAACTCCTAGGGGTCGATACACAACTCACACTTTGGGTGGAACAAATAGAGACAAGTGGCAAAGAACTGTGAAGAGCAAGCAAAAGGCGCAAGTGTGGTCATGAAAGCAAAAGTGGCAGCCACGTGAAAGAGTGATGCAAGCAGTGGCTTTGTCTTTTGCGAGATTTATCTTTCTTTTCAGTCGAATAGCACGTCATCTTGCGAAGAATGCACCCCATCGGCTATCGTCTGTCGTGACCGGCGATGCACTTTATTCGATCAATGGCGACACTGAACTCCTTTTTTTTCTGCTGAACCAGATGGCGGCTGCCAGTTTGCCCCCTTTTTTACGTATGACTGGAACTGCTTCGGTTCGCAAGAAAAAAAAAAGGACATCTCAATGGCACGTATTTGCTAGGCGCTGCTGTGCGCACGTTTGGGTGTCACTGGGCCTATGGCGCCTGATGCGTTATGCACGCATCGATTGGCTTTGTCGTGGGGCAAGACGTATTCGGTCGCACGTAGTTGATTCGCATGGCCTGATGCCTTAAAAGGAGGTCGTATTCCTCGGAATACTTTCATTTCTGCTTCTACCCCAAACATGACACAGCGAACATTACAACAGCAAGAGAAGAAGGTCTAGTTGCTCTCGTGCTTTAATGAAAGGCTGTCCAGCATGCCCAGAATATTTTTGGTAATGTTTAGTTCAGTTGCTACACAGATGATTGAATTTTAGGGGAAATGCTCCTTACGAAGTGGCTCAGTCCCTACATCGTTGTTCGTTGTAGCTACACCCGGCTGCTTCTCCCAAAATTTACTAGATAGCGCTGCGCTGTGACAGTACAATAATTGATCACTAGATGGTGTGGAGCCACGTGCTGCGTGTTGGGGTTATTGTGATAGGAGAACGACCACTCAAGACAGACAAAAAGGCCGACCATCACCCCACTCATCTTCATTCACTCTGTGGATATGCTGAAATGTTTCCTGGATAATTGTTGTGAAGAAGCCCTAAGGCCAAGTCATTGGACGTTGAAAATGGGTGTTGTATATTGCACCATATACCTTTGTATCATGATGTGTTATAAGATAAGTGAACATAGACCTATTTGAATGTATAGTGCTGAGAGTGCGCAGAGTCACATTTTTTCACTGCCCTCCTCATGTACGAAGGGGAAAGGAGAAAGAAATCAAAATAAAGAATGATGACTGAATGATTCGAAGTGTATGCAATAATATGAACAAGTATTACGCACTGGCAGAAGCGATGAAAGAGCTAAGTAGCACGTGGAGGTTGATGATAGCGCATGCCGATTATGAGTAATCATAATAATTGGTGGACGACTTACGGCATAGGTTGAAGTACCGCAGGTATGCAGTAAAAAAGCGTGAAAAAGCAATGCGAGTGTTGTACACCTGAGTTGGGGCAGCTAGATTTTTGCGCCTGACAAAAACAGCTTGTACACATAGGCCAAATGTCGCTGCCCCTGTAGAGAAACCCGACTACATGGAGCAGTAAACATTGGCCATAGCCGAAAAGTTGGAACTGATCTCGATGTGTCTGTTGAAAAGAACACGATCAATATTCTAAGGTCACAATAACGTGGCTTTACCGCGAAAACATTTTATATACTACCGCAAGAAAAGAAACGCAAAAACCGGAAAGCGTAAATTTTGCACTTCAAATATGACGTCTCTTCGCTGTCGCTAGGCCAATCTGCGCTTTCAGTTGGCGTGACCCTAGCGCTAGAATAATGCTCCGGCCGGTGCTATCACACCACGTGTGCTTATCATCTCTCAATCATGCCTGGAAAACGGAAACTACACATGGTGCAATAGCGCCAGCCGGAGCAAGGTTATAGCGCTGTGGTCAAGCCAGCTGAAAGCACAGATTGACCTATACGACCGCCCATGCACGTTGGAGTGTACCGGAAGCTACCCTTTTCAATGTTTGTATGTCTCGTAATCGGGTAGTACTCTCCCACTTTCAAGCTTCTTGAGAGTGATGTGATGAGACAACCCAAAGATCGACGAGCAGATATGCAATAACGTGAGTCGTAGTGAAAAAACAAAACAAAACAACCGTGTATCTTCGTGCTTCGAGGCGAATGTCGTTGAAAAATGGACATAAGACTTCTTCCTGGAAGCGCTGCGTGAGATATGGGTGCCATCTTGGGGTTATGTTGGGTAACAAAAGCTTGTGTAGAGTAGAGAGCCACAGGTAGGCGACAGCACCATCGTGTCTTAGGAACGCGTAGGAAACACTCAGCTTTTCGTGCATAGTATTGCATTGTGCACGCCGCACAAGAAACACTAGAGTTTTTAGAATTACGTACCATTGCATTGTCTATAAAAACACATCACCTAATACGTTTTGATGTTGCGTCTCAGATATGCGTAGTATTTGCTTTTTGATTGATTATGTTCGCAAGTACGAATGCAGCCACTTGATCAATATGGCTGGGCGATGAGGAAGTGCTTAAACTTCGGTTTGGTGGCTGAATCTTTTCGAGTGATTTACAGGCTAAAACTTCCGTGTTGAAGTATCTCAAAGAACAGTGTAGTCTTTTGAAGAGTCGTTCCTGTTGCAGACGCTAGGATGATGGTAACAGTTGCTGCTTCACTGTCGTTTGAGCGAAGGCTGAAACCATGCTTCAGATATCTACATTCTGACACACTAAAAACAATCTCACGTGCTACAGTTCTCTGAACCTAATAAGATTTCATTCCAGAATCAGATCTTGACATGGATGTACAGTACGGAGGTGCAATCCTTGGGTTAAGTTCATTAAAGAAAAAAGAAAAAAAAACATTTCGTTCGGGATCCAGGTAGGTAGGTTGAAATCGCGCCTGCTAGCTACATGCTCCTGTTCCTGCAATGCAATATGTTAAAGTGAGTCTACATTGCGGAGTGGTGCTACCAGGAATATTTATATTCTTCCAGTACTATGGTGCGTAATCATTCCCTCGGCCTGCTGAATTGTGCAGAATGCCGGGTGCTGTTCAGAAGGTTCGCAACCTACCGCGCACTTAAAACATTTGCGGTAAGTATGCCCACTCAAACATATAAACACAAGCGCGAACATGCATATAGCTGGGTTGGAACTCACCCAACGCAGCTTGTGAATGTCTTGTCCACGTGTGTGCACTGCAAATGTGTATTGTTACAATTTCTCTCATGAAGTCGGAAGTACTCAAAAGGAAAAATAAATAAAAACGCCTACCTAAGTAACTCACACGCAAACTAACACGAGCTGAAGCTAACTGCATTACGTTGTCTATGAACAGCACGGTTAAGACTGCTGGGCATAGCGTTACATTTCAATGGATGCCTAACCATGCTGGTACTTCAGGAAACAAAAGGGTGGATGAAGCTGCCCGAAACGAACCACAATGTTAGAATTTCGTAATTTTTTTATCAAAGCAGATGCTTCGAACACCGCAAAAACTTATGCCCATTACGAAAAGGACTGGTTTTGGAATTAACCGATTCACAAAGAAAACCAATGGTATCTGATCCAACGGTTAGAGCGCGAATTTCCCACTCACTTCCTCGTTACTTAGAGACGCTATATTATCGTGTCCAACTGAAGGGGGCACACAGGAACAGCTACTTTTACCGTATAGGGTGTACCACAAGGCCTTGTTATAATAACGGAGGCAGCATAGAAACAGTGGAACATATACTGCTTGAATGCCTCGCATATTGCGATGAGAGAAACAAGTGTTAGAAAGACAAATTGACATGACTTGCCACGACCAGTTAACATTGCGTAACATATTAGGCCCACTTCCCGAATCTTCAAACTAGTGTCGGGTTTTACAGTCATTGGTCAATTACCTGTGTGAAGTTGGCCTTGTCAAAAGGCTCTGATATAATATTTTACATAAGAAAATCTTTACTTACATGACACCGTAATCGCAAATATGTTTATCAGATTCCCTTGCCCACTCCATTTTTGTTTATATTCTTTTTTATGACTCATTTATTCTCTCCTGGAATCTTTTAATCTATTCCCGTCACTATACAGCACAGCATGCTAGTGGTAGTAGTTAAGGTGCCAGCAAAATCTCTTTTTCAAAATAAACTGTTTCTCTCTCTTTCTTGCTATGAGCCAGACAACTGCATGCTGAAAAAAAATTCGTGTTAATCTTTGAGAATGAATTCAGATACAACTACAGTCAGAGTTTTCGTATTTGTTATGGCGTTGCTGTCAATGTCGCCTTCGACGTCCTTGCGTAGCCATCGTGCATCTGAAGTGTACAATGTGTCCGAGCATTCAGTGTAAAACTTAAGATTAGGTCTCTCGTGTGGGCCCAGTAAACCTCAAGTAATTCGTGCGAAAAATGTTCGGCCAGGTCATCGGGCAGCATGATCGCAGGAGTTGCGAAAGGAGTAAAAAATAAAAAAGAAATGTTCTCGTTTATGGCCTTTCCCTTGACAGGCAGCGATTCCTTTTCAGCATTGACCTTATTAACTAAGACAATTATTAATAAGTGCATCTAGCTTTCACTCTTGCTATACTATCAGCCAAAAGAAAAAAAATAAAGAGATGCGACTCTCAATAGTAGAATCGCTCTACACGTATGGGACTGCAAAGTTCTTCAGATGAAGGCACGCCAAAACATCAAACTAAAACAAAATCTCCCCGAATGCTTGATTCACAGTACGAGGATACACGGGGCACGAGTTATACGTAAACCAGAACCCCAGGCCTCTCTCCGTAGTCCGAGCCGAGCTGTTCTAGCCAAGAAACGTTTTAGCAGCGGTGCGGTGAAGCGGAACGCAGGCGCATCTAATGGAAAACGCCGGTAATGAGTTTTTCAGCCTGGCGAGCAACTTTGAGCGGTGGACCTCAAGTATGCGCCCAGTATCTGAAAGGGCTTCCTTTCCACCTAAAACCCTGTTTTTCCTTTCTCCGCGTACCAGAAATTATTTCGTCTGCACCGTAGATTCCCATTCAGGCAGCTCCGCATTTGAACATGCACCGCAGCAGCGTTTTTAATGGACTCAAAGGAAATTCCTTTGCGCAAAAGCCTGGCCGTGGAAGTCAAATAGGAAGAACTGGATTTTGAAATGCCTCCTCCTCGCTGTACGGCTCGCTGAAGCTTCCTCAAGCGAGAAGCGGCTAATCTGCGTAAGGTGCAAAACGCTGACAAACTCATTCTGTGTGTTTGTGCATTAGGAAACTCATTCGTCATAAGTTCGATCATCGTTACTTTCCATGCTAGTTCTCTCATGATTTACTTCATTGTTGCCCATGGCATTTACAGCTTTACACTGTTTTAGAACCTAAAACAAGTGGTACAAAATGCATAGGTGGGATAATTTCCTCGGACATGATGATCAGTGGTGGGAAAACGACAGAAACTATTCCTACGCGCATCTTTCTCAAAGTGAGAAAATTGAAGGGAAGTTTGAAGGCATCGCCTAACCACAGAGCATCTAGACTAACTATTCTACGTACGTATTGCTTAGGGAAAAATGGATGTGCAAAGCCTTTTTTTTTGCACAATCACTGGTGTACATTTCAAGACTCGCCCATCCGAGATAAAAATGTATACTATAGTCGATGAGTTTATGCACTTACTTCCATCAAGCCCTGTTCCATCGCTCATTGTGTAGAAAAGGCACAGTATGCGTAGAAAAGTGTAACAGCATAACTAAGTCATTTATAGCAAATAGAGGCCCGTGGAGTAGTTTTTTTTAGTTCTATTTTCGTGGTTCTGCTTTTTGTCATATACAACAATCTAGCAAGACTGAAGTTTCGGGTCGTATTCTTGGAGGTGAAAGTTCGGTGAGTAAAGGGTTACGCTGAAAGAAGCTAAATTGTCCGGAGAGAAAGCAACTTTCTGCAGTCCTGCACAGTATTCTGGTCTTCCTCGAAGTACTCACGTGTAGCATCGAACAAACATTTCGCCGCGTTTGTCTCGATGTCAACGAAAAAAAAGTATGTATACAATATACTTAAGCATGTAGTCTTATTTAAGGTAAGCCTTGTTCTTGCATAATAAGCTCCCTTTTCTACAGCGTGCAAGATAACGTTAAAATGGACCAGTTTACCGAAGATACAATCCTTGAAAAAACGACCAGTTGATGGAAGGGATTGTTTTATTTTGCTCGTTATTTTTGCCTGACTGTTTCATCAGAATATGATGTATGTGGATACACAACACTATGCACAAATACCACGTTTCTTTTTTAATAAAAGGGGAAAATTTAAGTAACATAAGGCGACTAAAGAAGAGGTGCTGGGTTGGATCAACGGATGGCAGTTTCTTGTACAGTTTTGCATACGCTATAGAACGAAATCTAAGAAGAGTAGTCACGTGTTGAAATACGGAAATTTATGGTTTTGTAATGGATGTTTTATTCGTTTTCAGCATCGACAGATAGCATCGCATGAATGTACTTTTGACAAGAACAGTTTTATCAGAGTCAACATTACCTCTAGCAATGAGAAGTTGAGTGTCTGAGTTAATATGTGCAACCACTCAAAGCAGTCGTTTTCCTAAAAAAGTCCCGAAAAACAAAATGAACGGCGTCGTGTTACACTACGTAAGCACTGCACAAGAAGGTTGGTTCAGTACAGCTGTTGCATAGTTACACCCCCTCCCCTCCCCTCACCTTGAAAAAAAGAAGTTGTATATCAAGGTGGCGCCGTCAGAGAAGTACTTATAGTGTTTCATAGCACAGGTCATTATTCGCTGGTGTAGTCCCTTAACCGCTCATTTTTTTGAAAATTTCCAGTCATAAAGTGCCTATTTTTTGAGGATTTCGAATATGATCGTACTAAAAAGTAGCTAGTCAATGTTGAAAAATTTTTTTCCGCACATACCTAATCAAATCAACGGAATGAAGTTAGTTTCTGAGCAATACATAGAAAACGAGCTACCTGTTGCTAATAAAAGGGAAAAACGTTATAAACGGAACGCTTACAGACGCCACATCTTTTTTGACTTGAGTGCACCAAGCCTCGTTGGGGCATCTCACTCGGAAAGTTTTGGGGCTGCGTGGAAACTTGAAAAATGCAGAATAACGCAAAGCAGCTTCACTGGCGAGCATCCGGAATGTTCACGTCTGAGCTTTCTTCATCATCTCTGAAGCAGTCACTCAATTTACCGACATCGCTGTCTTCACTTCCGGGCCCAAGATAAATATCTGTACTAGAATCATGATCACACAAAGAAGATTACATAAACAAATAGCGTTTTTTTCGTGCACACAGGCAAGATATATACATAAGTCGCCGCCACCGCACACCGCCTTTCCTTGACAATACGCGCTTCTGCGCCAAAAAAAAAAATGAATTCTCGAGAAAATGCTTCCGTCCAGTGGATTACACGCAATGTAAGCCATAAATGCACGCTTCTCCGCCAGAACACTAGCGGGGAGTTCGTATTCCGCAAGGACGAGTTCTGCTCGTCCAAAGCAGTTCTGGGACAGTTTTGGCAGGGCGAGCCCTACTCGTCCAAAGCACCTAATGGGCTAGAAAGCTTAAAGCTTATTGTCGCGACGCTTTGACAAGAAATCAAAGGCGAAAACGCGACGGGTACATACAAAGCAGCCCGGCAAAAATATTCAACATGACAATGGGAAAAATGTGTGGTTACTGTAATTGTTACCACAAAAAGCATTTGCACGGTAAAGTGTCGATCATTTATTTTAAAGCTGTCAATTGCACATCCAAGAAGACTCTTCTTATAAAGTGCCGGATGATAAGGCCTTCTTAGCCCGCACATAAAACCTTATCATGCATGATGACTTAGCCTGTCACATAATACGACATTCATTCAGTGGGATGCCACCAGGTAAAAAATAAGAATCTGTAGTTGAATATAGGAATATATCACACTATAGGTGCTTTTATTCATACAGACCACGTAAGCAAAATGTTTATTATTACTTCAAAAACAATTACATTAAATATCTGTAGTTCTAAATACTTACAAAATGAGCCACCCATAATCACGTTTTGTGACAAAAAGATATACTGTAGCGCTTTGACTTTTTCTATAGGTTCTTCAGTGCTGCGGCTTCAAACGATGTAAGTGTAGCAGATCAACTGATAATTATTTTGTATTGGTGACTGAAAAATACTAGTTGAATTGGAGTAACACAATAGCTTTTAATGTTCGGTAAGGCCACGGGGAGACGCGTGCATGGAGTGCTCTCCGTGAACCACTTACGTTATGGTTCTGAACAGCAAATCCAGTTTATCAAGATAACGCTGGTGTTCCCGAGATGATTGATTGATATGTGGGGTTTAACGTCCCGAAACCACCATATGATTATGAGAGACGCCGTAGTGGAGGGTTCCGGAAATTTCGACAGGTCTCTCCTCAATTTCTAATGTTCCCGAGATGAATAGTGATGGCAGGCTGCTTCCAAGACGGCAACTTTCACAAATGCATATGCACGTATCTGAAGGTTGCGGAATTCGTGTTCACGACCGTTAAACATGGCCGTTAAACATTGTTGTGAAGATAAAATTGGAAAATAAAACTGAGTGATGCTTCGACAAGGAGATTAGCACTATACTTTTGCAATAAAACTGTAGGTTCTTCATCTACTGATGTCGTAATCCAACACCAAGACAATCCAGCTGCTCTGGAAATTTTCTTTGTTCCAGTGCATTGCCACTTCCATCGATATATGTGCGTGAGAAAACAGCTGGTGAACATTTGGATCCTACGCGCCTAGAACCACATTCCTGCGGTGACACACTTGAATTTGAAATTCGGTTGCCTTATACTCCTATTTTTTTTCCGTCAATTGCTACCTTTTTGTTCACTCTTACACAGCTTCACAAGGACGTGTCGAATAAATTGAAATGCACTTTTACTTGGCGAGATTTTCGCCTATTTAGCATATATTTGAACCACTTCGTCGCGAAGCAACGTTTACCTTCGCGTATGTACACGATGAAAAGAATCTCACTTTGTCTCTTCTTTTTTTCAGGCTCAGTACACGCAAGAACAAATTTTGCAGGCTCAAACATATGCCCCGGCCCACAATGGTAGAGTTTCTTTTTGCAGTATTTTTTACCTTGGATTTATTCTGTGTAAAAACAATATAACCAATACAGACTAAAATTCGGCCTCAATTGGTGAATTAGAATAATGTTGCTGGGTTATGTTTACGTTTAAAAAACACTATTGGTTTTACGGCGTGAAAAACGACAGACATGGAAGCTGTAAGTGTGCGAGTTTATGTGAGGTGAGACTAAAACCACTTAGCTTGATTTTGATCATCATCATCATCATCATAGTTATCATCATCATCGTCATAATCGCCTAATATAATAATAATGACAATTATTATTATCACCACGAACATCATCACGCGATCTGTATGACGCTCCAAAAGAAACAAATGGGGTGTTGCATGCACGGTTTTCAAGAGACCTTCGGTGTCGCAATATACAATTACACTGGAGGGAACACAGTGCCTGAAAAGACTAGGACATGGAAGAGAAGAATTAACCTTTATACATATGATACTGATAGATGCCACAACCGGAGAAAATGAATAACTTTTACTGAATCCTATACGTAGCGCAAACAAGGCCGATTACAAAGAGGTGTCATTGATGGCCTCTTTATGTATAATATTTTATGAGATGTGAACCATCTCGTAAAATATAAAGAGAGCAACCGGTGTGTCTAAGACATAGCGATGACGCCATGTCATGTTCCTTGACCACTAGGTGACGGTACCGTGGTAGCACGTGCAAAGACGCCCCCTGTAAATGGTTTCGCCGAAAGTGGGAAATGCGGTGGCACGTTGTACGCCTTGACTGAACACGGTAAAAATGCTCTGGAAAGAGACTGCAATGATGTCAGCGGTACCGACAAACGCTTCAGACGTTTCCTCCCGTGTAATGTAGGTAAGTGTCGTTTACTTACTTCGACCAATTCCCCTCCTTCTATACGCTATCGCGTCCCGAGGAATAGGAAGAAAAAAATGAGTGGCGTGGCTGAGAGAGGTGGTAATTGGCTGCGACCCATTTCCTTACGATCTTCGGAGCCTGATTGCCACACTTTTCAGCTCAACAGAGCGTGGCAAAGGTAAACGATGTGACACTTGCCATGCCTTGCAACTTCGGCTGTTTGAATGTACGCTACCACAACGGCCTTTTTTTCATCAGTGTGCGTCCTGTTTTTAAGGGCAAAACTCCTTATACGCCATATGTCATATTTCCCGTTCGTTGTACTCGTCGTAGTAGCATTGCATTCTATGTCAATTAAAATGGTGTCACAGAATATCCACGGTGCGAATGATGGTGAGAGGGGCAAAGAGTCCATCAGTCCATCAGTGCTTCCGTGCGTCCACCCGTTCATCCAAGCATCCATCCGTGCGTCCGTGCATCCACTTCACCCCACTCGTTATCACTCACCTCACAGATATGTTGTGATTTTCTTTCCTGCTTTCCTCTCACACATGGGCACTCTTCCTCACTTGCTTTAAGGGCGAAGCTTTCTATAGCGGCAAACGTTCGTCCCTCGTAGTGTCGTAGTGTGTAACAATTGTTACATTTTGACCTCCAAGGTAGTGCCGGTGGAAGATTTATTCTGTGTGTTGTTGAACAATAAAAAATAGTGCTCAATGTGCATGGCAATGGCTGCTAATGGAGAATGAGAGACAGTAGCATTCGGCTTTTAGTTAACGCGCACGCTGCGATCCCCATCAGCTGCCATTGACATGTACATCGAGCACCATCTGACAGGAAAAGGTTGCTACGTTATACTCGCTGGGCGTAACCTCCTTGGTTTTAGAAAGGTTTAGCGAGCGTTGGGCCGTAGTGCCATGACTACAGTGAACTTGTATATACCATGAACTCGAGGGGGTTAAAGGTGGGAAGTAGACCCGAAGCCCAAGCCGCAAGAAAGTGTGCGTGTGCCACCTCTTGTTTAGTCCCTTCGAATGTCCGCTGGTTGGCGGTGCTTCTATATGGGGAATATGTGATGAAAAGATGCGAGATGGTGGTACTTGGAGTGTTCAATAGATGGACGAACGGACACACAGACGGATGCATGGATGGACGCATGAACGGACGCAGGTTCGGATGCATGGACGAACGCAGGGACGGATGCATGAACAGACGCACGCACGGACAGGCGTATGGACGCATGGACGGTCACACAGACGGACGCATGGACGGTCGGAAGCAAGAATGAATGGACGGACGAATGCTTCACCCCACTCCCCATCATTCACTCCGTGGATATGCTGCCAATTTTTCTGATTATGACATGATTATGACAGCACTTGTCATAATCACATGATTATGACAGCATTTGTCATAATGATGTGGTGGTCTTGCGACGTAGAAACCTGGATATTATTATTATTTTCACAAGCATGTTTGTGTTGCATATTTTGAGCTAATCAATATTTCCTTGGATCCTAGCCACGCGCTGAAAATTTCCGGGTACCTTGTGGGGGTGAAACAATCGACATTCACGGCTATCTTGTCTCTTCAGTACTGCACTGTGCTTGTTTGATTTAATTCGAAAGTGTTTTATGCCGGGCTCCACTAGACTTCTGTGACGTATTTTTGTCACAATTATGACAATGAGTGTCACGGTTATGACAATGAAATGGACACAATAACTCGGCAGAGAAAAAATGACCAGAAAAAGCACCGTCAGAGGCTATCGAACCCATGATCTGCCGGTCCACTACAACATATTCTAAGCACACCATCCACCATGCCGTGGTCACGCATTATGTAGGCGTTAGAAACGTGGTGTTTATTTCTTACACTATGCTCTCCCAATGTTTTTGGTCTGAGAGTAAGTGTCGCCTTTTGAAGGCAGTAAAGTAAAAAAAAATGCAGCATGCACGTGAAATACTTGATTACCTCCCGCAACGTATCGTCACTGTGTGTACACTACAGTCGGTGCGTTTTCAATAGGCCAAATGGAACTTTGTCAACGTTTTGACACACCACGTGGTGGCAAACTTGGCCCAAGTTTTGTGTTCAATCAGCGACGTTCTCCTGGCTGCCACGCACGCTGCTTTTTTGCTAAGTAATTATAACAACATACATTTAATGTAACTGCTTTTGAAGTTATTTTAAACATCTGGCTTGCATGGTCTGTATGAGCAAAAGCACCTATAGCTTGATATATTCTAATGTCAAACTACAAAAAAATGACGATGCCTACTTACAGGTCTTTTAATCATTATTCATGAGCATGAATTATCGAGATGTAAATGCATCTGCAAGCGCTAACTTGGGCGCATCGTCGTTAAACGATTCGGTAACTGCTGAAGAATAATACAAATTGTGCGAAGTTCCTCATACTGATTTACAATAAACATTGACCTGCTTCGGTAACTACACAATTTACTTGCTTGTTACAACAATCTTTAAAAAAGGATGGATCAACAATGTTTGTTCTTCTTACAATAGTACTTCGTAGTTTTATTGGACAGTTTGTAATATTAACAACATACTTAGTATGAGCAGTTGGTTGGTGCTTTGCTGGAGTGGTCGTCTAATATAATGACAAATGCCACCTCAATGAACGAGCTTTATCAATGATAAAGACAGAGCGCGTATGCAATGGCTTACTCGCTGCGAAGTGATCAGATGCAGTACTTTAAGTACTGTGATGTGGTAAGCAAATGTCTGTAGACACTCCAGGCCACAGACTCCAAAGAATGGTTGTCTCGAATACAAGTACTCCATATTGAATTGGACGTGTGTTTTGAAGTGTTTCACAATTTAGAGCAATTAGAACTATACTATAAGAGAGCACAAAGCCGTCCCTAATTATTCCCTAATTTCTACAAGGACAGGAAAGTTTATTGTAAACTGGTAACAAAACTTCAGGTGATAATATGGTTACGAAGCAAACTTGATGTATTTCACCTCAATTGAGCGGCATCGTGCCCCAGCAAAAAGAATTTTTCGTGCGGCCTCTTTTTTTCAGATGTTTCCACGCTAGGTTTGTGGTTTTCGCAATATGAACAAATCAACACATGCCGGTATTCATTTACATTCGCGCTGTTTCATAACAGACACTGATTTGTTAATTTCACGCTGCTGTATTAATTACTCTGTCTCGCGTTATTATGAAAATAAGGATGTTATGAGCGCAAAATGAACATGCGCTTCTATACCACCATCAATAATCCGCGTTGCGAAGAAGCACAATTTTTTTCGCCATTTCCAGGCATAACGAAAGTGCCGGAATGTGAGCTTAAATTTGACCTGGTCTTGAATGATGACCGTGTTTCGCAGCATTTTCCATTCTTCTTTCAACACTCTTGCAGTCGAGGCTGAATAGTGGCCGCCTCAGTAACCTCGCTCATTCGCAGTATTTCCTTTTCGTTTTATTAATGCTTCATATTTCTTATCATTCGTTTTTGTCTTCGGTATCTTGAGTTTTTGCGATAGAAAATTGTGAAAGGCGAATGAACTACGTGCCACTTATATCCTGTTAAATACCGAGTCATGCTTACCGGGCCACATTCCTTACTCAGGTTGATGAACATCCTCTCGGAAAAAAAGCGAAAAGAAAAGGGGGCCGCAAGAAGGAGGCCGAGTGAAGGCATAAAGACAGTTACCCCTGGCGAACGCCGATGTGGCAGATTGGACGTCAATATAGGAGGAAACGATCGTAGCAGGGGTGATACAAAATACCGGCTTCGACGCATAATCAGCCACTCCTGGCTCTCTTCGCCGCCTAACATTGTTCCAACCGAGCAACACACCAGCAACACATTCGTGGCCATAGCTATACAGCAGGTGCCCATTTTCTTTCTCTTAACCCGTAAGTGCGTAAAGCAGCTGTTCGAACAGTTGCTTCAGTTCTCGGCCACGACCGCGTCACTCGGACAGCTACAACATTTGGATTTTTACGTGGATGTGTGCAGTTTCTTTGTGGACACTCTCGTAGCCAGCTGCAAATAACGCGCCCACTTCTGATAAGAACAGTGGCGGACAACCACTTGTTTCTTATCACGTTTCTACGAGCTCGTGTGGGAGGCACAATACTCTAGTACTCCATTCTTCATGCAATGAACCATTATATAGCTCTGTAGTTGCTACGAATGAAGACTCTTGCTCATTATGCATTGCCTGTCTTTTGCCCTTTCCTGCTTTTTTATTGTATTTTTTGCCCTTTTCATGTGTATGCCCCAGCAAGACCTCATGCGCACTCGTTTCAGTTCAATCTCTGGCATCTCCATCTAGTGAATTACTTGAAAAAAGCATCGTGTTCTAAGTGGCTGCAGATTTCTGAAACATATTTCTGAAAAAAAAACAAGAACGAAGAATGAAAGAGAGTTTATAGTATTGTTTTCAATCATGAAGGCCACGGGCCAATGCATCAGTACACCATCACTTCTCCTTGGCAAAAGAGAGTATTCTTTTCTCAGTTACGAATATTTTTTTTCATGATCTGACATGTGTTGTCGCACATTATCACTGTTCATACGCTCTGTATAAAATCATTCGTAGTACTTTCAACAAATTCAGATGACAGAGCTCTTTTCTGTGCATTTTCTCTCCTCCTACAGTAATTGCTGTTCCTACAATACAACCACGATGAAACAACGCGCTCAAACTAAGCTCTTGTTGACAACAGAAACCCCTAGAAAAGTGCGGCGAGAAAAATGGTAACAGAAAAAGTCAGAAGTGGCAGCTTGTTTAACCATGTCGTTAGCGAAGGATGTAACGATGACGCTGCTATTCCTTTAATGATACTACGCCATGCTCTTCAAGGACCAGGCGCTCACTAAGTACTCTTGATGGAGAGCCCTCTGACTGGTTTTGCTCTTTCTTTTATTTGTATTTTTTTTCTCGAGCTCAAGGCATCAGTTAATTAGAAAGATAACCTCCGTCGTTTGGTTATGCAAATCAAAGGCTTTCTTTGTCGTCTTTCTTTCAATAAAGCCCCACCACAAAACCAGTGCGTAATCCGCAGGTGAAAGAAAAACTGGTGCAAATAAGGTTTTGATGCTCCTCACGATTAGCGTGATCACTGTTTTTCCCTAACACCGGCTGAAAGATGGTCCAGTACTTGTGTTCAGTCGTTCATTCGGCAGGCTTGAGCATTGCACGTTAGAGGTGGAGCATCTCTTGCTCGGGGAAATACCACACTTGAGTAGTCCACACTCACACTACGCATGGGCGACTCTCCTCTTTTCCCCTTTCCAACAGCTGCGCGTAACAGGAGAGGAGAAAGAGGAGAGGGGACACCCAAGTTAACACCCTCTAAATCTAAGAAGGCTTTAGCCAACACCCTATGCATAGTTGTGCCCTCCCCTCTCCCTCCTCTCCCACGCTCCCCTCTCTTTCCTCGCAGCGCCGACGCAGGAAACATCTCTTAAACTACGCTCGCTCCCATCGCGATTCTCCCTGCGGCGAATGGTGGCGTCTACTAATGAGTTCCTTGAACGAAAAAAAAAACAGCAGACGAATCGCGCTGCACAACCACGATGCTCCGCATCACCCCATGGTCCCCTTCGTGAAGATGCTTTCATTTTTTGCAGACAGATTTTCCGAGTACCAGCGCTACATGGCGACATTGCAGCAAGCAAGAAAATTGAGTACTCAACGACCAGGTGGACAACTTTCACCTGCTGCGTGATCAAGTAACGGAGATTGTCGTTATCAGAAGCATGGCCACTGTCTGTTGAAAGAAGGTGCTGCCTGTTGCGTCGTGCCTCCGTCAAAGGGCGAGTGCGTTTGCAGGTGAAAGAGCCTGGAGCTATTAAGAACGAAAGGACGGGAGATCAAAAAAACTTGTGTCCTCAGGTGAAATATCACTCGCATCAGCATACCAAGCCGCACTACTTTACGTATGAGTAAATTTGATGGATTTTGGCACCCGTAATTTTCCCTTTGTAATGTAAAAAGTTGTCCTTCAGTACAGAAGTGCAGTGTGTGGTAAGAGCAAACGTTTACTCATTGATAGATATGATTGATATCTGGCGTTTAACGTCCCAAAACCACCATATGATTATGAGAGACGCCGTAGTGAAGGGGTGCGGTAATTTTGACCACCTAAAATTCTTTATGGGCACCCAAATCTTAGCACATGGGCCTACGACGTTTCCGCCACCATCGAAAATGCAGCCGCCACAGCCGGGATAAGATCCCACGACCAGCGGGTCAGCAGCCGAGTACCTTAGCCAGTAGACCACCGTGGCGGGCAAACGTTTACTCAGAGAGCCTGTGGGTTAACTTTGGTGGATAAAAAATTATTTGTTAGTTACATTGAACAATGTACTTAGCATGAACATAGCATGTACTGTCATGGCCAATACAAAGGGATGAAAAATCAGTGAGGACTTTCCAGAAATGGCGCTACACACATCAAGACATAAAGGACGGTAGAAGAAGACCCTTTGCAAAAGGAATGCAGCAGATTGGCAAATTAATACACTTAAATACGTGCAAATATCTCACAAATACATCAAGAACTAAGCGAAGAAATCTCTCTTAGGATAATTTTTTGGTAGAATTAGACGCATTCAGGGCACTATGATAGCTTCTCGTCGCTCCAACATGTTACGCCAAAAGCACAGACTGTCGCGCGATGCGCTGTCAACGTGATATAATTTCGAAGCAAATATACCCCATAAAGTGTGAGCCCACTTTATGGGGTATATGCATGTGTCAATTTGAACGTGGCAGCGTCAATCATGTTCCACATGACCTTCATATTTAGGGGGTACATATGTACATTTAAACGTGGGTGCGTTAGTCAGCGCCGCCAGCATATATCGACGATGGCGGGTGTGGTAAAATTTTTCTGTTTGTCGACGTCACGTGCTAGACACCAACAGGAAAAAAAGAAAGTTACACACTCGCCGTCATCGCTACTGCCGGCACTGGCTAACGCTCTGACGTTTAAGTGCACGCATATACCCCATAATATCCCATAATGTGAACGGGGGGATAGCTGATGTGGTAGCTCAGTTCGTAGAACTTCGGACGTGTTATTCGAAGGTCACATGTTCAGTCTCTGCCCACGGCATGTTATCTTTTCGTCCAATTTTCTTTTCTCACACATACATTACACTTACTACCAGAAGCATTCACTAATACTTTCCTTGGCTGTGTTCTTTTAGTTAGGATTATTACAGGTAACGGTGATGCTTATAACAATTGCAAAAACACAGAATGGAAGCTTGGGTGGTAAAAATACATAAACCAAAACTCTTTTAGAATCTCTCCAACCAAAAGCATGCTTTCAAATTGATCTTTTTCATTTGGTTGTGATCGCATAAAGGGTCAAGACATAGCACTGAGTCGATTAAATTCTAGACATATTCGCAATCTTCATAGGCTGTCGCGCCGCCAAGCGGAATTTAAGAGCGTCCTTTCATGAATGATCAGTAGGCAGACGCCCCCAATGCTGCCTTGTTCGGCGGTGCTAGCCACAGTGTTAACGCGTTAGCAATCGCTGAACATACCAGACCGACCATAACACGATAAATATGATTCTTTCTTGCGAGACATGTAGTTTTTGTAAAAAATACATGGTAACTCGCGCTTTCGATTATAGCCTGCAGAGTACACATATCACCTTCGCGAGATTTTTCGCAGCCGCTTTGAATAGTTAAACGTCAACGTCTGAGCATTTCAGTTAAAAGTTGCCTTTTTTACGTGCGTATAGCATTCGCAGTGCTTTTGTAGTATATGAACCTTAAAATATGCATTGTACGCGGAAAGTAGTGCAGGCTCACGATTTGCGCTTCCAAGCCTTGACCTATGCGGCATCACTTGTTTTTCACGTTCGTTGATAGGTAGCAGCACACTGCGAGCGATTTTTTCTTGCTGGGTATTGGAGCGAAATGATCTCGGCACCCCCAGATAAACGTGACAAGTGATGCCATTTGGGGGTTGAGCGTGGTGAATGACGCGTTGTTGGTGCTATCGAAGTCGTTTGGCGGAGAGAATTCCTCAGATTACTGTCAGCAGGGATTCTAAAAGAAAGGGTCCAGACGACGAGGATTTTCCACTGGACGTAGATGGCTGTCAATGTGCTGAGAGTGACAGCGATGACGAACGATCAGCTGCTAGCTCACGAGCTGAGAGTTACACTCAACGTCCTGTGATCCGTTAATGTTTTTTTAGGGGCGAAGCTCCTTATGGCGTGGCTTGTGCGTCCATCGTAGTACGTAACTACCAGTGGCGCATACCAGAAATAGGTATAACATTTGACCTCCAAGGTGGTGCCGGTGAAAGATTTTTTCTGTGCGTCGTTTAACAATAAAAATAGTTCTCAATGTACATGCCAATGGCTGCTAATGGGGAATGGGAGACAAGAGCATTCGGCTTTTAGTCAACGCGCACGCTGCGATCCCCATTAGCAGCTATTGGCATGTACATTGAGCACTATCAGACAAGAAAGGGTTGCTACATTTTACTCGCTGGGTGTAACCTCCTTAGTTTTAGAAAGGTTTAGCGAGCGTTGAGCCGTAGGGCCATGAATACAATGAACTAGTATATACCATGAATGAATTCGAGGTGGTTAAAGGGGGGAAGCAGATACGAAGCGCAAGCCGTAAGAAATTAAAAGCTGAATCCTCCTGTCTCTCATTTCACATTAGCAGCCACTGGCATGTACATTGAGCACTATCTGACAGGAAAAGGTTGCTACGTTATACTCGCTGGGCGTAACCTCCTTGGTTTTAGAAAGGTTTAGCGAGCATTGGGCCGCAGTGCCATGAATACAGTGAACTAGTATATACGATGAACCCAAAGGTGGTTGAAGGTGGGAAGTAGACCCGAAGCGCAAGCCGTAAGAAAGTGGGCCTGTGCCACCTTTCGTTTAGTCCTTGGAATGTCCACTGAATGGCGGTGCTTCTATATTGGGTATATAAGATAAAAAGATGCGAGATGGTGCGACTTGGAGTGTTGAATAGATGGACGAACGGACACACAGACAGATGCATGGATAGACGCATGAAAGGACGCAGGGGTGGATGCATGAACGAACGCAGGGACGGGCGCACGAACAGACGCATGGACGATCGCACAGACGGACGCATGAACGGACGAATACTTCGCCCCACTCTCCATCATTCACTCTGTGGATATGCTGCCATTTTTTTTCACGCTTGTAAGTCACTTTGCTTGTATTTATTGTATATTATCATTCAGCGAGCTCAAAATGAAAGCATACTTTTTCTTGTGCATAGAATGTATCCTAATTGAAGTGGATATTGCAAAACGCCGCATGCCGCCAACACGCTTGAGCTCGACCAGCGCGGCGAAATGGTTAGGGCAATGAAATATACAGTTACGGAAACAGTCCACGCTAACTTCTCCTGCACTTGACTGGCGCCATGTGAGGGACGCTGTTGTTCAACAAATTTTCGCATTTTTGACATTGCAAAAAGCGTACGCGTGTATTCGTTTCGATATCCTTGTTTCGATGGCGCTGATGAAACCTGCAGCATCCAAGTGCAGGTGTAATGGTTAAGGACGTTCGTCACTATGTTTGTTGATAGCGGACGAGAAAGGATTAACATCAACAGTGGATGCGAACAAAAGAAGCGTTATATTGTACACTAGAGAACGAAGTGGCAGGTGAAAATAAAACTATTTGTCCAACTCTACACGCCAAGCATCACGCAACATGTACGAGAGTCGGACCTCTATTATGCGGAGAGCTCGCGGCTATGCTTACTCCGAGTCCAGCGCGTATAGTTCTCGGTTCGCAAGAGGAAACCGCTGCCTCACAGTTTGGGCCCCCGTCTTCCCGACATGATGCGGTCGTCGACGTGCGCGAGGGCAAAGGTGGCACGGCTGGAACGGCACGGCACAGGTGGAGCATGAGCGTGAAATAGCTCAAATGGAGGCTGAAAGGCTCCCGCTCGAGAGGCGACGTCGTGTCGCAGAAGCGCAGCGGCCGAGCACGAGTTCTGCGGACGATAATATGGGTGGTGGTCAGATTTTTCGCAGCCCACACAAAATGATTCCGCCCTACAATGAGAGTAGGGACGAACTGGTTGCGTACATCCAGAGATTTGAGAGGGTTGCCATGAGCCAAGGCTGGCCAACCGACAAGTGGGCCCTGTCACTGAGCTTGTGTCTAACGGGAGAAGCCTTGACCGTGGTAGGACGGATGTCTGCAGAAGACTCTACGGAATACGCAAAGCTCAAGCAGACGCTCCTCCAGCGGTTCCGTTATACAAAGGAGGGATACCGCACGAAGTTTAGGGATGCCCAGCCCGAGAATACTGAGACAGGTCGACCGTTCGCGGGACGTCTCTGTGGATACTTCGACCATTGACAGGAGCTGGCGAAAACTCCCAAAACATATGATGCACTGCGAGACAAGATGGTGTCCGAGCAATTCCTCAGGTGGTGCGATGAGAAGTTGGCTGTCTTCCTGAAGGAGCGAGGATGTCATAACCTGGACACGTTGGCAACGACGGCTGATCAATATTTGGAAGCTCAGGGAATTGTGAATCTCGCCAGAGGAAAAGACGAAAAAGGGAAACCGATGGCTACAGCTAAAGTTGACACTGTCAGCGAAAGCAAAGGAAAACCGCTTTGTTTTCTGTGCAACAAGCCGGGTCATCGAGCTTCTGATTGCTGGACAAAGTCTCGAGCGCCCAAGTCGACGTCGTGCTGGATCTGTAAGGAGTCGGGGCACAGATCCTATAGTTGTCCCTCAAACTCGGGAAAACGTAGAGAGGCATCATGTTCCGTCTTGGGATACCAGAAAGCGCAGCATGAGAAATCAATGGAAGATGCACCTGACAATCAGGATGAGAAACATTGGCATGACATGTGTGATGGGACCCAAAGCAACGCAACTTGCGACAACGGGTCAAAACAAATGCCAGCTGTAAAGGGCTATTTCGAAGGGAAGCTAGTTACCGTATTGTGGGATACCGGTTGCAATAGAGTAGTGGTGAAACGATCACTAGTTCCTGACTGCAACTTGACTGACAACACCCGTACCATTCGCTTATTGGACCGATCTGCAAAAGTCTTACCAGAAGCAGAGGTGTACATAGATTCTCCGTTTTTCAGAGGTCAGGTGCTTGCTGTTTGTATGGAGAATCCATTGTATGAAGTCGTGCTTGGCAACATTGCGGGTGTACTGTCAGCTGCCCAACCAGCCCCGAAGCAGCCAGCAGGGCGTCCAAAACTAGCACAGATTCACGGTGATCCAGTATGCACTGAAGAAGAACCTGAAGATGCAACCTCATCAGATAGAAGACGACAAGATAACATGTCGGCGGCTTCAGGAAAAGAAAGAAAAAAGCCCAGTGAACTGACTGTTCCTCGGATCCAATCCCTGGATATCAGCTGGGAAGCGCTAAAGAATTTACAGCACACAGATCCCACGCTGGAAATCTGCTTCGCCGCATTGGAGAAGATCATATCTAAAAAGCCAGCAGTCACTGTGTTTGTGCTGCTACGCGACATTCTTTTCCGGCGCCACCGCACGGCAGAAAGGCGAGACTTGGAGCAACTTGTAGTACCCAAGGATCTTCGGAACACCGTAATGAAGATGGCCCATGAAGGCCTTCTGTCTGGTCACCAAGGGCAAAGAAGGACAACAGACCGTGTCCTTACAGAGTTTTATTGGCCGGGTGTACGGGCTGATGTGATACGGTTTGTGAAGTCGTGCGACGTATGTCAGAGGACCGTGCCTAAACACCTCGTTGGACGAGTTCCATTGGGAAATATGCCTATCATAGACACACCTTTTCAGCGGGTTGCCATCGATATTATTGGCCCGCTGTCACCAACGTCATCCAAGGGCAACAAGTATGTCTTAACGATGGTAGACTTCGCTACGCGTTACCCGGATGCGGTGGCACTACCGAGCATCGAGACAGAGCGCATAGCGGAAGCACTAGTAGAGATGTTCTCCCGCGTTGGAGTGCCCCGTGAGATAGTGAGCGACCGTGGAAAGTCGTTCACCTCGAGTCTCATGCAGGAACTCGGTCGGCTACTTTCATTTCGTCAGGCCCCGCCGCGGTGGTCTAGTGGCTAAGGCACTCGGCTGCTGACCCGCAGGGCGCGGGCTCGAATCCCGGCTGCGGCGGCTGCATTTCCGATGGAGGCGGAAATGTTGTAGGCCCGTGTGCTCAGATTTGGGTGCACGTTAAAGAACCCCAGGTGGTCTAAATTTCCGGAGCCCTCCACTACGGCGTCTCTCATAATCATAGAGTGGTTTTGGGACGTTAAACCCCACATATCAATCAATTTCATTTCGTCAGCTACCCACAACGCCTTATCACCCCATGGCCAACGGACATGTGGAGAGATTTAATGGCACTCTCAAAAAAAATGGTTCGCCGCATGTGTCAAGAACGGCTGCAACATTGGGACAGATACTTGGCTCTCCTGCTCTTTGCATACAGTGAAGTTCCCCAAACGAGCCTTGGATTCGCGCCGTTCGATCTCCTCTACGGCAGATTTGTACGCGGGCCAATGTCGATCCTTAAGGAACTGTGGACAGGGGCCAACATCGATCCTGAAACGAAAACAACATACGAGTATGTTATAGATCTCCAGGAGCGACTGCAAGACACCTGCAAGGTAGCGCACGAAGAACTCCTGAAGGCGAAAATGACACAGAAGAAATATTACGATAGGAAAGCAAGAGTTCGACAACTATCACCCGGAGACAAAGTATTGCTGTTACTACCATCAGATAAGAATAAATTGATCTTGACATGGAAGGGACCCTTCACAGTGCTTGAAAAACGCAGTGACTATGACTACGAGATAGATCTCGGAACACGGAGAAGCCTTTTTCACATTAACCTTCTCAAGAAATACCATGAAAGGGAGCCCGAAAATGAAGCACAACAAGCTGCAGTTTCTGCAGCTACAGATGGACGACCGAGAAATTTCCTTCGTTGCGCTGCACCAAAGGGAAACATATAAAAATGTGTTAGTAGTGACTAACTTGAACAGCCCGCAGACAGACCAAATTAAGGAACTCCATAGAGAGTTCCATGATGTATTTTCTGACGTGCCAGGGAAGACGGACCTCGTGGAGTGCAAGTTACGCCTTACCACTGAAACACCGGTAAAGGTATGCCCGTACCCTATACCATTCGCCATCCAAGAAACTGTAGAAAAGAAGTACAGGACATGCTATCACAAGGTATCATTGAGCCCTCGGAGTCCCCGTATCAAGCTCCCATCATCGTGGTCAAGAAGAAAGACGGGAACACCCGACTTTGCATTGATTTCAGACAGCTGAATCGAGTCGTCGTTACAGACAACGAACCGATACCGCGAGTGGACATGATATTTGCCAAACTGGGTCAGAGCCGCTACTTTTCGAAGTTCGACTTCACCATACTGGCAGGTGCCGATGCACGAAGCATCGAAGGTCCTCACCGCTTTTCAGTCCTCTTCTGGCCTTTATCAATTCAGATTCATGCCGTTCGGCATCAAAACAGCGCCTGCTGTGTTCACCCGACTGATGAGACGAGTGGTAGATGGGATACCGAACATCTATCACTATTTTGACGATGTGCTCATAGCCACACAAACTTGGGACGAGCACATAACAACTCTCACCAAGTTTCTGCAACGTGTCAGGGCAGCTCATCTCACAATAAAGCCATCGAAAAGTGACGTGGCTTTTGCCGAAGAGAAATTCTTAAGACACATTCTCGGGAACAATCTTCTCCGCCCCCAGATTGAGACATTGGAGAAGATTCAGGCCGCAAAGAGACCGAAGACGAAGAAAGAAGTTCGCTCCTTTCAAGGTTTAACCGGTTATTATCGGGATCTCGCCCCCAATTACTCCGCTGTAGTATCACCTCTAACGGAACTCACTAGGAAGCGAGATTCAAATAAGGTCATCTGGGAAGAATGCCATGAACAAGCGTTTGTAACACTACAGCGTATACTATCGTCTGGTCCGGTACTGCGGTCACCGCACTTACAAGAGCCATTTATATCGCGCACGGATGCATCTTCATTCAGCATTGGAGCCGTTTTAATGCAGCGTCACGACGGCATGTTGCATCCAGTAGCCTACGCAAGCCGTAAACTGCTCGAACGGGAGTCACGGTACTCAACAATCGAAAGAGAGGCGCTGGCTCTTCTGTGGGCTATCCAAAAGTTTCATGTGTACCTCTTGGGAAACCGATTCGTGCTGCAAACTGACCACCAGCCTCTTGCTTACATAAATTCCGCAAAACACATCAACAGCCGAGTACTCCGCTGGAGCCTATTGCTTACTGAGTATGACTTTGTGGTTGAGTACATTAAGGGCTCCGACAACATAGGTGCCGACTACCTCAGTCGCATTTGACTTCTCCGCTGGTTAGCGTTTAGTGGTGGCACAATTTCTTTTCATGTTAATTCACCCTTTCCCTAACGGAATGAACTTCTGTAAATAATGTTTGTTTTTTTGCTATGTTTTCGCTTTTAGGTACTCCACCTCGCACTTGTGAAAAGTTGTTTTCCCCCTAAACAACTTTCTTGAGCAGGGGAACATTTGTAAGGAAAGGACACAAAAGTGCTGTGTTTAGGTACGCTTTGTGGCTAAAAGGACTTCAAAGCGCCGAGGAACGTCAAACTAAAACTGAAGAAGACGAGCGGAGGGCAGGTGGCACGAAGGCGATAACAAGAAATGAAAAAGAAGAGGAGAAGAAGAAGGAACGTGCGGAATAAAGAGCTCGAGGGTTGAGGCCCCGAAGGCAGACGAAGCAGTGCGCCGCTGGAGAGGACGAGTTACTGGGAGCGTTCCTGAGCCGGAAGTGGGACCCGTACGTGTCGGCCAGGTCGAGCTCCGGCGTGTTCGTTCGGGGTCGAGTCCGCCGGCCTGTACAAGGTGCAAGGACGGGGCCTGCTGAACGGCTCCTGCCTGGGTGCAGTGGCCGGGAGCAGGTTCGTGGGCGAGGCCTACCGGGTGTGGTCCTCGTGAGCCGTGGCCTGATCCTGGACCTCCGGAGTTGCGACCCTGACTGCTGGGTTGGCCGCGACGTCCGACTCAACGGCGCTGCACACGGTAGCGTATCCGTGCGCCGTCAGCCGTTCCACCCATGGCATGAAATAAAAAGTTCATGTTAATCTTTTCTCGTCCGCTATAAGCAAACATAGTGACGAACGTCTTCAACCATCACAGCAGGGAACTGCGCACTTTAGAGTCTGATCCTGCCTGTGACAGAAGTGCTACTTTAATGGGAAGTTTAATGCTTATGTTCCGTTGAAGAAGCACCTACATGATGCTTACATCACAAGTAACGACGGCTAATATGTTTTCAAACCATCGCTACGTTAAACATTCCTTCCTGTGCAGCCGCGACGGCGCGCTTTTGGCTAGTGGCCTACTACTGCGGCAAATCCACCAGACAGGCTCGGCACATATGATCAAGGAGTGCCGTTTAGGTCATACGTGAATTCTGGTTTGCGCTGTTTTCTGTTGCACGCACAAGATTACGCAAAGCATCGTTGATACACAGTCGATCAGCTGACACCACCACCCTTTGCGCTGCGGCAAGAAATGAGGTAGCAAACACTCAGCAGTTCCAATCGGTTGGCAAAGTACTTTGGTTCAATATACATTCATTTGACGATTAAGAGTTCATCTGGTGAAAGCGGCACGGGGAGTACGTCCACACGTCCCATCTTTTCTTATGTGAGTTCACGTGTTGATCATCCTTCAGCAACCATCTTGGATTCCACAGCGCGCCACCTGTAGGTCATTGGCATTTCGAATTCGTCAGCAGAAACGCCTCTAATAAGTCAATATTACATTCTCACGCTACATGCCACTTATCAGTAAAGCTTCCGAGGCGGCATTTCGCAAGACGGGCGCTCTTATCTGGAGCCCAATCTCAATCTCACCGGTATATGCAGAGCCCACGTGAATTTCCTTGCGAACGCTAACTTCTCTGCGCGACGCTGGCATTCATCTTTCGCGCGTGTCGTGCGAAATGGCTGTGTGCGCGCGGCGCCACCATCACAAAGTGAAATGCTGGGCAATTTCTGACCACCATAACCACACGTGCTCTCGCTTGTCCAGCCTGTGCAAGCTATGAGCGGAGTACGCTCTCTGCAGATAAATTAACGTGAAGACGCGTATATTTCCCTCACTTGCTTCCCAGAGGCCCTGAATTCTTTCCTGGTGTTCCACAGCCTACGTTCTCAGCCTAGGCTTGTATTGCGAAACGAGTTGTGATTATCTTAGCGTTTGCTGGGGCGCCCTTCTCCCTGCTAAAGCTATGTTCACACTACGGTCGTAACGTGCGTAACAGCTCGTTCGGCGCATCGAACGCAACGGCTATAAAAAGCGTTACCGCAGTTGTGCCGATACCTTTGTTCACATTTACAGCTACGTACATTACGATTTTTACGATAGGCCAATCATATTTGTCGCTGTAGAATCGACGTCACTAGCGGTCCAATATGGCTCCCATCAACACGCGAGCGCTGGCCGAGTTGGAAGAAATTCACGCTCAAAATGAGCTTATAGTCGTGTATTCATTCGCCCGAAGACGGCGAAGGCGACAGAGAAGAGTTTGGGTGCGCCAAGTATTCCTCGACAGGGCCGTGGATGGCGAGTTTCACAACCTTCTCGTCACACCAACACACCACACCACACCAAATGAAGACAGTACGGCAGTCAGAACGGAACAACTTTTTACGCACGTTGCGAGCAAACAAAGCCAACCCAATCGTCACCGCGGAATGGCGAAGTAGCACTTCCCGCGCCGGCAGCTACCGCCATCGCCTCCGCGATGCTGCTGCAGCCGGGAGGACGGAAGTCCCGTCAGGTCTCGTGACCGGTTGTTGAAAACCGAAAGCTGATCGGTCATTGGCTGTGTCGTAACGGTCGTAGTATCGCAGTCGTAAAAGTTGCCTAGCCTTTTAACACTCTCACCCACGATTTATGCGTTCGTTGCGAACGTTGGTACCTTTACGTTCACAGTCTGAACTAGACGCATACGCTTGTTGTACTTCCGCTTACGCGTGTTATGAAAAATCGACGCCTTACGACCGTAGTGTGAACATAGCGTAACACGTGCCTTCTCCACTGTGTGCCTAGGCTCAGTCGAAAGCATGGCGCTATTTGGAATATTCGTCGCACTGCTCCCTTCTTCGTGTAGGCCTCGTTTGTTCTGCATGGTCGCTTGCCTTATCAATGCAGTGAGCTTGAAGTACGGCGAACGCACTTAAGCATTGGAAACGGGAAATATATGGGACCGGGGCCTTCGGTTGATTTGGCTGACGTTTGTTTTGCTTGCGGCCGCGAAAGGAACGTAACTAAACAGGAGGACGACGCCAGACAGCGCATGTAGTCGACACTAGATCTGAAGAATATTTTGCGGCATTTTGCAGTCTACGACAAGGTCACTCTTTTCTTAACGCGTCACTTCAGGAGTAAAACAGTAATTAAAACTACTACAGTAATTAAAAACTACCCCTTGTAGAGTAAAGTGGGCACTCCGTGCCGGAGCTTCTTTCACTTCTTCCTCCAAATTATTCACTTGAATTTTAGCCACAGTTCCCTAAGACCACATAATTCTATGAAAAACGTAGCTCCCTGAAAAATTTGTACCTGTGGATTAGCTCGTTGAATAAGGAACAAAATTAGGCCAGGTGGATAATGCTCATGGTTCAGCAGCGGACGAGAGCACGGACAAACAAAGTGACAACACCAGCTCTTTTTCAGCTCTGGTCAGATGCGCTGTTGAACCACAGGTCTTGTCAAAAAAACACACGCTTTTCAGACATTGCCGTGACCGTTCTCTTTAATGAAAATTTGGCAAAAGCCTTAAATGCCTCTTCAAGCTTGCGAATTTCGACTTCTCTGTCGGCATCCCGCGTTGTCAAAGAAGAGTGGGGTAAAAAATTATCACGCGATGATGTCACCCCATCATGACGTCAAGGGCCATCCAAGTTTGTTTTGTCGCGTGATGACGTCATTATGTGACCGACATCGTAGCTTGTTGTAACTTGATCGAATCACCAAGGATATTCAAAACCATGTTAGCTGCAGCAAGCTCTCGAAGGGTGGTGGGGTAGCATCAGCTCATTGATTATGAACAAAAGAAGGCTAAGCAATGAACACGATAGCAACAACTTGGAAAGTAACGCGCAGAATGGCAAGCAGATCAAAATATGCCCCGCGTTTCTCACGCACAAATGACGCACGAAACATGACAATAGTTATAGCGCTAGAACAGAACGACGACACAGAGACAAGAGGGACACGAAGAACACGAGCGCTACGTGTCCTTCGTGTCTTTCTTGTCTCCGTGTCGTGGTTTTGTTCTCGCGCTATAATTATCGTCATGTCATTCCAAATAGCCCAAGCTGCCACACTTCTAGGCATGAAACGTACTCACAGGTACAAATGAACGCAAATAAGCGTCTCAGTTGTTACTTCGCTGTGTCTGAAAAGCGCGTTGTTTTCGAAAACGAAGGCTGTGCAACGAATGCAGTGACCTTTGTGCGCCCGGTAACTACAACAGAATCGTTCCAACGAAATGCAAAGGCTAGCGAAGACCACGGTCTCCAACACTTACGATTCTCCGCACTGCAAGATAAGGGCGCGCGATCGAGCGTAAACCTCCTAATTTTCTACGTGGGCCAAAGTACGCGTGAAAGAAGAGAGCCACCACGCGCTCCCTGCGCCATCTTGCTGATAACGCTGAAAACACGATAGTCGCCCCCCCCCTCCCTGCCCCCGAGATTCAACAGCGGTAAGTGGTAGATATGAATAGCTTGCAGTTTGAACGTTAAAGTAGGTACCTCTCAGTGGCTTAGTGGTTAACGTCTCGCATTCACGACGCAGAGGTCCCACGCCTGTAACGCAGCGCCTCCAGAATACCATTCACCGATTTTCTTGCGCAGAACGCAGAACACCAAATACACGTTTTGTTCCTCTCTCCAGGCGCAAGACTATCGTATTTCGATGACATTTGCAGTGTAACATGCAGATAAGGGTCATTTTTTTCTTGCGTTTTCATAAAAATATAGATACGTATACAAATACGGTGCATGACATCGACGCCGACGGCAAAATACAACCGAGAGTCCCACATAATTGCTATCGCAATAAAAAAATATTGATTCTGCCATTCTGATTCAGTTCAGAGTATTCCCAAGTGACTGCGAAAGTCCTGCGGTCTCTCCCGATACCATTTGTGCAGGTGAGCCCGTGTTTTGGTCACTTTTCGAAGACTGCCCGTACCGCCACGCTGGCACGACAGTCAAGCCAGTAGACAAGGCACGGTAGGCCTGACAAGTCGTCGGAGCAAGCGGGTGCCCCATCCGCTGCGCCGGCGCCCGAAATGAAATTCGTGCAAGTCGAAGGGGAGGAGATATCGCCGACGGAGTTCGGAAAAGAGCAGGGGTGGTGCGAGCTCAAACGAAACACCAAGAAGGCGGGTGGAGACGCCGACCCGGCGAAGAACCAGCAAGCAACGCCAGCGCCTACCGAGAAGGCGGCGTTTATACAGAAAGTGACGCAGTACGTGCGGAAGATCACCATGACGAGCCGAATGCCCAACCTGCCGACGGATGACTACAAGATCATCGTGCGACCCCGGGATGGCTTCAACGTATCCCACTACCAGAAGGACCGCGTCCACTGCTGCATACGAAATGCTGCAGGGGTGGGGCACGAGGTAGCCGAGGAGGACAGCGTCTGTCTCAATGAGCGACAAAACGTTATTGTGGTAAGCACGCCGTCAGAAGATCGTGCTAGACGATATGGAGGCATTTGCAAGCTGCGAATTGGCGACCGCGAGTTCGAAGCGAGTGCCTACAGAGCGGCTCCGGAGAACACGTCCAAAGGCCTCATCAGGGGCATATCGCTAGACGAAAAGCCGGCGGACGTCGTGAGAAGTCTGGTTAACCACCGCAACCCGAACGTCCTGCATGCCAAGCGCATGGGAAACATGACCAACGTGATAATTCTTTTCAACGGCTACTACGTGCCTCGTTACGTGAACTATGGCGGGATGGTGATAAGGTGCTTTCTTTACAAGAAACATATCGATATGTGCTACGAGTGTGGTCGTCTGGGACATAGGGCCGACGTGTGCCCCAACCCGAACGACAAGAAGTGCCGTGGGTGTGGATGCGGCAACCCGCCCGACGATCATCGGTGCGAGCCGGTGTGCCAACTGTGCGGAAAGGGTCACCTCACCGGAGACCGCAAGTGCAAAGCTAAGTACAAGACACCCTACCTAGTCAAGCGCCGACAGTGGGAACGCAGAATGCGCGAGGAGGCTCAGGCCGCCTACAGCAGTAGCAGCACCGTCAACGACGGGGAGGAGGGCTACGGACGACGCCACGCACCGAGACGACGTCGCGGCAACAGTCGATCGGCCTCGAGGGAGACCCGCGCGCGGAGCCGCACTCGCTCCCCTACTCGTTCTCGAGCCCGCTCTCGCAGCGTCTCCCGACCCCGTTCAGCGAAGCCTCGCAGCACGTCGACGGCCCGAGCCAACCACCCAGCTGCAGCCAAAGGCGGAGGAGAGGTTGACCCCCATAAATTGAGGTGGGTGGACGTCGCCTCCGGACGCGCGCCCAGCGCACCGCTAACGCGAATCGAGACTGCCATTGATAGAAACCCAGATGTAGACAGACGCGGTAGCTCTGCTTACAAACGCAACAGCGACCCAGAAAGTCTAGTGCAGAAACGATTGGATCAATTCGAATCAATAATCCAAAAACTACAGCAGGAAAATGCAAGGTTAAGAAACGAAATTGCCACGTTGAAGGGGGAGGCCCCGACAGTTCCCTTTCCACCTCCTCCTCCAATTAAACCCGTCGCAGCCGACGCGGCTGCTAGTACAGCCGAGAGTGGGGAGGAAGTCATGGAGGCTCAAGACGCGCACCCCGCACCCACCAAACGTAAGGCACTTGATCCGGAACAATTCGACGTCAAATCGCAGAAATGCGAGAAGGAACTCCGCGAACGAGTCGATAGACTCGACGACAAGGTAGACGCGATGATGACCCAACACGCGCAGCAAACCACGCAACTTAACAACGCAATTGCTCAGCAAACCGCACAAACCGAACAGTTGAGCATTGCAATATATCAGCTCACAAAAATGGTCGCGACGCTGCAAACGCGCATAGACAATATCGAAGTGCGACTTCCGGGCGCAGTGGGTCGCCCAGTACGAACGACTGGGAAACCGTACTTTAGGCCGTTACCTGACGAAGAGGCGCAGGATCAGCCGGACTGCAAACCATAACACGTACAGTCACCATGGCTCGACACGAAACCACACAAACACAACGCCCACAACAGCATAACACACGGAACACGTTCACTATCTGGCAGTGGAACTGCAGGGGGTACAGGAGGAAACGGGCGCTTCTCCAAAAATTCTTACGTAGCCGGCAACGACTGGACGTAATACTATTGCAGAAAACCAATGACCCGGTCAAGCTGGTGGGGTACAAATCTATTGACGAAGCTGTGACCGCGGGAGCCCCACCGGCCGCTGCAACGCTGGTGCGACGCAACCTGACCGTGGCGCAACGCGAACTTAAGAACGTTAGCATACCGCATGTACTCATAGAGCTCATCCCGACGAAAGGGCGCGGCCCCGGCCTGTTTGTGCTGAACGTGTATAGCAGACCCAAAGCCAGACACCGCTTTAGCACGTTAATGCGAGAGGCGCGCGAGGCAGCTGCCGACGGGCCCTTGCTCATCGCGGGCGACTTCAACGCGCCCCACGCGGCGTGGGGGTACGGCTACGAAACGCCAAAAGGTAAGCGCCTTTGGGACGATACGCAGAATGAGGGCCTCGAGCTCATCACAGACCCTTCCGCGCCTACGCGCAGGGGCAACAGCGTATGTGCAGACACCTCACCCGACCTCACATTTACCAAGAACGTTGCTAGCGCGTGATGGCACAATACACAGGAGGACCTGGGTAGCGATCACTCAGTGATCGAGATCCAGGTCGACGCTGAACCTCACCACCGCGTTCATCGGGAAGGTACCAAGGGCAAGAACCACCGTCTGGTGGATTGGGACGCGTTTCGCAAAGTCCGGAAAGAGCAGAATCGTGGCAGTGCGGCTATTGAGGATATAGATAGCTGGACTGCGACGCTCAAGGGGGATTTAGAAACGGCGACGCGGGAGGTTCCGCCAGAAGCACAGCTCGAAGTGGTAGACAGCAAACTCCTACACATGTGGGAAGCCAAGCGCAGCCTGCAAGACAGGTGGAAGCGTCAACGCCACAATCCAACGCTGCGCAGACGCATAGCACGGCTAAGCAGGGACATGGAAGAGCACGCGTTACAGGTATGCAAAACGCAATGGGAAGAGATATGCAATGTGATGGAGAACCAGCTGGGACGGGCCAAGACGTGGCATCTCCTCCAGCACCTCTTGGATCCGGAGGAGACGAAAACATCGCACGCACATAAGTTTAACAAGTTGCTGCACGACTACAAGGGCACCCACGCGGACTTTCTAGATGACGTGCGAAGCCGTTACTTTCAGTCACGTAGCCCCCTCGCGCATTCGGCATACGCCTGGGAGGGTGAGGGTAACGCGGAGCTAGACGAGGACTTCAGCGTTGCAGAGGTGAGGGCGGTGCTGCACAGGCTGAACACACACAAAGTCGGCGCCAGGCCCGGACGGGATAACCAACAAAGCGCTACGTAACTTGGACGATGAGTCGATAGAACAACTGACGGCTTACATGAACGTGTGCTGGAATGCGGGCGCTATACTGAACTCGTGGAAAACGGCGCGCATAATTATGATCCCCAAACCGGGCAAACGAGTACAGATTGACAACCTTCGACCGATATCCCTGACGTCCTGCGTTGGTAAGGTCATGGAACACGTGGTTCTCGCTCACCTTACCAACTACCTCGAGGACCGAAACATGCTCCCACACACGATGCTGGGGTTCCGTCGTAACCTTTCCACGCAGGACGTTATGCTTCAACTCAAGCACGATATCGTAGACAATCCCACACGATCCACCAAAGCGATACTCGGGCTCGACCTCAAAAAGGCGTTCGACAACGTTAGCCATGCTGCGATACTTGAAAGTATACGAGCGTTGGGACTGGGCGAGAGAACGTACCACTACGTACGGGATTTTCTTACGGGCCGCCGGGCCCGATTAGCGATCGGCGGACTAGAATCGCAGGACATATACATTGGTTGCACGGGCACGCCGCAGGGCTCCGTAATCTCGCCCATGCTCTTTAACCTCGTGCTTGTCGGATTACCACAAAAACTCGCTGAGATAGAAGGCCTCCACCATAGCTTGTACGCCGATGATATCACCCTCTGGGTTGCCGAGGGAAATGACGGCCACGTAGAGCAAACGCTGCAGGAAGCCGTCGACGTGGTGCAGGACTACCTTCGCGACACTGGCCTCGAATGTTCCGCCGCTAAATCGGAGCTCCTGCTCTCTAGACCCTCGCGCAGGGACCGTAAACCCAAGAACGCCGATTCCGCATTCGAGTGCGCATATAGAGAAATTAATGTACGCACATCAGACGGCGCTGTCATCCCACAAGTTAACAACATTAGGGTACTGGGTTTGCGCCTGTCCGCCAACGGCCACAACGGCGAAACCGTTCGCAGACTAGAGGGCGTGGTCAATGAAACAATCCGGTTGCTGAAACGGATAACAAATCGGCATAGCGGAATGAAGGAAAGCAATACCATTCGCCTGGTACATGCTTTCGTTATGAATCATATAACGTACGTCACCTCCTACCTCAAGTGGCAGGCGACTGAACGCACCAAACTAGATTGTCTCATCCGCAAGGCGTAGAAACGCGCAATCGGATTACCGGCCAATACCAGCACGGAAAAATTTCTCGAGCTGGGGTTGCACAATACTCTAGATGAGATAATCGAAGCACACAACATCGCCCAGTACGAATGTCTGGCGAAGACCAGAACTGGTCGACACATCCTCGAGACACTAGGTATCAACTACCATACGCAGCGCGGCGAAAAGGCCGGGATACCCAGACGTATTCGCGAGCGCATCGTCGTTCTGCCGTTGCCTAAGAACATGCACCCGACACATCACATCGGTCGGCGCAACAGGCGCGCCCAAGACCTTGAAAAGAAATTCGGCAATAGCAAAGACACAGTTTACGTGGACGCGGCCCGTTACGACTGCCACCGCGGCTTCGCGGTCGCGATCACGGATCATGTAGGAACTTGCGTCACGAGTGCGACGATAGGCACGGAAGAGACGGTGGCAGCCGAAGAAGCTGCCATAGCCCTCACGATAGCCACCACGGACGCCGAGGTGATAACAGGCGACTCGCAGGCGGCGATACGCAACTACGCCAGTGGCCGGATCTCCCGCGAAGCGGCCCGCATTCTCCAAATTCACGAACGCAACATTTGCCGCAAAAACGACAGTTTCCTCGTATGGACCCCCGCCCACACGGACCCTCCGCTTGCGGGCAACGCGACTGCCCACGCCGCGGCTCGAGGACTTACACGCCGAGCTGCGACGCCTGCCGACAGTCCCGATGTCTCGCACACTTCGACAGCGATGCTGGAATGGACGTGGGGGGATCGCATGACCATTTCAGAGACATCACGCAACACTACAGACTGAACAGATGCAAATATCCACCACCCCACGCCAAACTAAACAAGAAACAGCAGGTTTCCTGGAGACAACTACAGACACACACGTACCCGAATCCGGTGATCCTTCGCCTCTGCTACCCAGGCATTTATACGTCCGACGCGTGTAAGGCGTGCGGAGCCAGAGCGACGCTGCAGCACATGCTGTGGAAGTGTACCGGTAGCAGTCCCCTACGAACCCGGTAGACATGGCAGTCTCGAACCGCGAGGAGCGATGGGAGGCGGTTCTGCTCAGCCATGACCTTGCCGATCAACTCTGGGCCGTCCGGCAAACCCAGGATGCTGCCCGGGTCCAAGGACACGAGGCCGTCACCTAGGCAGGGGTGCTTGTAGCCCCACCCCGCTCAATGACTCCGGACATGTTCAATAAAGTTTTTACTCACTCACTCACTCTGCCATCCTGTCATCCTAAGTGAATGCATACAGGACGTCATGAATTTCTTTTTTTTCCATGTTGTAAAGTATGTAGTGCGGGGCGATGCATAAAGGTAAGGCAAGGAGTATGGCCAGAAACAGACTCGGGGAAGCAAACAACAGTTGAGATGGATGCGACTACAAGACACGGCATCACAAATTCACTACACATCTACGGCCACTCGCTCCGAGATGGTCCGTGCGAAGCATCAGAAATAAAAAATATGGCGTGACACGAGCACAAATGTATAAGCTGTCATCGACGTAAGGGTAGTTATTCGTTGGTGCGGAAAACTTTTCTCCCTATTGTTGCGGTACTCTAAGGGCGTATTTCTTCCACGTCGGGCATCTTTTCTCACTGCTCTAACAGCCACGGAGTATTCAAGCATGTAGGGTGGTTTATTCAGTGTGTATGCTAGTCTTATTGTTTTGTGCGCCACATAAATTAAGTGTGGCAATTTTTAAATGCCCACACCAAAGTGGGAGGGGGAAGGAGATGGAAACAATAATGATAACAATAATAAATGAGTAGGGAAACAATAATCAATTGCTAAACCAGCCTCGAATTTCTCTACGATGTTTAGAGTTGCGGGTTGTCGTTTAAAATTACTCGTGCGCAGTAGCGCGGGAATTCATGAAAGCGTATATTTTTAGTTTTTATGAACGGATCACTACGAATGTAAATTTGAATAAATAACCGGTGATTTTAAAAGGCTGCGCGCTTGGTTACTGCGTCAAATATGTCTCACGAATCACCTTGGTAGTTGTGTATCTGATATATTTGGCATAAGTAGGTACCTTCATATTTTTTAGTTGGAGCATAAACTTGATTATTTGGTCAAGACTGCTGCTCTATTTGAACTCCATTCAACGATTTGCTGTTTTTATTACACGCTACTTTTGTCCATCCGCAAGTAATATTTGTTTGCAGCAGCGTGGACCACAATAATCTGCTTGTAGTTTTATTTTTGTTGCTAGAAGATATATAGTTAATACAAGTAAATTTTTACCACAAAGGGCAGGGCGTGCAAGGTCGAAGGAAATCGGATTGGCAGCGTGACTTTCAATATTTCTTATCACACGGATATAAACAACCCGTTAACAGATATCAAAAGCACAGAGATTTTATATAGAAATTTGTAAATAATGGCTCAGGCCGACCTCTCTGCCTTTCTGTAAATAAAGCTATATGATTTCTTCCTGTTGCATCGCAAGTACACCTCAAAGCAGTTCATCTTCAATCCGCCATCTATTGCGACTACGCCCTGGCAAGAAAACCACTGTTCCTAGCGGCGGGTAACTCATCGTGGGCGAAACTCAGGCAAGGACAGAGATGAGTGGTGGCCCTTGCTCTTCCTACGAAATCTAGCCATTTGCATCCTCTAAAATCAAGCTACGACAAACCAGGCAAATTTTAATGTTCGTTGACGCATTCGTTGTGCATTATTTGAGCTTTGTTTTCTATTTATAGGTAAACTCATCTTCATTAGGCGAGCGCAATGTGGCCGTTTCCAGGAAATGAGAGCTCCCCGTCGACGTGGTATCTACCGGATCCGGAGGCAGGTCTTTTACTCTTTATTTGTATTGTGAAAAACTATCGAAAGGTACGCAAAGTACTTCCCTATTTTCTTTCAGAATGTGGCGTGGACAAGCGGAACGTCGAACGGTGATTGACTTTATTTTGTATTCAGTTTGGTGCTTGGATGTTGTAAGAGCAGAGACAAAAAGAAAGAAAGAATGGTAGTGCATTAGCGGCAAGCAGATCGATCGTTGCAGCCTGCTTTGGATTTGACTGATAACGACTATCATCGAACTATCTGTTTTGCGAGCCGTTTAGGGCAAATATTTCTTGCATTAGAGTGGTCACTCTGGCCGCATGTCAAACACAGCTAGCGTCGGTGTACCCTATACAGCAGGCTACACGGCAAAGTCAGCAAGAGGTGCAAATACATGCAATGCATTCTAGGTCTTCTCGAGCAACATCACACAAAATTTAACAAAGCAAACCAAGTAACGTATTGTAGAAAGTGTGATAGTGCCCAGGTCGTACAGTCGGAGGGGTGATAATGATAATTTACAATTGTCATCATATAAAAATGGTCATGATCATAAATTGCTGAGCCAGCATCACATTTTTTTGTTTGGTTTAAAGTCATGAATTGTCGTGTTCAATAACATGCTCCCATTTGCAGCGGTAAGCTGGCCACTTGCAACGCTTGATTGATTTATTGATTTATGGGGTTGAACGTCCCAAATCCACCATATGATTATGCGAGACGCCGTAGCGGAAACCTCCGGAAATTTTGACCACATGGGGTTCTTTAACATGCACCTAAACCTGAGTACACGGGCCTACAACATTTTGCCTCCATAGGAAATGCAGCCGCCACAGCCGAGATTTCATCCCACCACCTGCAGGTCAGCAGCGAGAACCCTAGCCACTACACCACTATGGCGGGGTGGCCACTTGAGACGCACCGTGTTGATTTGATAGCTAAAAAAAAGCGCACATGAGAAATGATTAGTAAAGTATATGGCTGAGAGAGCAACACTCAAGTGTCCACACGTCACTTCGAAAACATTCCGCACGTATTACGCAGCCCCACGCGTCTCCTAACGAGAAAAATCAAAACTCTTTGCGTTACGCTACGAGCTGCATAAAGCAACCTCTTCGGAACACTCACTTCCGTGTTTGCTCTTTGACTGTATATGGGCGTCTTGCGCACAGTGCGCTTCATCGACGCGATATCTGGAACACTACTTTTATCAGGCGCTGGCGAGTAGCAGAGTGAAGCAGCGGTGGTGTTTGATCGATGTTCGCCCGGGGCAGTCAGCGTGTAGCCTCTGAGGCCTCAACTATAATTTGCTCTTTTCTACGCATTCCTTAACATATCGCAATATTCTCAAACTTGGCTCGGTGAAATGTATTTACCTCCTCGAAAAGTCCTTCTTACTTCTTCGTTAAAACGAAAGCTTTTTGTTTTCCCGAGCTGCCTTTCCATAATAGCCTGCCTGCGCGTACTCTTTATGCCCCTCCACATTTCAGTAACCACTCCATCTTCTTTTACGACGTCATCTCTTTTTTTACAGTTCATCTTTTTTTACTTCAATTGGCTCTGCCTAACCCTGACGTCATTTCTAGATAGCTGTCGTGATAGAAGCTCGTCAACACGTGGTTCGGCTTTGCTGCAGTAACCTGTCTTTTCTTCTTCTGTCTCTTTTTTGCTCTCTCTCTCTCAATGGTTATTTCCAATCACTGAGCCACTCCTCCCTTTTGAGCCGTCTCGATGCGCAGCACAAAATAAATCCCCGACATTTCTGCTCCTAGACCTCACCATGGAGAGTGGCGTGAGATCAGCGTATTTATTCTTGTGAAGGCTCCTTCCCTAACCCAGATCGTTCATACCACTATCTCAATAACGCACTATCTCTCCTCGTTTCTTCGTTACCACCTCGAGTCACATAAGAGGCAATGTTTAAATTTCATGTATTAATCCACCTCCTTTCCTTATTTCTCCCCTCATGTATCACGCATCGTTCTTTTTTCTTTTAGTTTTCAGTTAATCAGCCTAAGAATAATTTAGCTCACGGTAGCGCCCGCTTTTCACACACCAGGGTAGTTCCATATTGCAGAAATTAAAGCACAAAAAATGAGCAGCGTGTTTTAATGTACAATTATTGGTGTTCTGTTCGAGGGGAAACATTGTTCAAAAAGCGACGCCTGGACCTGTCAATATTTTCTGTTTCTATACCTAATCTTTTTCTTACTCGACTGCACAGGTTTATCATAAGCGTTTATTTTCTCGCCATGTTCTATGTGCTTACATGTGTGGAGGGACATCCCTTTCTATCCCTTTTATTTAAGCAGATTTCATTCTAGGGAGTGAAACCGTCTTTAAGGATCGGGGAAGCATGTGTTCATTTTAGATAAGAGTGTCAGTAATAACAAGGGTGTGCAAAAATTTCTTCGAGTCCTGAAGGAGTATGTAAATGCGGTATTCAATACTACTCTGTGTAGACCAATTTCTCCTTGAAGTAACGTATTTTTCGGACATAGTTGTTGACTCGTTTGCTCCAAACTGAGCTTAACGGCAATGTGCGTTTGCTAATGCGAGGACTTCTTATAACGTTGACAGCCGCTGAGGAAACACAAGGCATCCCATTAATATAACTATTGCTGTTCGCCTAATTACTCCTAAGATCACGTAGTATTTACTATTCTAAAACGTACTAAAGGTACGAAGAAGATCAAAGAAATTAAGCTAAGTCTAGATCTGAAGTATACAGATTATCAAGAAATGGGGAAAATTAATAAATAATAGTTAGTTATGCGCGTCTTTCTGATCAATACATTATAATTATTATGTTGCGTCTGGTGATGTGTCCTCATTTTCAGCGGGCTTGTTTTGAGTGGGTCTGTTCACTTGTAAATTCTTGGGTGAAAAAAAAAAGTCAGCTCACCTGAGCCGTCACACAGTAGGAGCATCCCAATAACATAAATACAATAAATATTAAACTCTCATCGAACGCCGAGCAAACTACATCAATGACATCGGACCGTTCACTGAGATTGCGATATAGCCCCATAGTTGCCTATTTCATGCTTGGAGTTGAGTACAAGGTTTCTGAGTGTAGTCTTCGCTGAGGCAGAAATCTCTGGGATAGAAAATGAAATAAGTATAAGGTCAAAATATTGTTGGCGTCTTTTTATATAATATATAATTAACAGTTTTATTAAACATATAAAGATCAGCATTACCTGTAAAATTCATTGCCAAACAAACAACAAATTTGCTAAAGACACCTCTTCTTCACCAGTACGATACTTAACGAGTACCGCAGTACTCGCATGGCCCAATACGAGCGCATGCACACTTTGTGCAGTGCAAAAACAACTATTATTTTGTTCTTGTTGCCCATTAGGCCGAAATTTTCCGACGCGATGGTCGGACAATATTGCGACGTTTGTTTTCTACTGCTTGTGCAAGGAGTGGATTGAGATAAAAAGTTGACTGCTGGGCTTGGGTATGATAGGGCTCATGGTGAAAGGTGCATGCGTACAGAGACGGACACAAGAGAAGTGAATAGAAAGTATACGTACATCTTCTTTTAAGACTAATACTTTCGGAACTACGTCACCTTTCACTCATTCAATATTTTCATTTGTGATATATTTATACACACTGCAATCCTTTTCAGGGCTAAAGCATGAATGAGACCTTGTGCAATTCTAGGCAATTATAAACAGAAAGACATGCATGAAAATATTACAAATTCCTAAACAAGTACACTCGTAACAATTCAAAAGTGAAAATAAATCAGAATACACGTTAGTAAGATGTTCATTTATTGCCACTAGCAAGTATTTTAGAAGTAAGGAGTGAATGTTACCAGGCAGGATATATTGAAGTTCTATTGCACGTAAAAAAAGAAAAGCTGTATTTAAAGTTATCATTACGTGTGAAAAAAAAAAGTTACGCCCAAAGCGTGGAAACTACGGGTACAATGTTCACCAGTAAGTTTGATGAAGATACGATCAGAAAAGCCGGAGGAATACTTAAAGCTGCATAAAAGTTTTAAACCTTCATTTTTATATTACGATAGTTGTGATGCAATGTTTACCTAATCATTGAAGAGCAATAGGTGGAGAGAAGTTGCGGCTGTAGATGGGCGAAATGAAGCGGATAGATTTTAACTGAATGTTACTTCAGAAGCTTGTTTCACTGTGTTTGTAAGAGAACCAGACCACAAATGCATGCTCGATAACAGGGCAAAAGAGATGATTTATATAAAAGCATTTTAGTATCACCTGGGCGTCAGGTAAGCGGTGACACCACTAACCTATAATTCTAGAGTTTTGTCGCTTACGCGATCAATTTTGCTAAACTACAAAAGTTGTTTGGTTAGAATTACTCTTAAAATCTGTGCTTTGAGACTCAGTTAAGTTGGATGCCACCTGCTAATTAATCAAATTAGAAGCGCTTACGCTGCTTGATATCATTGAATCTCTTTTAGGAAACGAGTAGTCACATGTGTGGGCTCCTGAAGCACATGAAATAATTAGACGAAGACGAGACTGATCTGAAATAAATGGCACAGGCATAGCTTATGGTTGCTTCGCTACAATGCCATTCCTCAGCACTAGAAGAACAATGTTATACAGTCATGTTATATAGTGATGTTATAGAGCTCTTGCGCACTGCATCTGTCAGTAGCATTATCATCGGTCCATCTTCTCACCCATAGTTTGTCAAGAAACGCCTAAATAATATGCATGAAGTGTTCTGAAAAAAAGACATTATAAAGTTTCCTTGTTGTAGGCCCGTGTGCTCAGATTTGGGTGCACGTTAAAGAACCCCAGGTGGTCTAAATTTCCGGAGCCCTCCACTACGGCGTCTCTCATAATCATATAGTGGTTTTGGGACGTTAAACCCCACATATCAATCAATAAAGTTTCCTTATTCTTAACTCCTATACAAATGTTTTATGTAATATCATACTCAGTCCTTCATATCTGCATTCTTTTCCGGTGGCACGTAAGGCCAGAGCACTACGATATCAAGTAAACTAAACTTGTTACAATACTGTACGCACTTTCGCAACAACCGGTGAGACAACATAGATCAAAATTGCGGCATAAGTACCGCATACTCAGCTTTAGTGTTGTACGGGTGGATGCTGTGGAATCATCTTTTTAGCCTACTTTATTGTGGCTAGCAACGGCGCGGGTTCATATAACTCATGGGTAGAAGTGTAACTTCCTGAAGTGCTATGTCGCTCTTCCTACAGAGGTAGCTATACCTTGAGAATATGAAGTCAGCTCATTTCTTATCACCATTGCAAAAAACTCTCCGACAGCAAGTTTCATCGCCAACTTCACATTTTCACTTACATGCCAATATAAGTAATATGAAATTTGTTGACGAGGTTTTCAGCACATTCGTTATTTACGAGTTTTTGTGACACCATCCTGACACACTAATCTGGGAAGTTGAACCTACTTGTTCCTCTTCATTCCCGTTTCTATTTCGCGCTTTCCATGAACTTTTGGCATTCATGTGATTGTTTACTTCTTTAAAATCGATACAGTACCATGAAATCAAATACAAAAATACAGCGCGAACTTCTTCGACCTTGTGGAGAAAAATTAAGTTAGAAGCGTTGAACAAAGACATAATAAAGTATGCACGCTCTTCCTAAGCGCATGGTAGATTTGTAAACGAGCAAGTGTAGAAAAGTGAACTCGGCCGTCCCAGCGAAGGAATTGGCAGAGCCGTCTTATCCGAGTGTCACGGAACGAGTCAGGGCTGCATGACTGATAGACTCGCAGAATGCATTTACAGCGAAGAAATGTGAGAATGTTTTTTTCGCCGTTCGAATACTTGACAGAAGGCGGCGTAGTCATATTCGAGCAAAATAGCCACTGTATGCCTAGAGGCTTGCGAGGCGAAGACAGCGACTTTGATCAATGACCGTGTGGCTAACTGCAGGCGGCCTCGCCCTTTTCGCGTGAGCAAGTTACGTGCTCGCTCTATTGGGCCAGGAGCTGAGAACACGTGCATTATTGTGATCTCGCGATAGCGCCATAACAGTAGTTCTAGCGATTAAGTTTTGTTGGAGCTTTTCCTATAGTTTTCATGTGCTCTTGCCTTTCGTACTGGCATCGCCGGTATTTGGTGACTGTTAGAGAAGAGTACCATACCTATGCTGTGCCTACTCGCGGGTGCGATATGTGCTATTGATATATGCGCGAACTTGGCTAAAATCGAAGAAGTACTTTGAAAAGCGCCATCTCCACAACTGCTTGATGCCGATGGAGCGTCTGCAATATACTCCTGAATAGCAAATGCTTACGATATAATAAGGTACACAAAATTTAATGAATATACAGTTGTGCATTACGTGGCATGCATATGGTCTCACTGAACACTGATGTTCAGCTGAGATTCTAATGTGAAAGCTTTCATCAATTTAGCACACAAGGAGATTTTGGAATAATTTACTGTAACTAAAAAAGGGACCGTTTGTAAAGCGACATGGTAAGGTGTCATGTAAATTATCAATTGTACAATCAGTTAGCGCATTGATATTCGTGAAGTATAACAAAGCGGATAGTGATCTTGTCTGACTTCACTAGTTCTTGTGGTTGGCAGTCACATGTTGGTTCTTCAGTGGGTGCACTTTTGCCACGAATAAGAAGACACCAAGATGCAAGACAAGCGATTCATGCTGTGCGTCTTTCACCGAATGTCAACTGGCTCCTCGATGTTCACGTGTAGTCAAGCGTGAATATTCTGGCATTTGAATCTTTTGATGGACATTGTGTTGCAGTAGGGGCAAACCTAATTCTTTTAGCCCAAACAACTCTGCGGTTTGTGACAGCTGCGGCAAACGACTCTGTCGGGACGACGAGAATGACAGTAGCAGTTGAAGGACTTAGAAAACTTCTCTTCAACTTTGCGCGAACTTTGCACGACCTCATTCCTTGCTTCTGCTAGGATCCCGAAATATTTCGCCTAATTTCCTAAAAACTCTCAGTTAAACATTTACCGGCTAGCGTCGGTGGAAGTCTGGCAAGACATACACAAACAACAAAATGACTAAGTCACAAGCGAGCTTTGTGAAAAGGTGGAGAGCTCACTATGCTGAAAAGAAACATCCCCTTTTTGTTTGTTTTTCCTTCATTAAGACAGGATTATTGAAGAAAAAGGGAGGTAGAAAGTGCTTAGCATACACCAATCCTGCGTTTTGAAGCGTAAGTGAAGCTAGATAAAATGTGCAAATTAGCAGAAACACAGTCGGTAATCACTGCGTATTTTGAGATACAATGTGAAAGGCTTCATGACATTTTTGTCCGCTATATACCAAGTCCAGTTCATCTTACGCATGCATCAAATTTATATCCACAATTCAAGAAAGTCATAGCGTTCGTCTCGCGCATAAATTTCACATAATGCTGTCATTTTTTATACACGCGCTATGTCCAGCGGCGCGTGAAGCACCTCCTAATGCATATGTTATTGTCACTACCTAGTGTAGTCGTGTCTCACAGCTGTCATAAGCAAACTAGGTGGTATGAAATAGACTTATCGTGTCGACTATTGCATTTCAACAACCCAACGTTTGAAGTGTCACTACGACGTGTGCATGATTGCCCATGTGTGTCCAACAGTCAGCTGGTGTTCGTAGAGAAGCGCACCAACATATCTGTCTCGCAAGTTCAAGCATCTTAATACGAGGTGCCGACTTGCTTGATATACCAACACGAAAACGGCTTACCGAGACTAACATCGTGTGAATATTTAGGTTTTGTGAACTATTCTGTTGGGCCGACCCTAGTTTGCACTAATAATAATAATAATAATAATAATAATATAAGGGGGCTTTAGGTAGCGAAACCAGGATATTATTATGAGCCACGCCGTAGTGGAGGGTCCGGAAATTTCGACCACCTGGGGTTCTTTAACATGCACCAAAATCTGAGCACACAGGCCTGCAACATTCCCGCCTCCATCGTAAACGCTGCCTCCCCAGCCGGGATTCCATCCCTCGCCCTGTGGGTCAGCAGCCGAGTACCTTAGTCACTAGACCACCACGGCGAGGCGGACAGTACACGCTTCTCTACCATTTCTCTTCCATGGATATGTGACCACCTTAGCCGGGATGGAACTCTTGGTTCAGCGGCTTAGCACCGTAGCCAGTGTTTCACCGTGGTGAACTAGTTTGAGACGGAGGCGGCCGAAGAAGCTGCCATATCCCTCGCGATAGCCAACACGGACGCCGAGGTGATAATAGGCGGCGATACGCAACTACGCCAGCAGCCGGATCTCCCGCGAAGCGGCCCGCATTCTCCAAATTAACGAACGCAACATCTGCCGCAAAAACGACAATTTCCTCGTATGGACCCCCGCCCACACGGACCCTCCGCTTGCGGGCAACGCGACTGCCCACGCCGCGGCTCGAGGACATTACACGCCGAGCTGCGACGCCTGCCGACAGTCCCGATGTCTCGCACACTTCGACAGCGATGCGGGAATGGACGTGGGGGGATCGCATGAACACTTTCAGAGACATCACGCAACACTACAGACTGAACAGATGCAAATATCTACCACCCCACGCCAAACTAAACAAGAAACAGCAGGTTTCCTGGAGACAACTACATACACACACGTACCCGAATCCGGTGATCCTTCACCTCTGCTATCCAGGCATTTATACGTCCGACGCGTGTAAGGCGTGCGGAGCCAGAGTGACGCTGCAGCACATGCTGTGTAAGTGTACCGGTAACGTGCAGCAGTCCCCTACGAACCCGGAAGACATGGCAGTCTCGAACCGCGAGGCACGATGGGAGGCGGCTCTGCTCAGCCAAGACCTTGCCGATCAACTGTGGGCCGTTCGGCAAGCCCAGAATGCCGCCCGTGTCCAAGGACTCGAGGCCGTCACCTAGAGTGGGGTGCTTGTCGCCCCACCCCGCTCAATGACGCCGGACACGTTCAATAAAGTTTTTACTCACTCACTCTACTGTCTTTCTTGTGCACTTCATCTTCTTCTTCGCTTTCAGAACACGGGCAGCGATTTTTGAGATCACTCAGAAATTGCTAACCTAAACTAACTTAGACTGTAAATAAATACATATATAAAGAAATAACTTTATTAGCACATATTACTCTAGTATTTACAAAAAGCAAAGCACCTATATGAATGAACATTTGACGCTTATATGAGAGACTGAAATATAGTTTGCACCGCCTATGTCTAATTACTACTGCAAGACCTTATGACATCTCTCTATCTGCGCTCATGATGTTTTATTGCCTCGGGATAATCAGGAATCCCGGAGGAAGCATTTAGAACGGCTTTTTAAGGTCATTCAGGCTCCCAAATAAGACCTATACCAACCGAATTCTCTACAACGTATTCCTCTGCGAACAAAAAGACGCGCACAAAAATCATCTATTATGACATAAAATTGATTTATTGCGTCTCGGGTTGATTGTTCGAGAAAATGGTTTGTCATCGTGCGCGTTAATAATAGTTACACAAGACGTGCCAATAGGCAGTGACCCTTTTGCTTCATGCTTACAATCGCATTCATGAAATCTGGCTGATGTGAACTCTATGAGCAAAGCGCCACATACAAGCACCTTCCACTATTCCAAAGAAACCCCAAAACTTGCGCGTGCGCGTAGCTACAGTGGTTCTCCAGAACTGTTTCTCACGTGGCCTGGAGAACAGTGGGCCAAACAAGAGTGCCCTAATTAGTCATGTTCCCCACGCCAACCCCCTTCCCCAATCTTCGCTCACACTGTCTGGCTTGCTGATCCGTACCAGCCCTCAGTAGGCCAGCCAGTCTTCTTGGGGCTGCAGCCAACGCCTGTGTAACGACGCCTGCTACAAGGTCCGAGTCCCACCCCATGCACTGTCACGGCTGTGAAAGTGGCCTGGTAATGTATTGTTGCTTTAGTTGCTTTTCTTCTTTTCATGCGGTAGATTCCATAACCTTTGTCGCCGATGGCGCTTCCACCGAATACACTTGTGCCTTCTGAAGAAAGGTACAAGTACAAGAAGGTACAAGGAAGGCACGCACGGCGTCCTTTTTGAAAACCTCGATCCTTTACCGGGCAGTGAACCACCCTTGTTTCACCCTGTGATCGTTTTCTGTCTTTATTTCAGTGGGTCTTTATCTGTTCGTCCACCTATAGCACGACGCGCTCACAGCGGTCCTCACGAGATACAAAAGCTTGCGCCGGACACGTTTAGCTGAATAAGGAAGCGACACCCAGTTACGGTCTTGTCAAAAATCTGAAAGCTGAGAAAGAAGACACAGTGTTTCGTCACGTGGCAGAAAAGAGGAGGAAGAAAGATGAACTCAAAGATTTAAACTCACTGGCCCTCCATTTTAGAAAGGTTTTTTGAATGCAGACATTTTTTTCGACAAGAAAACAGCCTGCGTTTCACTTCGTATTCCTGTGCTCTTTTCATTAAGGCACAAGATGTAATAGCGAAAGCTGACATATCGTTATCGCGTCTTTTCGCCATATTGCGCACTGAAAGATGAGCTTCGTCTGGTACAAAAACATGTGCGCTTATATGGCTTCAATGTGCGCATAAAAATTTCGTACCTGCAGCCAGGCCATTCAAGCAGATCAAAGCGAGTAAAGCAGGTGGGGTCATCCTCTAACAACGATGCCGTACAGAAGACACAGAAATTCATCCTATCTAGAAACCAGCCTAAAAATCATTTAAATATTATATTCTATATGTGTACTATGCCAATGCGAATGGAAGACATAGGACCATAGAAAAAAAATTGGTTGATTTGTGGGGTTTAACGTCCCAAAACCACTTCTGATTATGAGAGACGCCGTAGTGGAGGGCTCCGGAAATTTTGACCACCTGGGGTTCTTTAACGTGCACCCAAATCTGAGTACACGGGCCTACAACATTTCCGCCTACATCGGAAATGCAGCCGCCGCAGCCGGGAATCGAACCCGCGACCTGCGGGTCAGCAGCCGAGTACCTTAGCCACTAGACCACCGCGGCGGGGCGACCATAGAAAAAAAAGGGGTAATAGTTGTATTGATTGAAAACGAATTCCCACAAATACCACCATGAATGAACGGTCGTTCGTGAATATATATATATATATATATATATATATATATATATATATATATATATATATATATATATATATATATATAAATATATATATTACCCTTCATCAACAATATAAAGTGTCCCATTGCGAACACATACATAGTCATGAGTGCTCTGTGGTATCTTACAATGGAGAATTTTTTTTACATAGTCAAATCAGTTGCTACGCGAACCATTTCTTGTCCTTATTGTATGATTCTTCTTTGGCTTTCTTCGGCTCTGTTTCTTTCGCTGAAACTTGATTATTATAGCCATACATGAAGTTTTACAACAAATACATGTTACAAAACTTGCAGACTAACTTCGCGCGTCTGGCAAGCAAGGCTAGACCCACCACGAACAGAGAAAAACACGGTATCTGTTTTAGTAAACCTCACACTTATACCAGTAGCTAACGAAAGTACTTACAGACAGCTCGTATAGTATGCAGGCCAGTTTGCTTCTTGGAGTAGCGAGTCTTGACAGCTTTACCAAGATTTAGGGCGGTGCTTAAGAGGATGAACAGTAATCCGCACGCCATCGCAAGGATCCTCACAAAGCTCTATGAAGAAAAGGCTTCCTTGCGTAGAGTGACGTGCCATCCTCTCAGGGCCGTATATTCTACAGTGCGCGTCTCTCTCCCAGTTTGATAGAAAAACTGCCGTTAGCCTAGCGTGCATGACGGATAGGGCGCTCGTGGCGCCAAAGTGACTATGAATAAGCTCCGCAGCTTCTACCTCCACTCGGAAGCTCCGGAGCTTATTCATAGTCACTTTCATGGACAAAACGTTTAATTGATGCTCTGTGCAAAAAAATTGGTGAATGGTATTCTGGAGGCGCTGCGTTAGTGCCTCGAGCGTGCAGCGGAGGCAAACGAGCGCTTCGAAGCACGTTAGACACAAGCGTCATCTGGCAGTTGTCTTCGAAAGTGAAGGAAGGCGTGCGCGCCCGCGGAGAAAGATGCGCGCTTGTCTCGGAGGTCATAAGGTGTAGAACGCAAAGTGACGGGCAGGTGCCATCACCATGTCGGCTTAGCAAAACGTTGAAAGCCCTTACCTTTGCGATCATCGCGTTGCACTGTCACCACAGCGTGATAAGCACTATGGTCCTTAGAATTACTTGTGTGTGCCTTCTCTAGGGTAAATTCATACATCGACGTGTTGTTATTGTACCTCAAATATTCGCAATAATTGCTTTTCAATTGACAATCCCAGAAGTATGAACGCTGAATCATGAGCAATATTGGTGGGCGCTGTGAATGATGTTGGCCGTTTAGTTCCGTTTGAGATATTGGTAAGGGCGGACAAGCAGACAAGTGTACAGACAGACAGATAGACGGACAGATCAAAAATTTTCTGTCGAAAGTCCCCAAGAAAGACTATTGTCTTTAAAAATCAAAAACTGGCACGAACCCAATCAAGCAACAGCTGGCACTTACATCATGGTACGGTTACGCAGGCAATGGGTTCCTGCCCTGACCTCCATAATTAGCAAAAGAAAGGAAATCTTACGAAAGCCAAACGCTCAACGCTCAAATGCGTGTGTAAGAACACGAAGTAGCAAGTTCAGAGAAAACGGTGCCACCACCCTGTGGACGTTCAATTAGCAGCATGAAAGATGGCGCTTCGCATCGTTGCCGCAAGATTCTGCATGGCTCAGAGATTAGTCAAGCCGTCGAAGCCGTCCCGCCGAAATCGGTACTTTTATGTTTTACTTTGTGATTTTTATTGTAAAACGCTCATCTTGTACAGGGGCTTCTTCAAGTGGTGAAGTGGGCTGAGGAGAGAAACTTTTTGTTCGCTAATGAAACGACGGAACAGGAACTTGCGCTGCGCCCGAGATTGATGATACTCCTGCGTGGTGCAGTAGTCGGGAACGGGTGCTGCGAAGGACCATGACCGAGAAAATTTCCTTTGCCGTGCTCTACACCGTATCATAGTTCTTTCGACAGAGATTCAAGATAGATAAAGTTGAGCAATGTACACGCTACTGGGATTTGATAATTTCGACATGCATAGAAAGTTTGTGTCTCGCATGCCAGCTCAACCATGAACGATAACAGGAATAGCCCTGAGATAGTTCCCCGGCGCCTGCGTCGACAGTCTACATTGCTTCACCACAGCGGTGTCATAAGCCGTCATATATTGCAGTATGGCTCACCTTCGATGAGGCTGAAAAAAAGTTATTTCGCTCGAAACTTGGTTTATATAGTCATAATACAAAAACAGTTTTTTTATACGAAAGTGGATGTTGTGTAACTTGACCTCTATAAATCGCTGGCAACATTGTTTGCGACCTGTGAAGATTGCTTACGTCAGCGCGAATTTCCGTTAATGAATTTTCAGTTACTATACCGTATAGCGACATCTTGAATACGCGAATTATGATGAAGATATGAGTAGATGAACCAGTAACTGGGCGTCCATCACCTAATTTAATTAAAAACATGCCAGTGGATGATTGATAAATATGTGGGGTTTAACGTCCCAAAACCACTTCATGATTATGAGAGACGCCGTAGTGGAGGGCTCCGGAAATTTCGACCACCTGGGGTTCTTTAACGTGCACCCAAATCTGAGCACACGGGCCTACAATATTTCCGCCTCCATCGGAAATGCAGCCGCCGCAGCCGGGATTCGAACCCGCGCCATGCGGGTCAGCAGCCGAGTGCCTTAGCCACTAGACCACCGCGGCGGGGCCATGCCAGTGGATGCGTACTTTCTCAAAAAAACAAGACGGAACATCAGCGAGCACTCCATGTTCGAGACACCAAGTAGCACGGCCTAGCATATACCTTTGAATGTACGCTGGTGCACAGCATACGCACCAAATCACTAAATGAAAATAAGTATCCTATTGCGTTACATAGGCCTGAAATACTACTGTTAATTGTGAGAAACTTACTGTAACAGGAGGATATTAAAGGGTCCCTCTAGCAATTTTCGTGACCTCAGTGTGTTACACGTTTTTCTCGCTGGTTTCATACACTGAAGGCTAAAGAGATAAGTGCCGCAAGAATGGCAGCGATAACGGCACACAGTTCAAAGTTATTCAGCGCAGTGAAATCAAAGTACAATAAAATGAACGTGGATGCCCTCAACTCATTTTTTCCGGGCTAGCCTGACCTTGTTTTTCTTGGCCTGTGACGTCAGATGGTGGCCCATGTAAATAAACTGAAAGACTTACTGTAAACAACGTTTGAATGTCATACTGTTTGTTATTTTCAAAGTATTCAGGATGTTGTTGCGATGGTAACAAATATTGTGGTACTTGAAAAGTGGGTGCTGCGTGCGAGATGAGGCATGCAGCCATCTCCTGCCAAAAGGATCCAGTGTGGCACTCAGGTTTTGGATTTCTGTTCTGGGATAGCAGTACGGAAGCCTTGGCATCGATGTTCTTAGTATTTGACGAACACCCGTCTTTTTCTATGAGCAGCAAGAGACGCTCTCTGATCGGCTCGGTGGCAAAACGTTCTTGGGATTGCAGACAATATTGTGTTCGTGCTGCCTGGGACTGCTCTGCGCATGGCTGCCTGGGTTCGCCATCTGCGTTTTTCTTCTTGTCGTTTTCATGTGAACGCAATCGACGCCATGATATTGCCGCTGCTTTCGTATTTGCAGTTCAACTTGGTATGGTTCCGTGTCCAACAGCTGTATCTTGCATAGCAGGAGGAAGATCAGCCCAAGTTTCTCCTCCGACGCACGCAATCGCTCGCGCATTTCGTGTCTAACACCTGACTCAATCTCTTTACTTGAGACTCGTGCTTCTTATCCAGTTCTTTCTGTGAACCTTGAATCGTGGCTTCCGCGAGTTTACATTTGAAGTTTTCAGAATGAGGTCGTTCATCATCAGCAATAATACGTTAGAGTTTCCTCACTGTGCTGGCATGGACACTGCTTTCCGACTCTGAAGCAGTCTGCTCCTTGCGCAACTTCAATGATGACTCAGCCATCTTCCTTTCAAAGGTAGCTAGTGTTTGGTCGGGTTTTAGTCTGGTGAGTTCACCGAGGCTTCATCAGGCTTTCACCTTAGCTTGTCTGGGTCACAAATATTCGAGGCAGCCGAGGCACGCAATTGCAGCCGAGGCACGCAATTTTCCGTCTGCCGTCTTTTGCGCTGTGACCTTTACTGGTGCATCGAAAGCACCTCTTGTCGGTGGAGAGACGCCTCCTCTTATATAGCGGTAGACCTCTACTGCAGGACTCTGTCAACTGCCACGCCAATTTACAAAAGGTGCAGCTCGATTTAAAGGGAGTAATAGAACCTTGGTAATGAAGTACCGATGCCGTATAGGTAGTGTCGTGAAAGTGAGAACTATCGTGGTTTCTGGGATCAGCCACCTCATCGTGACCTTTCTGCTCGCGAAAGTCACTCTTTTCGAGGCTCTCACTTCAATACAGAACTGCTGAAGGCTATCTAGTTTTGTGACATGCCGAACTTAGACGTTGTCGATGGCGGGACCTGCATGTTCTGTTGCGTGAGATCTGCGGTAGGCAAAGACGATGTCATGTGGCAAAGCCGTTAGCATAAGGTCACATAGCATTGAACAGAAAGATGACCTTCTAACAACAAGAGACTCCAATTCACGGGTGTCATTATGCACTTGGTCATACAGCTTGCTGAGTTGTACCACTGCCTTGAAAAACCGTACAGGAGTTAGGATTCGCAGTCTGTAAAAGTACTTATTTTAAACGTTCTTGTTACCGAAACGTGTTTTCCACACGGCTAAGGCGTGTTCATAACACGCTTCTGAGGTAACCACACATTACCTACCGCAGCGTCTCTTTTCAAAAACAGCCTCACGTAGTTGAATTTGTCGCTAGTTGTTAAATCACCGTTGCAGTTGATGACCTGGTCGCATTGTTCCCAGAATGCGTTCCATGTGCATAAGTCACCAGAAATTGGATTAATTGTCAGCTTCGGCAACTTGTCTCTGGTCTGAAAATACACCAATTATTTCAAGACTCCCTTAATGAAGACAGTCCACCTATCTAAACGCTGGCCAGCCAGTCCGAGGCAATTATTTATATGTACTATACAACCTAATTAACTATCCTGATACAATAAATGAAACTGTGCTATAATGGCTATGATTCACTAGTGCAGTATGGTAAATCAACTTATACGAATTCATCCACAAAGTTCACTTTCCCTCTGCCTGCGTTTCGGTGTGTCCTTAATAATGAGCTTGTATAATTTCACAATCATCTAGAAGCTTGCCTCATAAGAGTCGTTTGGAAAGAATAGAGCTGAATTCAGAAGACCCACGTGCCATTACACGACGCAGAAAAGAAAGAAATGCAAACACAGCGACATACTCCAACTTTATGCTAGCCGGATTCTCACCTATAGTATACGATCGATTTCACCCAGGCACGCGCGGATGGCGTGAAGGAACGTGCTCGCAAGCGTGAAGAGTGGAGGCGCGTAATTGCAGGTCTGGCCTTATTCTCAGCACGTGGGACAAATGAGACGGAGAAATGAATTGGGAACGTTGCCCTGTGTGCGTGCGCGTGCGTGCGCTCGCGAGCACGTGTGGTTTCTCGATCACGCACGCAACTGATTAAGCAGAACTTTGTTGTCGCCGAGCGCGTTCGCATCTGCGGCTTTTGCACTAGTGCGGATTGCGACAAATATCACTTTGGGGGGCTCTCGTTTCTTCCTGCGGCACAGTATACAGGTCTGCCATACTTAAACAGCGATTAGGCTTCGTCTCATAGTCCCAGATTCAAGGTTGCGTGATGTTCATATGCTGGTTTTGAGACGTTAAACCCCACAAATCAATCAATCAAAGACTGCGTGATGAGGTGTGAGCTCGCTTTCGCAATTTATCCCGTGAGTTGTACTTTGACAGCCAATAAAATTTGCCACGTCAAAAAAAGAAAAAAAATATTACACGTAAGATTAGAAATAGGAATACTAGCATGTGATTTCATAGATTTAGAAAAGATCTTTGCGCTCAAACGGCCACTCCAGAAAACAACATCGCGCTAAAAATGAGAAAAATTGTAGATTTCATCCTACAGAAATACATTGTTCATTATTAAAACAACCGAGTGTCCATCCTCTTTTAAATTAGCCCGAGATGCTTATATAACGCGTGCAACAATAGATAATAGTGTTTTCGACAAAAAAAATAGTCTCAGGAACTTAGGCAAGATGATCATATATCTACGATGGCTATTGACGAGAGGTGCCTTGATTTGAGTATACTTGTGATGATAGCTTGAGAAAAAATATTCGCATTGTTTTCTGCACGTGATATACCTTATATTCGTTCTGATCCCATCAAAGCACAAATATACGCTCTTGGTGTACTATTATCTGTGCATTTTTCTAAAATGTAGTATATTGGAAGACACGATCAACGTAAGTTATAACAGAACTGTTTCAAGTTAGAAAAATGAAGATCATGTAAAGTATCTATAATTCATTATTCCTGTTCCGAGTGGCGAAATGTACTTGATGCCGAAGTCATCTTGATGCTGAGGTTATAAAACACAGGAATATTTTTAAAGGCAAATATCATAACAGGTAAATCAAAATAGAAAGAGATACATAATATAATAAAATCAAGCTGTAGTACACTGACGTGTTAGGGTTCTAACAAAACCGAATTCGATAGTGTAGCTTCTATCTAAATTGCAACGTAGCAAGGAAATGTATGGCTTACATAACGTCACATCATCCCGGTATTCATGCACATACTTTAATAAAGACGTTGCATGAAGCGTTCATACTATGTCTTCATGACGCGAAAAAGTGCGTTCATTGTATTTTTGAAAAATGGGGGTTTTGAAATTTTGAACAGTGGCTGTCAGAGTTACACATCCTATCTTTTGCCACCCTGCATTTCGCATTGTGCCAGTGGTTCTTCTGCCTCTTTTTTTTTAAATGCCTGCTTTTATTTCTTTTATGCATCGAAGAGGTTAACTTGAATTGGATATCACATACTTCAAACTCTACACTTCTTTAGTTTACACTTTTCCTTTTTTTCTATTTCTTTATCTATTTTCTTATGCTTTATAACTTTGTTCAGTGATGATTTTCTGTGGTGTATTTACACAACCGAATATTCTGTTTATTCTCCCGTGAGACGGGGCAATACAGCAAAGTGGTGTCAGACTTCAAAAGATGGAGGTTCTTGTTGTTTTCATCCTGTGTCAGTTATCACAACCATCCTGTTTAAGAAAAGCCACCTTAGGCGCTCGGCATCCTTTCGATTACAGCTGAGGCTGAGGTCATGCGAGATTTGCATTCCATTTCTTCAACATATCTTTTTAGTTGCAGTGCATTCAATATGCTCTTCTACAGAAAGTTTTGAGCAGAGCAGTGAAGGGTGATATTGGTGTAGAAGGTGTAGGTGGGACGGATTAGTTATGTGCACTGCGGCTCAATGCTTATTTTTATTTTTATGTAAGCAAAACTATTGGGCGTGAAGACCTTCTCCGAATTCCGCGCGATCAAAACAATTACGTTATGGAGCTGAAACACGAGTAAACCAATGTATCAACACGGCATGTGCACTGAATCCCATGAAAGGAACGAGGATGCCAGTTTTCGCGTTTGATTTGATTGCGTGCTTCGCTAAAGTTCAAGCGTAGTTTTCGTTTGTGCACTACAGAGGTCAATGTTACAATAGTATGTTTTATTGCGACAATATAGCGTTATGATATCAAAATTGCTTACTATTGTAATAATCGTAGTTTTTCACGGGACCCCTCATAAGTCATTGTAAAACACAACACAAAATGTACCAAAGTGCACAGTTTGACACGCTTTCAGGTCCATTCTAGAACACTCAAAGTAGTGTGCAGCACTTGTTTGGTTAATAATGGGCATAGCCGTAGGAGTGCAAAATAAATTTTAACGAAATTAACATTATGTATTTTGAGCCAGGCCTCCTCACCCCTCCCTCCCCACCGTCCCCGGACAAATCGGCAGTCAGTCCCCACACTTAGTGCACGTATGAAATGAATTTCACGATAACATGTTGCATGTCTGTCTGTCTTCCCTGCGCCGGTAATTTTGCCCTATTGATTCAGTAACCAAATTTATTACACACTGTAGGCAATTTTGATTACAAATGCATTTGCGACACGTATGTCTTCACAAAGAAAGTATGATTGAACTCCACAAAAAAAATCAATTAACAAACGTTTTTTGACAAGTTAAGAAAACCATGCATGTCCGTACTAAGTCGCAACACCTGGGGGAACATTAGCCACGCAATAAAAAATCGAGGCGGAAAGTGATGGGTCAGTTTGAAAGAAAACTACAAGATAGGAAGGAAACAAAGTACGGTATAAACGAGGAGAAAAAGGCTGGTGTGCGAAACAGAAAATAACAATATAAGAGGTCTTTATGGCAATAAAAAATGAGGTGACGACGCCGGTCTTGCACAAAATGCATGGGCATAGTGAAACTGCAGAAGGAACGATATTTCATGCTGCACTTGGGTTATAAGGGAACTTGAGAGAAAGGGAGAGAGAAAAGAGAAAGAAACAGAAGTTCACTGATGCGTTGTTGACAACAAGAGAGCGCGAAGTTCTCTCAAAGACAACGCGTTTGGAGCAACTAGGAAGCCAAGTGAGAAGGGACCCATCGAGGAGACGTTTTTACTGTTCGCGGAGGTGGATTGCTTCAGTTGTCTATTCCTGACCGAACATTACAGTGCTGCGTTTCCGTCAATGTAAACATGAGAGGAAACCGAGTAAGGCCCAAAGTGATTCTGAGTGGTGGTACCTTTTTTTTGCCCACAGCCTCCGCAAGCATGAATTCGTTACCTTTCTTTTTTGGTCTAAGCAAAGTTGATTCAGGTTACTGTTGAACTGGGACGGGCTTGAGTTTCACGTTATATTTTGTTGATTGATTAATTTATTGATTGATTGAGATGTGGGGTGTTACGTGCCAAAATTACCATATGATTATGAAAGACGCCGTGTTGGAGGGCTTCGGAAATTTTGCATATTTTGTTCATTAAAGAGGAAACTAAAGAAGAAAAAGATTCGCTTACAGATTGTTCTTTTCCATATTGTACTTTGACGAAAAATGAAAACGAACATCGCGACCAAACGCAACTTTGGGCTCCAAGTGTCCCGAAAATTGTTTGAGTCAGCCAGGTCGTAGCCATAGCCGACCATGGGTGCACAGCCGAGTTCTCTAGACGAATGTTTTGACGGTATTTCTCGCAAAAAAGATTGTGATTGATTTGTTTGTTAAAAGAGAAACACGATGAACCTGCACGCATACGAAATGTCTAATATCTCTTGTGTCACAGCCGCGCACCCATATTGGGAACCTGCTCAGTGAATGAGTCTGGATTGCATAAGGGGAGCATTCATGATAACTAATAAACAATAGTGCCAGGAAATATCAGAGGATGTTGTTAAAAGCAATTCTAATGCAATTATGAAGATATGTGGACGCAAAGTTGAATTCGCGACGTACAGGGACTGAACCTCTGACCTTTAAATAACGCGCCGAACGCTTTACCACTCAGCTATACTGGTCATCTCTCCTTCTACTTTATAGGGTATATAGGCGCATACTTGGTAGCGTCAGTCAGCGCCGCGTGTTGGCATTACGGCTAGGGTGGAACACTCTTTATTTAGGTTGGTTTCACGTAGCACGTGATCTTATTACGGCCTGACAGCTGACCGATAATGCCTCGCATACTTCCCGAAGGCACCAAGTGTGCCCGAATGAGATCCTTGCTACAAATAAACGAAATAAGCGCAAACTTAAGGGCCCGATGTTTTGTTAGACGCAATGAGAACTAACAGACAATGATGCTGAGAAAAGAAGATAGTATGCTATCAGAAGTAACTGTAATGTATAAGTGAAGAAGGAAAAGTGGACCAAAAGTTAACTTCCCACCGGCCGAAACCAAACCTGTGACCACCGAACAATGCGTCTGATGGTTTACCACTGAGCTACGGTGGCGGTACTTTCCGTCGACGGAGATCAGTAGTGTGTTGGTACGAGCTAGTTGGCACAACACTGCAGTAAAATTTAGCAATGCTCCAGATAGTATGAAGTAAGAATGATAGATGCATCACCGACAGAAATCGTGCATGACAGCAGCCAATAGAGACTGGCGAAATCATAGCGGTCATGCAGCCATCACCATCAGCGTGCAAGGCGAACGTATGTCTCTAACCATGCACATTTCTAAGAGCACTTGTAAAGCGTGCGATGTCGTCAAGTTGATGTTGTTGCAGAAAAACTGTCTCACTCGCAAAGGAAAGAAAAAGGAGCCCAACATTGATGGCTTCTATCGAAATGCATCTACAACCCGACTTCTTTCTTTTTATCTTACCAAATTATGTGCATTCAAGATTTAGTTGTATTCATCCGACCGCATTAATTATCGTTCATGCATTATTTCTTCGTTGCCTTAGTACATATCTACTGTACTGTGAACTGTATTATCTTCCGAAAACCCTTATGGCGGCTCTTGCAAAAACACTTCTAGGAAGACGCTGGTAACGAGTTTCTCTAGTACAGAATATTGTTCAAGATTTCACACAGCTGTTTTGACACGGAAGAGCTCATGCATGTCATTCAGTGAGGTATTCACCGCAAACCAAACAATACTACTAATGCTAATATTGGCAGCTCGAGAAACTACTGCCAGGATAGATGAGCAACGTTATTTAAATAATGCAAACATAAAAAAAAGTGTTTTGGTACAGTGTACCATCTCGGGGAAAACCACAGTAGAGAGGTCGCATTTAAGATGAGATTACTATCCCTCACACATCGTTATGTGGAAGCAACAGGAAAAGGTGCCAGATGGCAGTATATAACATCTGCCATTAACGAGATGGTATCGAGTTTACCGAGTCTGTTCAAAATATGAAGACACCAAAAACCTATAGCAGTCGAAGGTACATGCATGAGCAATACGTTTCCAGTACAATGGTGAAATAAATTTGAGTACAGTTTGCAATGGTGCGTAGCAATACTTCGGTCTATGTGATATACCGCAAACGTAGCCACTAATATGGCAACGCATTATGGGATGACAGGCATCCAAGTGTGGCTAGAGGCATCTGCAGCAGTACACAAACTACATGCTAAAGTGTGTGCTGTCTTGTTTCATAGATTTATCAACATAGGCACCTCATAAATTGACGCAACATGGGTCTCCATCGTCACAAACAATGTTTTAATGAGTGTTGCTCCACTCCCCGAAACTTGAGGCGTATGTGTGGAATGAAATTCTTCGCTAGAAAATCGCATTTATTTTTTACAGATCTGTCTTAAGTGCACATGTAGGCTTTCCTGCACTGACCGTAGGCTCAATTAATTTCGGCCCCCTTCACGGCTCATATGAAGACAACGTTCTAGCTGCAAACGTAGTAGCCTGTTTATAACGCGTGCTTACGTAATCATAGACGGGGCTCCATTTCAAGCGTCTGAGCTCATACGCACTAGGCACGGAGGATAATAAATATGTATGATGTTTAATGACGCAAGGCCCGGTTACGGCCCGAGTTCACCAACAGACTGCCCACACAAAGAACGTCACCGCCGTAGTTGTGCAAACTGAATTCTTGGTCCGGTTAGTCTGGTCGAAAAACTTTGATGACCCTGGACAAACTTTAACATACCTGTTGTAACATAACACGTAATACGAGTGGGTGAAGCTTGATTATGCTGTGAAGATGACAACATATGGCGAACATATATGTTGGTGTTACAGATGAGGTAATGGGCAAACCAGAAGTGCTTATGCAATTTTCGTAGGTTGTTTACATACGACGATTGTTAATACAAAGGTGTCCAAACTGTGGCACTTATCTTCAGTAGAAACGTGCGTTCCGCCATACAATCGTGTGACGGCGCAGCGTGGGGTGGCTGCTGGCACTTCATCAGCGTGAACTGGCTTTAACTCTTAGAGGAGTCGATAGGCGGGCTAGTTGGTGTAGATTTATTATGACAACTTGATAGCGCTAACACACTGGACAAACTAAAAATGTACACAAAGAATCGCTTGTTTGTGTATCTCTCTTATTTGCCCCATTTGCTTGCGCTACCAAGTTGTCATAATGGCTTAATTTTGCTTTGTTTCAGTACGCAACATGTTCGCTTTGTACAATAGGACAAAGCAGTTCGGTGTTTTAGATTGTGTATACTATGTTGTAAAAGAAGGTTACAAAACATCCATTCCATCATTGTCTTTGTGCCCCAAAACTGCTGCGCAATCCTGCCGAAGTATTGATTTGCACCGAAAAAACAACGGCAAAGTCGTAGTGACTTGGAAGCTCTGCATTGCGCAGTGATCGCTACAGTGCGTCGGATTCATGTTAAACAAGAAGAAAAAAAATTGTCCCCAGTTTAAAAACCCAACCAAGCCGAGTGTAGCGCTTAAAACTGTCAGTACAGCGAGTGCCTAAAAAACTGCGAGAAACAAAGTGCAACAAAAAGGGGTCCGGCCCTCAGGATAACGCGACCGACGTGGTTGTTCTTATCGAAACCTATGCGACCTCGACGATCGACGTGCCACGAACGAGCGTACCCCTCTCCTTCCATCCATCTCCACGTCCCCCGTCTTTTTTTCAAAAAACGCGTCAAGGCTCAAGGAGTAGATACAAAAAGTGCCAATGCTCGAATAATAAAAGCGAACCACAACAAAACCACGTGTACCGTGAACGCACTCCGCTTCATGGGCCGGCAGAGAAAAAATTCGAGACACGGAATGGCCGTGAAATATATATATATACAGAAAGAAAAGATCTACCGTGAGCTCGGAAAAAAACGGTTCATCTATCTTTGCGCTTCTTCTTTGGCGGTTATTCCTCCTTTTTTTCTGCGACGGTACTCAACAACTAAAAGTTAAAGAAACAGCACAAAAAAAACACCTTGTTCAGAACACATGTTCGAAGTGGGTGTATGCGCAAAGGACGCTATACTTGATCGAGAGATGGGGTGTGCATTTAAGTAGTCTAAAAAAATGTGAAAAAATAAAGCTTACTCTTTTCGTTTTATTTTTCACGTCAACATTCTGCCTACGACTATATGATGTGAGGTCCGACAATAACGCCATTTCTCGCAGTCAACCCAAATTTTCTTCGTGCCCCTCTTTCAGCTTAATTTAGGTGGATGTGGTACTACAACCAAGAAAAGCAAGAAAAATATTTATTGTCAGAATTATTAGGACTATGAGCCTAAACAAAAACAAAAAGGACTCTACGCAATTCGATAAAACTTCTCACTTCCGCCGGGCAAGTGGCACGAGATTGCTCGGTCTACTTGCATCACAAATAAGAGTCATGTTCATTAAAGCATATACGTTGTCACCCTGCACGTGATTCGCCTCGAAGGACGATGAAAAGGCTAAGAGGTCCACCGATGAAAAGCTTGCCGTTTGAGAGATTAGCACGCCAGTACGTCACTGACATTTGTCCTAATTTACAAGAGAACTGAGCGAGTTGGGAAAAATTCATACCTGCTGAGGACCTTCTTACCCACAACATTCAAACTAATCGACCAGCACGGTAATGTTAGGGTGTAATGAAGCTAGGAGCTGAAATTGTTCCAGGTGATGTGTTTCATAAGCGAAATTCGAATATGAAGGCGCACAGTGTCTACAGACTCATTTATACATTGTAACAGAAAATGTTATATACACAGCTGACTCTTGAGAAGCATTTTGCCCTCTTGCAGGTTTTTTTTTTTCAGAATCAGACCATAAGCACCGAGCGCCCACAAAAAGCTTATCATAGGGTGCGTTTTCATTCACTATTTGCTTTTAGAAAAGCTGGTCTGGAGGTACTAAATGTTCTCTTTTAGAAAAGCAAAAATGTGGAAAATATGCACAAAGGGACAACCTTCCGAAATTGGCATAAAACTGTTATATATATATATATATTACCCAACGTTTTGCACTTGGGTTATTTACATCCAGCCCATTTGAAAGCGCTATACTGCTGTAACTTACCGGCTCACTTCCTTGAAATACGCCGGTAACTACTTTGTCTGCCTGGCAGGATGAGCACGTATTCAGAACGTGCTTCAGGCGTGCATTCGCAAGCTTTATTCGGTCGTGCTCTCATGAGATAACACCATTGTCGCTTTCTCGCATTCGTTCGGAAATCGCATTTTGATGAGCTCGTTGCGTATTGTCTCCATGTGTAACTGAGCGTCCGTTTTTATGAAAACGTCGTTGTTTTATCAACTATATCGCGAATAACCATGCAAGTCATTTCACCAAGGGTACAATAAAACGCGTCCTTAAATGCGTGTTAGTGTATTCTGAATGGTGCTACAAATATGGACCCAAAAAGGTGCTTCTGTGGAACGTTTGGTCGTAATAGCATTTTTGCTAAAGGCCGCCGTCCAAAAAAAAAAGCTCTAATGCAGGCTTGCGGGGCTGGTGGTCAAATTTAAATGCAATTGAACAAGTGAACAAACGAGTGCGTGTTACTCTTGAGGCGTTATAACTTTGCACATCCCTCGTGGAACATTACTTCACCCTTAATATTTCGGTTGCTGCGAAGCCCGAACTTCAGAGCACGCAAATTGATGTCGAGGGTAATCAAAAGTTCACTTTTCATTCTTCTCCCTGGTCGCTTTGTGGTTTACAGCATTTTGTTTCTCTTCCGATTACCTTCCACGCATAAAGTACTCGCTTTCCTCTGGCGTACGTTTCATTTCCTTGATGCAGAGGCGGGATGTTAACTCTAAAGATTGAATGCCACGTCCGCTATTTTCTTTTTTTCCCCTCGCCAGACCATCGGCTTGACTCGTTACTAGTTCGATGTTCCATTTTCCACCATTTTCGTCGTTCTTGAGTCGAGTCCCCATACGGTGCCTAAAGTTCTTGTCTTTCCACGAGAAATACATTTAGTTGTGCGTGTCTGCAGTACAATAGATTTTTCTACCAGCTTCGCCAGAGCAACCGTTCCTAGAATCTCAAAGATATTCGTTACATAAGCTTTCATAATTTTTGTTTTATTTCCTTACGAAAGTTGCAATGACTTCCTTGCATCAACCTATGAGCATTCGGTGGTTAAATTTCATACTTAATGTTCTCTTAAACTTTGCTGCTCGCTCTCAGAGACTTAGACCATTAGCAGCCATGTGGCCCTTCCAGTAGTTTGATTTCTTCCTTAACGATTCACTGTGGTCGACCATTAAAATAAGATAAACGATCATGTTTCCGTTACAGTTCAATGCAGTTCATGCTTTCGGTGTTCTGCCAAAAAGAATGCATATCTAAAACTGTAGCGACTTAGGCACGTGTCCTATTGGCGTGACAAAGAGGCATCACTGAAAGAAGTGAGATTACGTAGATGATATGGCCTTTTAAGGTTGCAAGCAGCGATCTATTTAGGCGTTTTACGTGTTGAGACAAACATGAACTCTTTACTCCCCTGAATCACATTGTTTACAGTGATATCGTGTTTTAAGGAGAACATTTGTAATCAAGCAAGATTTCAAGCAAATTGTGTATATAGAATACAACACGCGTAGAAGTATGAACTATTTTATGGGTTCCTTTATGGCACGTCACATGAGACCTTATATAAATGCAGCATAGATGCTGTTTATATATGTAAAGCTTCTCGAAATTTAGGCTTCACTACACTTCGTACATAAAAGAACGCTTGAAGGAGTCCATCTAGTCTGTTTATCATTGATTGAGTCGTAGCTCTTCACTATGCGCTTGATATTTTGGCTGTTGGTGCAATGAGACAAATATTGTTCAAGCGGGTTGTTCATGACGGTTGTTTAACGGCTCAATGAACTGATCTTTAGGGGCGAAGCTCTTTATGGCGTCACACATTCATCTCTCGTTATCGTTTGTAACCACTGGTGGCACATACCCGAGAGAGTGGTAATATGCCACAGGGGATAGACTTTTAGGAGCAAAGCTTCTTAAGCCGGGGGTCGTTCATCCTCAATGTATGTAGTAGGTAGTAGGTAGCCACCTCTAGTTTAGTTCGTAGAATGTCCGCTAGATGGCAGTACTTGTATATAATAAATATATAAAAATATGCGAGATGATTTTACTTGGAGTGTTCCCTAGACAGACGGACATGCAGATGGACAGACGCACGAATGGACAGATCGACCCTCGGTTGGACGGACGGATGGATGCATGAACGGACGGACAGACGCTTCGCCCCACTCATCATAATTCAGTTCATGAATATGCTGTAATTTTTTATTTCTTAAAGCGTAATGTTGCATTCTTCTTATCGTGTGACACTTAAACGGGATTACAAGATTCCGCCTCACAAGTTTAAAACGGCATTGCCAAAATATAACGGTGCTGTTTACGTTGCAAGAAATAAATGAATGGCTGCAAAAACAGCTAAACTTTGAACAAAAAAAAATCAGCCTATTTGATAACGCTACGCTTCGAAGCGGTGCACTAACCACCCTTGAAGAAAGGCTTCCAAGTGAGCTAAACGTGTAATATTTGGTTTGAATACACAAGCACATGTGCAGACCGAGGAAATAATGAGGAAGCAATCTGGAAGCTATTAAAAAAGAGGCGCAGTGCCTACATAATTTAATTCTATGATAAGTTTGGCGAGTTTGTTTAAGGACATCCCTGGAAACATTTCGGCTCGCACACAGTCGAAAAAAAAACATATGGAGAGAAGACAAACGGACTCAAACTCACAACACAAAATATTGAAGAAAATACACGAAAGATATGTCCTGGAGTAGCTCAAGAGCGCATGCTTTTAAGAAAGAGTGCATCGCATATCGACCCATCTGCAACCAGCAAATGAGAAGGTGTCGCCCAGCATTTTAAAAGAAACGTGATACCAAACTCCCGACCAGCCAGTGGGGTGGTTGGGCAGTGTTTCTCGTATCAGGCCTTCTTTTTGTTTCCCCGATGTCGCCAACGGAAAAATACTGAAAATGAACGACGGAGACTGTGTCGGAACCATGCGGCCACGATCATCATAAGAATCAGTGTGTAATTAAACGTGGAGGGGGAACAGAGGCCAGCCATCGGTTTCTGTCTTTTAAAATGCTGATGAATTAAAGCGGAGGCATTTGCAAAGCCGGGGGTGGCAGCTCACCACAAATTTTACGGGTGTGATGCCTGGTGCGATTATACACACCTGTTACAGAATGATACGTCTCAGAAAGTGACTTATTGCCGAAACCGGCTGCCTCAAGCAGAGTGTAGCTTTTTTGTAGGCTGTTCATTTATACGCAAGGCGACAGAAAGAGAAGAGGCGATTACAGTAAAAGAAATACATGTAAGTTAACAAACTAAAACACCCGGTTTGCTACTTTACAACTAGATGAAGAAAGGGAAATAAATATAAAAAGGAGTGGAGAGTGAAGGACGTGCAGAATGCCTGGGATTGATTAAGGCTTGACTCGAGCTTTTTCTATGAATTCATCGGAATTACCAGCTCACGGACAAGGCCACTCGCGCCGGCATCATGTATTCCGTGACACGGGCTTATATCGCTATCACGTTGAAAACGTCTGACATAATATTGCTAAGTTTCTAATAAGATTGAATTATGTTTAGCTAATTCGGTGTGATCATAGATGACTCTGCACACATGAAGCGTTAATTTAAGGTACCTTCTTATCGCTTACTTAATGGATAATGTCGCGTAGAAGTGGCATGGATAGGCGTCCATTGATTTAGAGCTTGAATCGTATGGAGGAGCCAAAATTGAGACATACTTCACGTAGCGATTGAGAAACTTTGTTGAGTGTTAAAAGAAAGGCACACAACTCTCATCACCGAGTCAATGCTGGAACTACGCCGTCAAGGTGCTTGAATGCTGTCGAAGGCGAGAATCGGCACCGGAACAGGGCTCGTCACCTTTTCTACAATAGGGCTCGCACAAGCCCTTGACTCCACTGATGGCAGGGCCATCCTCTTTTTTCATCTCGAGCACAAAGTGAAGCCGGTGAATGTGAAGACGTGTGGGATGGCGTGGATAGTTTGCCGACGCCGGAAAATCTCTCAACACTCATGCTCTTTAGCGCAATTCTTTGGCGGAGGCACCAACCAAAACAGAGGAATATCTGAAAGTCCCTGGTGCGCAACAAAAGGCTACAGCGCAATGAAAGCCGCTGTCACCATGGACACTTATGAAGACGCCGGGAGCGAGAAAAAAACACTCATCTTGAAACTCGAGGGTTCTTTGCTACCAACCACATTTGTCGCTGAAACAAAACATGGCTGCACAACGCGAGAATCACGCATGAGCCGATTGTCTTCCTCTGTTGTAAGCGCTGCCGCTACAGTTCTGATCAGCAGTCGTTTTTGTTGCTCTGTTGCTAATGCACTCAAAATCCTGTGATTTAGTTCGAAGGTTTACCTGGCTTGATACATTTTGGTGATTGCTGTTTTGTACCTCAACAGTGTTGTGAGTGCACAGTGTGACCACGCCTCTAATGCACCCTACTCATTTTAGCAACAGTGGAGATACGCGTTGGCGTGAAGCCTCGTTATTCCTGTCTCGAGAAACACCATTAATCGAGCTGCCTGAGGCATGCACTCTTCTCAGTTTTTTATACGCTGTTCTTCCCTCAACGTGCTCCCGCACAATTTTCTGTTAGTCTCCGTGCCTCGCCTTTGTTCTACATGCTGTAAACCCACTCGCTCTTCTACCGCCCCCTCTCCCGTTTCTCGCAGCTGTAGCTTCATCTCATGGATTACTTCGAGTTCACTTTCATTCCGTGGTAGCCACAAACAAGACAGTCTGTAATGATGGTCACTGTGCTGTGGTTTTTCGCGTTTCCAGTGTTAGGCGTGAAGAGACGTGTTTCTGAGTGCTCACTATTAGGTACGCACTATTCTTTATTCGCGTTGCTCGGGAGAGCCTTGATTGAGTCTGTCCAAGAACTGATTTTTGCTTCATATTTGTATGATCTGCTTTTTAACTTTCAAAATGTATATTGTAATCATAAACGTGATCAACAAAGAATAAGGTTGAGCCGGTCAGCTGTAGTGGTTAAAAATTTATACTCTGAAAACTGTTTCAGTCGAGTAACTCTGGAATTTTTATACCACTTCATTTTTGCTTGGTTAATATTTTAAATTATCAGAGACATTGTTTTGCAGCAATCTTGGTATTAAAATTTCCATTCATGGTAGCATGTAACAACGGGAGGCCACCGTAAAATAGTACACATTGATCGTACTCATTTCAGTGCTGGTATACTCGGAACATACGTGTTATGACAAGGTCATTTGATGTGAGCTGGTGAATACGCGGCGTTCCGATTACAAGTCACAAACGCTACCCTACTTTGTACTCCTCTCCCAGAAAGTTCGCATATTTTAATCAGGAGTGTGCAGTGCCGCTGACATGACTAATGAATTACGACGTTCTGCAGTAACGCTCTTGTACACTGTCATCATACAAATATATCAGTGCATACGTGGAAGATGTCACTGACGATGCACTAATGTGGAATAATAAACACATGTCAAATGGCACTACGCTTGTCTGTATAACGTGACGCAGACACACGTGTCATTATGGTGAACTGCGCCACGAAGGAAATCGTGTTCTGCTGCAACGCAGGAAAAAAAAGTCATTGCTTTCATGCGTTTTGCACGACCGTCTCCTGAAAGGCGCTGTCGACAGATGTTTGTAAATGAAGCTACATTACTATGCAAAGGTGAGCACAGACGTGGGCTCTTGCTCTGTGAATATGGGAATTGGTTGCATGTCAAAAATTAAAATCTCGAAAAATAAGGGGCACTACAGGCAATCTTTAAACACGTGATAGCTAAGTAATGAAGCGCTTTCTAGAGCACAGATGTTGCAGGCAAGCAGTCTGTGTAATGAGTTTGTTAGGTTCTATTAGTTTCTACCAATGAAAGTAAAGGTGCCTCTGACAACCATGATATCGCAATCGTATAGTAAGGAATACTCTGTGGTGTCAAATCTACAGCAGCACAGTGTATAAGCAGCACACTGTTGATCTAAACTAGGGACGGTCGATTAAAATGTTTAATAGAATACTCGTAATCATTACTCAGTTTAGTCTTTAATCGGAGAACTGCTTTCGGTGGAAGGTTTAATCAATTTGTCGACATATTTTACGGGTTTTTAAAGAGTGTTATCCCCCTTGGAGAGATACAGTTTGTGTTTCACATAGCGCCAAATATTCTTATCAGACGCTCTGGCTATCACGTGTGCGCATTAGCACCTGTGGGAAAATTTGTGCATTCGCCCACTCGACATAGGGGGCACGTCGTTCTTGGGCGGCGTCGTGGATTCAGGGGTTTGTGGTGATCATCTATGGACTATTCTGCAGGAGGCTGTACTTTCTAGAATTAAATAATATTATGTGACGTTTCGCACCCCAAAACCACAATATGATATGAGAGACACCATGGGGGAAGGGGGGGGGGGGCACAGTACACGGGCCTCTGTCATTTCGCCTTCACCGATATGCGACCTCTGTGGCTGGGATTGAACACACAACGTTAGTGTGAGCAGCCGAGCACCCTAGCTACTGATCTTCTGAGGAGGAGTGCATTTTTTGAAGTTGGCCTACATGAACTAACCGAAATCAAAGGCACTTTTCGGGACCACCCTGGTGGGAAAGTCGCACAAAACACATGCATTGTGGCTGAAGGTAGAAAATCCCGGAAAATGTAACAAGGAGGCGAGGAGGAACAGGAATTGAAGGAGACGCTGGCTGTCGGAGGTGCGGCACCTATTCCCTGCTTGTCCGTTAAACATCATGAAAGCCTGGCCCATAGCCAGAATTTTTTTCAAGGGTTTATGCGCGCGCATGTGTGTGTGGGGGAGGGGGAGGGGGGGCTGAGAGGGATGCTCCTGCAGAAAGCTTGGTAAAGACGGCTATTTTCATTATGTATTTTTAGTAAACCGCACTCCTCCATGACGATTTTGGACGGGGGGTGGCAAAGGTGACCCTAGCAGCCCCCCCCTCCTTCCTTCCTCCTATCTGGCTGCGGGCCTGGTGGAAGTCCTACATGATACTAGAATGGCTGACTGGCGCAATCTTTTTCTTGAAATTAGCCATGCAGAGATTCCCACCACTGGTCTCAAATAGACCATCAGTACAGATATTTGCAAAAAAATAGAGTGAAATGAGCTTCCGTTTCCCCGCTAGAGTAATAAGCAGCTGCGCGAGTATAATCCAAGGTTTCATCTGGTCATTGCCTTAACACAGTGCTATGCGCACCTTTTTATACCACGCGTACCACCTGAACTGTCACAGCTATTTAGTATATCAGACATTACAAAATGTATTTCGTGTCTTCTCTCCTTCCTTGCCACAGCAGTAGAATTGGGCTTCTAGCTAAAAGCTCTACTAATTAGTAAATATGCGACGACGTTGTTACTAAATGCTAGTAGGTTGGCAGTAGGTAGGCTTCGCATTGGTTGATTCATGACTAGGAGTGGAAAACAGAACTAAATAGACGGGACAAGAAAGGAGACGGGACTACGGCACTGACCAACTAGGTACTGAACATCCATTTCTTTGGTAAGCATATGCGTATACACTTTACCACTATCACAACGAAACGACAAAAAATTCAATACTCAACCTTCGCTGAGGCAGTGAGGCAATCATTAGAAGATGAATTCTATCTGCTTCGCATGGAGGAAAATCCAGGGCAGGTTCACACATGCCTTGCCGCTGCTGTGGATGTGATGAGCTTCTGAAATGACACGCAAGCGTCAGTCTTGGTTTCTTGACAGGAAAGTGGTATGTTTAAAAGATGGGTGGCAACCACATTTGTCACAATGAAGGGTTAACTGACTATATGCAGCTTGTTGTTTAGCCTTCTTTGAATGCTCGCGCATGCAGTCGTTCGCGTACTACCTTGTTTAACCAATATCCTAACGCCCGCAAGAAAGAGGAATTTAGTACTCAACAGCTTGATGACAATCAACAAAGTTCTGCCTGTGCCTCGTAGCACACTCTCTTTTTTTCTCTACCTCTCGATTGACTTTCTGGCATGGTTATTTTGAGCAGGAAGCAGAGCATTTTTTATTATTTTGTTTTCAGAACTAACCTTATGTATGTCACTACACGACTCTCAGCGAGGTGCTCACAAATAACCCTTATAACTGAATAACTTCAAAGTAACATCATCATTTCGTGTGTGAGAGAACGTCACAGTGTGCTCTTTTCTGACCGTTGGCGAGTGGCCTGGACGTCAGAGGAGCCGCGCAACCATCAGAGTGCTCACAGAGGAACAATTTTCGCTGAAGTCATCGTGCGCAACGCACAATGACTTGCGTTTCTGCTTCCTCGTTGAGGACTGGTGACAGAGCACTGCTTGGGTTGCCAACCCCGAGTGCAATTTCAGGTTGCGTACATTGAGGGCCTCGCACAGGCAGCCGCATCAAGAGGACACCGCTCCCATCTATCTGCGTTTCTACATTTCTGTTACCTCGTCATCAGATAAGGACGAGTGATTCTGAGTGGTCACAGGAGGTGTATGGCTGACTATGTGCCCACTCAATGTGCTGGCTTCGCCTTTGCATGAGGGTACAGGGCTGGCTGGCGTCACATTTACTTGAGAGAGAAGTAGTACGCTACTTCAGTATTCAGTAAAAAAAAAGAAAAATACAAGTCAATTATTCCACCTATGATTAATTTTAATGTACTGCCGCAAATGTAACTTTACGTTTCCTCTGCATAACACTGAAGCAAAAATGATACATCGACGAAAATAATGAGATTAACTGAGTGTTTCAGGCCCAACAAGTAAACGGAACAATACTTGTCACTTCTTGACTCATTTATGTACTGTAGTCATTACCTCGCAGATAAAAAATTGTTACACATTCTGAACTCTGAATGGCAGTTCTCGAAGTCAACCTTTTTGCTAGAGTTACTTTCAGTGTATATATTGCCTTACTGCTTAACCGAAAACTTCTGAAACTTTTTGTACAGAAAACTTCTACAATGTGTCAAACACAGGTCTGGCCCTATCTTTGCACTTCAACAAGTATTGATGACATCTCAAAGAGCTAGGCGTTCTTGTGCCTTTATCAGCCAATTTCGACACGGAACATACATGTATGAAGCCAGAGGAAGTTTAACGCATAAATTTTAACTTCTAAGGTGAATGTGGTGAAAATAATATAGGCAAACGTTATCCCCACAGATACCTATAGCTGCGTTGACGCATCAGGAACATGTTGCATAGTTCGCTAGGAATGTTATAGATTCCGCACACTTGACCATAAGAGCTACAAAAAAGGAAAAAGAGGCAATTCAGTAGTGAAAAACAATCGAATTGGGACGTGTCAGAATGGCATTCGTGCGACGTGGCAACAAACACAACATAAACTAACGAGCGCCCTATGAATAAAATTCGAGCGCCCTATGAATACGAGCGCCCTATGACGCCCTATGAAACGAGCGCCCTATGAATAAAACTGAACAAGTAAATAAAACAACAACACGCTTCTCATCAGGGTTCAATAGAGCGAAGTGCAAAAATAAGTTTGCGCGATACACCACGGAGAGCAAGTTGAGTGCGAGCAGCCGCAGCATTACGCGGTAAAGCGGAAGTAGGATACTCAATGCGTCAAGGTACTTCCACCCGAATACGTCGGAAAACGCTTGGCTCTCTCTACCTGTGTGCCAGACAACGTACTCCAGCAACAATGCTCTTACAAAACGTGAACGTAACAACAGAAAGACCGAGTAAAACCACACGGCAAGAGATGCGCAAAATGAGGGCTCGGCTGCCGCTCGACTGCCCTTCCCCGATGCTATAGGTGAAGCCTCGGCAATTACTGCGGGAAAAAAACTTTCTCCATAGATGTGAAGAACTAGTGCTGACGCGTTCGTGCGGACACGGTTCCACCATTGACAAACTTCGTTCCCTGCTTCCTATACGAGGCATAGTGGATTATTTTGTACGGGGATGAGCTCGGATCCAACCAGTATTCTACCAGAGTTGCATGTCTCACCAGGTGCTGCTATCTTCAGTGGTTGGAGCAAGTGAAAGAGAAAGAAAAACTACAACAAATGTGTGTGTTGAACCGATAAAGCTATTTGAATTTCGATAATAGTTTTTTAGCCTCGAGGAGTATCATAAAGCATTGAACAACCATTTCAACACAGTCAATGGTGGGTCTTCTTTTCTTTCATAGGTTTAGGTATTATGTGATGTAGATATCTAGGCCATATTTGGAGATGCGATACTAGTGGGTTCAGCTTCTGTTGGAGAAAGACGCATAAGAAATACTTGCCACAAAACGCAACTGCCACTACAATCCCGCTCTTAGTAATCAACGGAGAAACAAACTCAATTCATTGATACAAAAGTGGCCGCGAATATGCGTTGTGAGGTGAGTTTCTCCAGCATGACATAAACACGTTTTCACCACCACTACACTACTACATCCACGCATTCGTTATGTCACAAGCGAATACACATCAAATGTAAATGAAAAAAAATATTTTTATACAGAAACAGCCCCACATTTCAAGCCCTGTGCTGAATCAATCAAGCTTTTCGGACGCTGCTTCTCAGACTGTCAATAAATAGTTGGTATTTCGGCATTTCTTTCTCTTTTCTTCCGGTCCCCTCATTTTTGCGAAATGTATTTTGCGCCCCGGTCAAGTGTACTTCAGCACTGTAGGCAACAACTCCCCCCCCCCCCCAAAAGTCCTTCTGTAATATTTAACAATGCAGCACATGGTGCTGTAAACAGCACCTGCGACGTAATCCCCGAACCATACAGGCTTTCATCATACTCTCGATAATGAACTCATATCTCAAAAAGAGAACTTTCTCTCGCTTCTACTCCTCATCTGTTGCAACTCATGCTGGAACGGCGGGCTGGGTACTATTTTGTTTGCAAAGCAACCTTGCTACTTCTAATTGCGTCTCCACGAATAGTTGTTGATGCATAAAACTCTTGGTTGCGTTCAATGCATTCTTCTTTTGTCTTCCACATATGACGACTAAAATGACAACTACGGAATGACGGCAACTGCGAGACAACAACGCAATAGTGACGATGGAATGACAACACAACAGTGGAGGCACTGAGATAATTAAAGAGTGGTGAATATAAAATGACCTTGACAGCACAGCATAATGACAGTATGTAGATGACTGATTAAGGACAGCAATGAAGTAACTGTGATGCCTTGACGAAGATAACTTCAAAATAGTGACGTGATGCAATGGCAAAGCAAGGAAGTGATGAGGATGAAGTGTAGATGATGAAAGGATGAATACAACACGACAAATGATTGATACTAATACAAATAAAGCATGAAGAAGTGCAGTAGGAGGAACATAAAGGAATGCAAAGAATACCGTTAAGGAACCCTGTATTGGGGAAGCTATATAGAAGTTATTTTCGCACGCACAGCCTAACTATTTCAACACACACACACACAAAAAAACATGCATCCACGGACTTTACGAGAAAAGCAACGATTGGTGACCGGATATGCATAAAGGGCCAGTCTAGCTTTTACAAGTGGTCATCGTTTGTTTAGGAATGAAGGCGAGGTGGTAGGGTGGTGGCGAACGCCGGTTCCGGTATTACAATTCACGTCTGCGATAACGTTTATCAGCTGTCGGTTCAGGATGTCAAGTTCATGTTTATGTTATAGTTTTCGTATCAGGGGTGCCAACAATTTATGTTTTCACAAGATTGGTGTAATGGCGTGAAGGTAAAGATGTTATGAAACGCCAAACGCATTTGCACAAGCGTTTTGATATGTAAGAGCCTACTCAAGCGTTGTTTATTTAACTCTGACCAATGGAAAAGAGCATTGATAGGACACAAACACGAAGGCTCTCAGAGGCTCTGTCAGGCCCATGCAAGCCCCTTTACTCTTGATTCTTTTGGTTTTTGGCAAGGAAACTAAACAATCTGTGAATAAAAAAGAAAGTATCCGGTGCTCGCACCTAAGTAATCGTCCCGAGCAATCAGGTAAACAGCTCGTCGGCAACAGCCAATGCACGCGTGGGACTAAGCAGAAATCAGCCAGTCAGTCAGTCAATGAATATTATCACTTGTCCTGCGGAGCTGATTCCCAGCCAGAGGGAGTGGAGGCTCGGCTGCGTGCTGCACCCAGGTGGGGACGAGGAAGAAAGAGCTCCTCCGCCGAACTGTCAGCCTTCTGTACTGCCCAAACTTTGACCTCCTGGTTCAAAATGGTGAGTTATGCCATCCAGGTGATCTCCGTGCTGAGAGGCTCGCCATCGTGCAGCGCCGTACTTTGCCACTTGATAGGGGGTAACCACTGATCTCCACTAGGGTGCTGGATGGCGCTTCGAGCTCTCCGGCATGCGGCCGCCGGAAGTTCGAGCGCTCGTCCCGGAAGTCGGACAAATGGCCGCCGTTCCAGCATAGCGCGTGCTACGTATGGGCTGGTTTCGCGCGCATTCCGCTAAAAATGCCTGCTTGTTGAGCCGTCAACTGGTCCAGCAGACCAGAGAAGTCGTCTAAGAAGACGTTCCACTTGTAAGTATTACAATATTTTGTGCGACGTGCGTGATACGCAGCGAAACGCAAACGTCATATCAGTGTCGTTGTTAAGCTGTGGCTCTTGTTACGCAGGTTCCCACGCTCTAAGCCGGATTTATACCGGCGCACGAACTCGGCTACAGCCTGACGCCGTGCCCACCTTGTTTTCTTTCCCAAAGCACCTGGAAAAGGTATAGTGCGACATCTCGGCATTTTGGCATAGCGGCCCGAAAAAAAAAAGCATACTGTTCGGCCATCGCAGTTCGCTCGTTTAGCGTTCGTATAACTACCCCTACAGTTGATGCTACGTTTATTAGACACGGAAATCGCCTGAATGGGCGCTACCTTCTTTCGTAGTTCATCTGCTGAGTCCCTTTAAAAATGACGCCCTACAAATTAGCTCGGAGCACAATAAAATCTACATGTAGCTGTGAGAAGCTGTGGTTGAGGAATTGTTTGGCAGACTTACTCTGAAAACCATGTACTGTAAGCAATGAAACGGAATTGGAAAAACATGTCTATTACGTTACAAAGCGCGAGGTCTTGAATTTTAAGTGCCCAATTTTTTCTTTCAATTTCTGAAATGCTCGTATCTGCGTTATATATCTCAGTGGTGCTATGATAGCTGTCTAAGATGCTAGTGGTATAATTCAGAAACTGCTAGACTGCTATAATATGCTTGACGCCAGCATATTTTTTTACTTACAGCAATTTGCACTCGCAGTAATAAATAAGCATAACTGTGAATGAAACACGGCTGTTTCGGAGGACTGCTGAGAGAAAGCCGCCTAAGCAGAGAACTGCCATTGTGGATGTGACCCCAGTGGAACAGCCAAACGACAACACTCCAACCACGGTGCAAGAGAACTCAGCCCATGCAAGTTGCCTTTTTTTGTACTACGCTGCCCGAGTGCAGCTACTTGGTCCGTCCTCGGTTGAATGTAACTAGTCCGATTTTAGGCCACTTTCTTGCAATCTCGTGGTAACCAACACGATAACTTTGTATACATTATGCACACCAGGATAGCATCAATTTGAATCAAGTTAGTAGTCCTGGTATGTTCTGTAGTCATAGCAGAACATTGGTTTTATTCATGGCGGCAGCACCAGTTTTTCTAATCCAGGGAAAATATCAAAATTCCTGTCTGATGTGGCATTTCTCGAGTGCACCGGTAAATGAAGGGGACAAAGTTAATTTCTGAACTCCCCTGTGCACCTGGTTGCTTATTTTGTGCGTTAAACCACGTAAGCTACGAACAGATGCCTGCTTACAAAGACTGTCATATGATGAGTGGTTTTTGTGAAAGGTGTCTTTTTCAACAGCTTTAAATTTCACTGTTTTGTTTTCAGGTCGCCGAGCACAGCTATGCAGTCCTTGACACGCCAAAAACACTGAAGAGGAAACTGGATGCTTGCACAGATTCAGCGGCTACAGTGAAAAGAAAGCTGAAGCTCAGCCTTGAACGAGAACGTCGGTTAAGAAGGAAGGTCAGCTCAATTAATGAAATAATTGATGACCACAAGCACGAGCAGCTCATTTCAGAAGATGCCTCGGCAATGCTTGAAAGGTGCTTCACGGGGATCCTCTTGGAAGTTACGAAACGGTTGCTCAAGCAAACATCCAGTGAAGGCGACAACTCGTCTGTTAAGTTAAGCCGAGACAAATATTCTCCTGCACTGCGTGCATTTGCACTCACACTACAGTTTTACTCGACAAAGGCATATAACTATGTCAGAGAAACATTTCAATGTTTCTTGCCACATCCATCGACTATAACTAAATGGTATAGCTCCATTAACGGAGAACCTGGATTCACAAGCGAAGCAATCAACGCCATCCGAGCAAATGCCAATGAGGCTAAGAAGAACAACAAACAGCTTCTCTGCAACCTTGTTGTTGATGAAATGGCCATTAGAAAGCACCTTGAATGGGACTGCAAAAAATTTTGAAGCTACGTGGATATTGGCAATGAAGTGGACGATGACAGTAACGCAGTTGCGTCTGAAGCCCTTGTTTTCATGCTCGTATCTCTGGACTCCCACTGGAAGGTACCGTGTGGCTATTTTTTGATCAATGGTCTTTCAGGAAAAGAGCGTGCGAACATTGTGAAGCTCTGTCTGACAAAGTTGCATGAGACAGGAGTGCACGTGACATCATTGACATGTGATGGTCTCCGTTGTAACTTTACAATGTTCAAAGACCTGGGGGCTTCCGTTGAAGATGCATCAGCGATGTCAACATCATTCCCTCACCCTGTAACACAAGAAAAGGTGTACTGCCTTTTAGATGCATGTCACATGGTCAAGTTAGTTAGAAATGCTCTTTCTGCTCTTGGGTGCCTCAGGGACGCATCAGGCGCATCGGTGAGCTGGGACTACATTGTCCAGCTACAAGAACTTCAAGAAAAAGAAGGCCTGCACGCAGCAACAAAACTACGTGCTGCACACATTCAGTGGCAGAAACAGAAGATGAAAGTCAACCTTGCTGTCCAGACTTTAAGCACTAGTGTGGCTGACACCATAGATTTTTGTCGTGAAGACTTGCAACTCCCACAGTTCAAAAATTCAGAAAGAACTGTGAAATTTATTCGAATGTTCGATAAACTGTTTGATTTCCTCAATTCACGCAACCCAGTGGCCAATGGTTTCAAAGCGCCGCTCCGACCTAGCAACAAGGGAACCTGGATGAACTTCTTCGAAGAAGTCAAGGAGTACATTCGGGGGCTGACTGACGGATCAGGTGTTCCCATTTTCAGGACGCCCAGAAGAACTCCAGTTCTAGGATTTCTGGTGACCATTGAAAGTGTCATCGGTCTAGCATCCGCGCTCCTCCTCTCGGACAATGCTCCACTCCATTACTTTCTTACTTACAAGCTTTCACAAGACCACATTGAACTGTTCTTTGCCGCTGTGCGGTCTAAAGGGGGCTGGAATAACAATCCCACAGTCTCACAATTTGTGGCGGTATACAAGCGACTTGTCACACACATCCAGGTGAAGGGTGGGCGAGGGAACTGTGAGTCTCTTGACAATACGCGCATACTGTACGTGAGCAGTCAGTTTTGCTCCAACAATGAGCTCGACATGGCCACAGCAAAGCGAAGCGGCACACAAGACCTCATGCAAGGCATAGACCTACCCGACGAGAGCGAGCTGGATGTCATAGTTCAGGATCTCCCTGCACTGTCTCCGTACCTTGGAAACGTCGTTTGTTACATCGCAGGGCTTGTTTGCCGAATGGTCAAACGTAAAATACCTTGCGCAGTATGCTACTCGGCCACCATTGCCGAGACACGTGGTTCGGCACTCCTGAACAGAAAAAACCGTGGAGGTCTTTCCAAGCCGTCGTCATCGACAACGTACATCTGTCAGCTGACTAAAAAAGCTGTTCGACTGCAGGAGAAGGTTCACGATGGAGGCCTTCCAAAAAAGAATGCAGCTGACACTGTGACAGCCAAGGTTATGGCAGAACTTTCGGGAGTGCTGAGCACGAACAAGCTCTATCCGGAACTGCATGGCCATATGTTCGAAGCAGCAGTTGACTCCAACCACTTCGTGCGTCTTTTTAAATGTGTCATCGGCTGCTACGTGAAGATCAGGATGCACCATGCCGCGAAGCAAGCTACTGCAAAGATAACAGGACCAAACATCCGCAAGCGACTTGCAAAGTTGATTATTTTCAGTCACCAGTGAAGTGACGTGACGTGGCATTTCTTAAGTGCTTCAAGCGACTTGCAGAGTTGATTATTTTCAGTCACCAGTGAAGTGACGTGACGTGTCAGTTCTTAAGTGCTTCAAGCGACTTGCAGAGTTGATTATTTTCAGTCACCAGTGAAGTGACGTGACATGGCAGTTCTTAAGTGCTTCAAGCGACTTGCCGAGTTGATTATTTTCAGTCACCAGGGAAGTAACGTGACGTGGCAGTTCTTAAGTGCTTCGAGTACAATAAACACGTGAAGTCCATCTTTGTACATGTATGCCTGTTTTGTTTTCAATGGCGAGGCAGGAAGCATACTTAAATATTAACCTGCATGCACTATTGCCAACCATCTCCATGCACTGCATTGTCAGTAACAAGGACACGTGCACAAACGTTCTGAGTAAATGAGTTTTTCGTACAATTGCACGCCTCTCAATTCGAATGAAGCAGTTCCACGCGTCCTCCTTTATCATTCTTTGAGGGTTACACTAAAATGTCCAATTGAAGCCGTAACCACTAGGCAAATCTAATCTGGATAGACCAGTTTGCATTAGGCACTGCGTGTGCGCAATGGGTGGGTGTCCCTGAAAACTAGCAATAAATGTGTTCATAAGCTAGAAATTTTCCTTCAAGAGAAAGGGCGATACCTTTTGTCAGGCAATGATGAGAAAGCGCGTTTTAAAATAATTTACTTTGACCTGCTGGTTACACACATATGCTTGAATTCATATTGTAAAGGGTTCCGATGTACTAAGCTTCAAAGGTAAAACAGGAGCAAGCTGCGCACAGCCATTTCAGAATTTTTTTTTGGGGGGGGGGCGGCACGTAGCAAACATCAAATCGGTTATTCTGTTTCAGGCAGCTTCAGTGGGCAGCTTCCTCCGCGTTGTTATCGAACTCGCTTAGCTAGTTGATTTTCCGATAATCCAAGGCCTTTCACGGCTGTTGATTTATTGTTTTCGACTAATACAAGCCCCTTTATGACTGTTAATTTATTGTAAGACGTGCATCCTAACACGAATCATAAAGTCCACTCGCCAGCATAAATCCCGTTCGCGCTGCGTCGTCTCCTCTCGAACCGATACCTAAGTGACATTTTCGTTCTCCTTCGCAATTATAAACTGCTTCATATTAACGTCGCATGTTTCGGTATAGCAGAAGTTGTGATCTGGACGCGATGTGTATGACTAAAACGCAATTAAGGGAAAACAAAATGCAAAATGCGTCAATGGGAACGCTGATCAGCGGTTGAGAAGCGTAGCAGACGCTCAACTTCCGGGACGAGCCATTGAACTTCCGGTGGTCGTGCGCGCGCCAGGCCGCGACAGCGGCGAAGCGCCATCCAGCAACTCTAGTGGAGATCAGTGGGGGTAACACGCATAGAGTCTCTTCGCAATGAGAGCATGAGGCTTCATGATGTCAATGAACTTGGTGCCGACTAAAAGCTACGGTTGGTATCCATTTGGATCATTCTTAATTCGACAATAAACTTCGACATTAAAGAGAAACTATGGCTTGGTTTAGATTGATAACCTGCACTCCGAGAACACTAACGCTATAAGTTTCACTGTCATAAGTCTCATCATTAGCGTATAAAATAGAGGTTGAAATTTCGTTTCTAAATTTCGCACCGAAATCTTCACACATGACGTCACAAATTTTAAAATACATTCTTTGTATATTCGCGACATTCACTGGATGAAAATTTGCGAAACATCGTATGCTAGTTCTACGGCACCCACACATCATTGTTTTTTTTATTTGTATCGAGCAAGTTATGTAGGACTCACTAAACGACTTCAAAATAAACTATATCATTTGATGCGCTTACCAAGCGTCGTGTTGAAGTAAGAGTAGTGTTTTTGTAATTATGGAATTTCAATTTGCTGATTCGCAAAAAAAAGTTTGTTCTTTGGTGTCCCTTTACTATGACTGGCTGAGCCTTCGAAAATCCTGGCTCTGGGAGCGGACACACATGCCGGGCCAATATATAGTGTTTATATATTTTACTTAACCAAGGAAGCAATGAAGCTACTGCATACGGTCTAGTCAGGGGCTGATATCCCATCTCTGTGGGACAGTTCGCCTCTGCACGCATGGGGCAAACCTCACTGGCATTGCGGATAACAGAGCGGACATCTTTGCTCATCTTGGTAGGTAACTAGAAGATAATGCAGTCGATTTCTTTGCAACTAAGACTTTCGGCAAAAAAAAAAGTACAGGCCACCTGCTCACAGGCCGACCCCGTCATGAATGCTCGTACTGTTGTACATCATTCCGAGAATCAGTGAAGATCTGTGTACTCATGCGAATGGCCACGGCCAGCGTTATAGCAGCCTTTTCGCCCTAGACAGCGTAGTACCTCGAAGAGATGGTGCCGTGGGGAGTTTACCATAAAGTCCTTGGTTCACATGTCTGTGCCGGGGAACTGTGCTCCATCAATGAACGCCACAAGTTCAGGGGTGGCAATGGTGGAACTGAAGAGAGGCCTGCCTTTCGTGACCCGGTGGCCTAATTGTATAGTGGGTGAACGTTTTTAGAAATAGGAATTTGTGAGACTGTAACCTGTCTCTTGATTTAGCAGGAAGTTGTATCGTTGTGTGTCACCAAAGCAGGCTCGCAGCCCAGAAACTACCTAAATCTGCCAGTTCTCAAAAAGGACAGTCTTACAGGCTGCGCTGTTTGTTACGCTTCAGTCATCTCGTTCGATTTATTACGTATACCAAGAGTCTTCGATTATTCTTCATTATTGTTAGTTGGAGGGCTTCAGACTTTATTGAGGCAGCTTCTAATGATTGAATCAACTTTCTGTTTTCATTTCCCTTCCTAGCTACGTCCTCCGGCAATGTAACTTATATGAGATATAAAAAGGACATGGAAGGGCGTCGTGAAGTTGGCCGCAGAGAGCCCTCCAAGCCTGTTCACACCTGAAGTATAGGCTTGACCATGCTTTCCGCTGCAATTCGGGCAAGGATAAAAGAGTTACTGTCAAATTACTACCATAAAACATAACAAAATTTGTTGCTGGTGTAGTCAATTTATTTTAGCAGAGTGAAGAAAAAGCAAATACACTTCATGCAGCAACACAGGTATTGACAAACTGTCGTGCTTATGGCGCCTTCTTTACTCATGAGACGATTGCACTTGTTGACACTTTACTGAAGTTTACACCTTATTTATACTGCAGACCAGTCATAAAAAATGAAGCAGGAGCATGCTGGGGAGCCACTCCAGCGTATGGTAAATGATGGGCAGAGGCGTCCGAAGACGTTGGCTTGTGGACGCTAGGCACGCGGTAATCAATTTTTTTTGCTCACGAGCCCACAAAAAAATGGCAGCATATCCACGGGGTGAATGATGGAGAGTGGGGCGAAGCATCCGTCTGTCCATTCGTTCTTCCTTCAGTCCGTCCTTGTGTCTGCCTGTGTGAGCGTCCATGCGTCCATCCGCCCGTCCGTGCGTGCGTCTGTTCGTGCGCCCACACGCCCATCCGTGCATACATCCCTGCGTTCGTCCATGGATCTGCCCCTGTGTTCGTCCATGCGTTCATCCGTCCGTGCTGCCATCTGTGCGTCCGTCCATGCATCTGTGTGTGTGTCCGCCGTTCGTCCATCTAGTCAACACTCCAAAAACCACCATCTCCCATCATTTCATCATATATTCCGCATATAAAAGCACCGCCATCCAGCGGACATTCCAAGGACTAAACGAGAGGTGGCACACGCACACTTTCTTACGGCTTGCGCTTCGTGTCTACTTCCCACCTTTAACCACCTCGAGTTCATGGTATATACTAGTTCACTGTATTCATGGGACAGCGGCCCCACGCTCGCTAAACCTTTCTAAAACGAAGGAGGTTACACCCAGCGAGTATAACGTAGCAACTCTTTCTTGTCATATAGTGCTCATGGTACATGCCAATGGCTGCTAATGGGGAGTGAGAGACAGGCGAATTCGGCTTTTACTTAACGCGCACGCTGATAATTTTTTATTGTTCAACAACGCACAGGAGAAATCTCCCACCCGCACCACCTTGCAGGTCGAAACGTGAAACATGTTACGCACTACTGCGAGGGACGAACGGGTGGCGCTTTAAGAAGCTTCGCCCCTAAAAAGGAGATGAAACCAGAAGATAATTGGAAATCAGTACAAACACAAGAAGCAAGTAGCTTCAGCGGAGATTAGCCTGCGAAAGCAAGGCGTTCCTCCCTCATTTTTCAAGGGTGAAACTCCTCTTAGTCTAACCTTCTCCGGCGTCAGGCGCAACCGGCAGTATCAGACAAACAGACAGATAGACAGACACACAAACAGATAGACAAACAGACAGACGGACGGGGGGATAGACGGACGTGCGGCCTTATCCACGGACGTACGGATGGATGCACGGATGAAGGTATGAACAAATAAATGAATGGACAAATGGATGGACGGAGCTTTTCACCATATGAGCCAGAAACCTCTTTTGTTAGCGCCTGCACGGCCTCGTGCCTTGCTGCGCTTCTGCACACGGTAACGAGAAAGTGGGTAAATCAGCGATTGATTTATTGATATGTGGGGTTTAACGTACCAAAACTACGACATGATTTTTAGAGACGCCGTGATGGAGGGCTCAGAGAATTTTGACCACCTGGGTTTCTTTAACGTGCACCTAAATCTGAGCACATAGGCCACATGGGCACATTTCCCCCTGCAGTGGAGGAAGACGAAGTGATTCTTTGTAGAACACATCTTGCTTGTCTCAATGCTTTTCTGGACTTTTCGCTGCAGTTGTGGGGTGGCTTGCCCCGTACCTTGTGATAATGGATGTACAACCTTACGAGGTGACGTCCGACTCCGGTTCGACCGCGGCCACTACCTCGAGGAAGTGAGGAAACACATCCAGTGAGAGCGATGACACTGAGCTGTCCTCCGCATCTTGCGACGAGTCCTCAGACGACGGCTCTCAACCTGTCCTGCACCGCAAGGCCAAGCGACGGATCATCAATCCATCGCAGGTGTCAAGTACAGCCACCGTCTTGCTACGAAGAAGACGGCTTCTGCTGCGGCTCTTTTGAGTGTTGTGTACGCGTAAGTGGAGGCCACTCTTCTGTAGCCACCGTGAAAACGGCGACCCAGCGATGGTCGCCGTTTTCACGGTGGTTACAGAAGAGTGGCCTCCACTTACGCGTACACAACACTCAAAAGAGCCGCAGCAGAAGCCGTCTTCTTCGTAGCAAGCTGCTGCAATGGAGGACTTGCGGAACACAGATCAGCAAGTGCTCTTTTGCGACCCTTATTAACGCCATTCGCTTGTTGTTAAGCAACATGCACACACCGTCAGCAAGAAGTGCATTGCAATTACTGGACGCTTTGAGTCCAGTACTCGCCACGCTCGAGTAAATAATGGCTCACCAGCCACTGTCTTTCAGAGAAGAGGTTTGAAAGGCAGTGATTATTCAATGGAATGCCCGGGGACTGAGGTCACGCATTGCCGATTTCCGACGGTTACTGTACACCAATAAGTTTCCCATCATTGTCATCTGCGAGCCAAATTTGCAGAAAGAAATCAGACTTTCTGGTTATGAGTCAATCATATCGTCTACAACTGCGGACAATAGCAAAGTTCTGATGTTTATTCGCCGCGACCTCACCTACATTCATCATCCGGTGTCACCTCATGACGACAATCAATATATAAGTATAACAGTGAAAAGGAGACTTACCATCACGGTTTTGGGTGCCTACCTCTCTCCGTAAAGCCGTTTCGACCATACAAGACTACAAGGTATCCTGTCAGCAACTTCTCACCCATGCATTATATTTGGCGACTTCAACGCCCATCATACAATCTGGGGAAGATCGAAGACCATTGTTAAAGGGAGAAAGTTGGTGTCCTTCGCCTCCGACAATCAACTTTTCTTGCTTAAATGATGGCAGTCCAACGTTCCTACGTGGTTCAAGGTATAGCAGCTGCCTTAACCTGGCCTTTGTCTCACGAGGCCTCGTCAGGCATGCTGAGTGGTTGCCAGACATAGAAACGCATGGAAGTGACCACATTCCCACTTACGTCAAAATGAAGGATTGTCCCATGCTAAGATACGCGATAGTGTTCAGAGAGTGGACTGGTTGAAATTCCAGTCTCGCATGGAAGAGCAATGTGAAGGAAACATATCCCTCGACATAGAGGAGATAATTAAAAGCACAATACACGATACTACGATTACCCTCACCTGCTCTCCCAAAGTAACGGAATTCGACATCGAGCTAGAACGACTTCGAGCAATCTGACGGCTTGCTGAACGAAGATACCGACACACGGAGGCAATAGAAGACTTACGGATTGCTCGACGTATACAAAAGAAGATTCAGCTTCGGATAAATAAACTCGAGTCACAAGGTTGGACCGCTTTTAGTGAGTCACTTGACCCACGAAAGAACATAGGGATATGGTGTAGCCGAGGCAATAGGCACCTAAACCTCTCCACAGCAAAACAGTTAAAACAGAACAGAGCAGAACAGAAAACCTTTATCCCAATTGTGGAAGACGGTACGAGGTCTCCGCACAAAACCCACTCAGTGGTCACCATTCAGGGCTCTCGCACTTTCTGAACAGAGACGCGGTATTGACGTGGCATAAGACTTCTGTGCCAGAGTATCTGGGCCACTAGCAGTGCCCAATAACCTATTGCCTTCGACTAACTGTCCACAAACACTGGATTCCCGCATAGATATGCCGTTTTCAATCGTGCAGCTCAGAGCAGCACTAGCCTTGTGTGGACGCACATCGGCACCAGGGCCCGATAAAATTTCTTATAGGGTCTTGTGTCATCTGGGTGAACGCGCGAGAATCCTCCTTTTGGAGTTTGTACAACAAATCCTGGCAAGATAGATCGCTCCCGACAAGCTGGAAGACAAGTCGCCTAGTTCAACTTCTGAAGCCAGGGAAGTCACCGTTGGAGCTCTCACCTTATTGTCCGATTGTATTGGCTAGTTGTGTAGACAAAGTTATGGAGAGGATGATCCTGGGACGCCTGGAGTGGTTCTTGGAGTGTAACAACATCTACCCAGATGCCATGGCAGGATTTCGGCGTGGTCGAGCATCGATTGACAACGTAGTCGACCTGGTCACTTACGTCCAACTCGAGAAAGGCCGTAAGCGTCTCTTCGCATCTTTGTTCCTAGACCTCAAAGGGCGTATGACAACGTTACGCATGAAGCTGTTATCGCCGCTCTCGAAGATATAGGAGTAGGTGGTCGGATGTATCGCTGGATACGTAGTTATTTTTCAATGCGATCCTTCTTTGTGTGCACTGAAGACGGTCCAACCTCTCCACATTACAGCCACTGTGGCAACCCCCCGGGGGGCGTACTCAGCCCTGTGCTGTTCAATCTTACGTTAATTGCTCTCACTGAGCATCTGCCAAGCACGGTCAGACTATCAATGTACGCAGATGATATCTGCGTTTGGGCATCGGCTGTAACACACCTGCAGTTACGTGGGAGAATTCAAAAAGCTGCCACTGAAACATTACGCTACCTCCAAAATCGAGGCTTGCAATTTTCTTCCGAGAAATGCGCACTCGTAGCTTTTACACGAAAGCCTATGGATAAGTACACTATAAGAAACAATGGTAAACTGTACCATACGCTCGATCTCACAAGTTTTTGGGCGTCATAATTGACAGGAATCTATCATGGAGCGATCACGTTTCCTATATGAAGAAACGGTTAATAGACATCTGTAATACACTGAAGTTCTTTGCAGGAAAGACTTGGGGAATGTCTCCCAGTGCAATGCTGCAGCTGTACAGAGTACTTTTTCTCGGTTTCCTGCGGTACAGTTTACCGGCATTGACCAATGAAAGCAAAACAAGCCTTCGAACGCTACAGAGTGTTCAGTCCCAGGCACTCCGAATTTGCCTCGGCTTGCCTCATAGTGCATCGACAATGGCTACTATAGCTATCGCCGGTGACCACCTCATCATGACACATATCGACGTTGAGGCACTCAGGACACATATAAGGCATATTGCTCGGACACCCTGCCACCACCTAGCCTCTTTACCAGCAGACAGACCACGTTCGTCATTTTGCCAAACGGGAACTACATATCGCGATTCTTTGCCAACAAGCTTCACACCCGCCGCCAGGCCTTCGACTCCTCCCTGGTGCCTGACTCAGGCTAACATCAGGCTAACTATACCTGGAATCCAGACAAAAGCAGATATGTCGTCACTTGCTCTTAGACAGCTTGCTCTGCTCTTGTTATACGAGAGGTATCAAGGCTGTATACACGTATACACTGATGACTCTGTTTTACAGAAGAGTTCAACGGCATCATTTGTTATACCGATAAAAGAGACCACAAGAAAATTCAAGACCTCCCACCTTACGACATCAACGGGAGCAGAGCTCACAGCTCTTCGTGCCGTATTGCTATTCAACAGCGATCAACAGCTACAAAAATGGACAATTTTTAGTGACTCAAAGGCGGCACTGCAATCCCTTCTATCACCTTTACGCCACGGCCCGTACGAAAAGCTGGTAATTGAAATTGCAGAAAAGACTCACCAATTATTTGAGGAAGGACATGAAATAGCCTTTCAATGGCTTCCAAGTCTTTGTGAAATAATTGGCAATGAACGGGCTGATCAAGCGGCTTGTTCTGCCCATACTGAAAGCGATGAAATATCAATTCCGTTTTCCAGAACTGACGCTGCACGGAAACTCCGCATGCTTGCTCGCAAGCGCACCACGTCACAATAGAATGAGTCACATTTCATCCAGGCACGATTAGGTACTTTAGACCCAACTCTCAGTCTTCGAATTCCTCCTAAATTAGGCCGACGAGACGCTACTATGCTGTGCAGACTATGGTTGGGCGTCGCATTTACCAATGCGTTCGCGTTCCGCATAGGAATGGCTGACACTGCTGCATGCGACCATTGTGGCAGTGATGAAACAACTTGGCACATTCTGTGTGAATGCCCACAATACTGCTCGCAGAGACAGTCACTCTGCAATGCACTAGATGAAATGGACAACCAGCCTCTTTCGACAGAAAGAATCCTGCGCGGGCGACAGGACTTTATGTCGCAGAAGAAGGCTGTGAAGGCGCTCCTGCGCTTCTTGCGTTCAATCGGCCTGTCTAAACGACTGTGATCGGAACTCTCTCAATGCGTGCACATGTGGTTTTTTTTTCTAATTTATTTTATATCTCTCTATATCTATCCTCTTTCCGACCCTTTTCCCCACCCTCGTACAGGGTAGGAAACCAGTTCGTCTAGGTTAACCTCCCTGTCTCCTCCATTTATTTATTTCTCTCTCTTTCTCTCTCTTCCGCATCCAGCAGAACTGCAGCCACCGCCGCCGCTGGGATTTGATCCCGCGACCTGTGGAGCAGCAGCCGAGTACCTTAGCCACTAGACCAACGCGGCGGGGCGGGTCAATCAGCGAGGCTTGGGAGAAAAACGCGAGGTGCGTTGGTAGAAGTGACACTTATGTGCATGGATTGCTCTTCTACAGACCAATCTTAAACGTTAAAATGCATTTCCTAGTATGTCAGTACGTAACAAACACGTGTGTGTGTGTGTGTGTGTGCGCTTCGTGTGCTTCTGTTTGTGTGTGTGCGCGTGTGCGCGCGCACATATGTATGTGTGTGTGTGAGTGAGCGTGAATTAGTGCGTTCGTGCACGTCGTGCGTATTCACACATTAGGTTGAAAATTAGCCTAAATATGCGTTAAAATCACGCAACGCAAGCTGTCAACCATGAGAATGGTTTCAAAATAACTAATCCTCTTTGGGAGATACAACTGTTCAAGGAATATGTGAAACAACGCTATGGGCATCCATCCCATACGTCATAAAGGGAAGACAGCCGAGAGTTGTCATTGCATTTAGTAAAAAAAAGCGGCCAGAAGAAGAAACAGGCTAAGCGATCATTGGGAAAGAGATTGCCAAAAATGGTACAGGAATAGAAGCAAATTAAGAAAGAGTGCGTTAGTTGGCTGCCGTCCACGTTTTCAAAGGAAATACTTTATTTGTTTACTTCGAGGGACACTGACGTTGTGCAATGGTCGCCCCGGCAAGTCTGGGACCAAAAAGCAGTGCCAAGTCACGCCTCGGGTGGGAAAATGCTTTCAACGTCCACTTACTTGCTACTTCCGACTGCCCCCTGCGGGACTTCATTGTTGTCCGCTGTGTTTATGACTACGTACATTCTGCTTTGGACGTTTTAAGGGTGGCAGGCGTGCTCCGTGCTTGACCATCCCCGCCTGCCTGCTGCGGCTTTTGTGTCCCACAGCCGAACTGTACTTTTCCACAAACGAGGAGCCGAATTTATCTTTCGTTTTATTGGCTGCAGCGCCCCGTCGAGTATAGACATACGAAAACTGGGCACTTACTAGTTGGAGCCGCTTCTTTTTTTTTACTTAAGTCAAATCATAGATAGGGAGCTTACTTGTTGTAGAAACGTGACCAGCTGAAGTGCTTTTTTTTATGGTCTTGTTTTCTAAGCCGTAGGTTTACTAGATGGGAGTGCGCATATTGTGTCGGCTAGTCGATTATACAGAATATTCAAAGCGGTAAAGCGACATATGTAAAGAAACTTGTCACAAAAAGTCCATCTAAAGTGATTTAGTATAAATCTGGCATTCAATCCTAAAACAAAGCTACTAAAGTTATTAAGGATAAATTTACTGTGAACATATCAGGTAATGCTGCCCCTAGTGCAGTCAAATGGTGAAGAAAGATGTTGATGCATCAGTTGAGAATGTCCAATAAAAGTAAGCACGCAGTGAAAATGAGAGTCACAATACTTTTGAGCGAAGAGGTCTTTTCAGTTCATGTAAAAAAAACACAACATAAGTGACAGGGTCCCGGAGCTGCACTCTCAAAATACACCAGCTTCACAAACAACTCGTTGAAAAATTAAAAAAAATCATCTGCCGCATTGACCTCATTCTCGGTGCTTCTAACGATTTCCCTTGTTAAGGGGGTTCGCCGGACACTTAATGGTTGACACCTCGGTTACGGGCTCTCGTCCACTTTTAACCGTGCACTTTTCTTCTCATTGCCGCTTCCCTAACACTTTCCGTCACATTCTTCATTTCTTTTGCTTAGGTTCTATGTGTCCTTTTCTTGCTTTGGTTCAGAGTTCGTGCTTTATGTCCCCCACAGAGAAACTCGCTTTTAGCAACTCGCCAAAGAGCTCTTTCCTCGTCGTGACAGGTCGTCACTTGAAGTTTTCTTGCTGAGCGAGTTCTTGTGCGTTATTATTTTCTGTCTCCTTTCCTTTGCGACCGTTGCGAGAAGCTACTAGCCGAAAGGTCTTTCCGGAGACATGTTTCTTACCGCACGGTGTTCATCACTGCGCTCCAAGAGAGCCTAATATAACGCCGCTTTGGAAAAGCTACGGCAAACTGAATTGTGTAGGGCTGTAGTAGACCTTTTAGGTGTCTCACAAAACACTCTGTATAAATTTTTAGCACGTGATTTATTAGTACCCTGTAGAAGAGATCGGAAAGCATGAACAATATTTTATTAAAGAACAGTAGACACATAAGCCGTAGTAGCTAGAATCAGGGAGGACCATGTTATTGGTAAATTGTGGATGGCCTGATTTTAAAGTACCGCTGCACAACTCAGCTAGGAACAGCGGTCATTCAATTGACCATAGCAAACTGCTTCAGAGAATGTTCAATGCTTAGAAGTGAGAGTTTATTTGTCACAGCATGCCAAAAGTGCTAAGTGCCACCAGAAAAGAACACTTCACGAAGCACTGGGTTAATCAACATTTCTTGTTCAACCCCTTCTCCCTTTTCGTGATCCATGCAAGTTGAGCTGTTCATATTACAAACACCTTATCAAAATAATATTTTTAGCAACGTCTAGCACGATAACTGTGAAGCGAATACTTTGTTTTTATTCTTGTGATGAACTGAGAAGAAAGCATAAAGTGAAAAGGCAGTGGCGATAAACTGACAGACTTCGGGTTGGTCACCCTACGACAGTGATGAGCGAAAAAGAGTGCAGAGTGTTGGTACAGAAATGAAACGATAAGAAATTGACCACTGGATTCGTGCAAGCGTACTCGGCTGCTCTACGTAGTCGAAAGCAATTGAAAGAAAGAGTTATTCAAGAAGTTCAGAAACCAAAAATTGTCTTCACTGGAACGTGAATCAACAAGTGTGGTAACGGTACGGGAGCAACCCCTGCGCGAAAAGCATCTGGTAGACCAGTCCAGTCTGCATGAGGGCAAGAAGGCTGGCTTTATAAATGATCTTAAAATGGGCTAACAGAACAAGAGAGAAGTCTAGTTGCAGCAAAGATACACTTTACTGGTGGGTGGTCGTGGGAAGTTCAATGCACGGAGTTAAAGCTCAAACAGAACTGTACAGGTGTACAGTAGATCACGTTTGCAGAGGCTACTATTGTCTTCCTGTAGCCTTATTGTGAGATGCGGTAACCGCACAAAGAGGCTAGCACTCGCCCATGTTCGGAGTGAACTATGTCGGATGGTGCGCTTTTTGTTTCCTCTGAACACCGCTCCCCACAGCGCAACCAAAACGCGACGGATGTGCGGACGACTTCCACCCCATTCCGGAAGCGGGATAAAAAGAGGTCCGGATGCTTTATACGAATACCGATGGTACAAGAAAAAAATGTACACAAGAAAAATGGAGCTTAGGAAACCAGCAAGCTTGCCTAATACAAAAAAAACCACTGTGAACGACATTTGCGAGTAGCTATCCGCATCGTCGTATGTTTTTTTTATATAATGGTATAGATAGTGCTTATATTTCCGAGCTAAAACCAAGAAGAAAACTCCTTCATCCAGTGTTCTTGCTGCAGTAAGTGTAAATGTGCAAAAAAGTCTTTGCAGAAGAATTTTGACGCAAAGAAAGAGCATCATCACCGGAAGACTTGGTGTCCACATGAGTTTTTTTATATCGGTGTTCCCTTGAAACTGGCGTTCGCTGACGTGAATGCTCAAGTCGTGGACGAGGGGAAGAATATGATCAGTGACGAAAGGACTTGGCACTGACCGGAAACTTCACACAACTCAGTGTGTTGCTACAGCGGAATCACCAGATCAAACAGAAAAATTTATCCTATAGACTGAACGGAAGTAATTAGCCCCGTTTCACAATGGTGCGCGCATTATGGTGTCTATGTGCATAATTTATCTACCCTGCGAGTCACCGCTAATGACCGAAGTTGCCGTCACAAGCGACAGTGGCGAGCGGAGAAAAGGCAGCACTGCTTTCGGCAGGCCGCCGAGTTTAGACGCTCAACCCTCTAGGATTCAGTGCTATACCCCACAAGCTCAATGCATTCTCAAAAAAGCATTAAATATTGTAACATCTTTTGGTTGAAGGACTGCGTAAAGCTAACTAGTGTCCTGTTCACGCTGTGCGTGTGTAGTCAAGGCTACAACATTAAAAACGACTAGGAAAAGGCGCGAAGCCTTTGCCTTCCACACATTGTCTTTATGATATAAAGCCATTCCATCAATACTGTAGTCTCAAACATTAATTCTTTTATAATGAATGTCGAGGTTTTCTGCTCGAAAACAAGGATGCAACTATGAGTGATGCCGTAGTCGGTAAACTGACAATAAACTTTATTCAGGTCCTGAGGCACGACTAGAAAAGTCCCTTTGCAGAGAGTAGGAGCCGCCGCGGCATCTCCCACGTCGGAACCGGCAGGCGGTGCATTACCGCCGCCTCGTGAACCATCTGGACAGCCTATAGCTGAGCGGCGAGGTTGGAGCTCTTGAGTGCCTCCTCCCACTCTGCTTCTGTGGTGAGACGATCGTTGTGTCATAACGAAAAACCCCACCAGAGCTTGTGTTCTGAAGTTCAAAACGGATCTCTTCAATGTAGGCGATCGGGCTCGTAGGAGTCCGTGTACATTCTGACCGTAGCTAAGGTGGGCTAGGGCCCAGTCTGCAACATTCGAAGAAGCACGCTCCTGGTGTTTTCCGTATTCGAGTGCTCCAAAAACTTTGACCTCGTGTATTTCTAAGTGCAACTAAGCATTATTAGGAGTGTCCGAAACATTTTACCTTCCTCGAGATGTGCCCGCTGAGGCCGGGATCGAAGCCTGGAACCTTCAGGTCATAAGACTGCATATCTCCTACAAATACAAGAATAATTCCGTTTTCCTTTTTTTCTTTTTTTTTCTCTTTTTTTTTACCTTGCTGCAGTTTATACTGTATATGTATATAGAAAATCTTTCTGTGTCATATGTATATAGAACAATGTATATATGTAGAAAATCCTGTATATGTTTTGGCCAAAATATGTATACTATATGTAACCTTGTGTATTTTGCTTAGATAACTGCCACTGATGTTTGAGTTGTATGTGTCTAAAAAGGGGTGTGACACCCAGTCAGGCACTCGTGCCTTTTTGTCACTCCTCCTAGACAGGGCAAATGTACATATTACTTGTCTTTGTCTTTGTCTGAAATAAATACGAAAAAAAAAGTCGTGCACTGTAACCATTAAACTGCCATGACAGGGTCACGTTTATATTGAGATCATTTAAAAGAAAAAGTGAGCTTTTGTTCATTTCTTGGGAGGCAGGAGGGGGGAGTTATACTCGTAATTGGCTAATATTGGTGCTAGTTCAATACGTTTATTCTCAAATTCACAATTATGTTTCTCCTTTCTAATTGGACACTGTTTTGGCCAATTACTGCCTAGCACTCGAATAAAAATTAATTTAGTCGTATGAAACGCATCGTTGATTGAGTGAAATACTGGAATTCGCATCATTCCAAGCTGCTGCGTGGTTGAAATAAATCAACCACGCAGCAGCTTTTCATTGACTCCATTCTGAACATTCTCGCTTCTGTAGACTTAAAGAAAGTTTAAGTCGGAGGGAAAGATGAAAAAAGTTGTGATTCGCTGCCGGTGAATAAAGCGTACCTAGATTTGCTTACACCTTTTTTTCATTTTTCCGTTGAATGCAAGTTTAAAAGCTTTTGAAGCCTGCTAAATCTAAGGTAAAAAATTGTGACTGTTGCTTCAAAGACTTTTGAGGCAAACTTTTTGCGTTTGTAAGTGGCTAAATGTTAGCTGTGTCGTATTTAGGAATGAAAAAGGCAGCCCCACTCCACAACAAAGACACAATTGAAGGAATACGACGGGAAAACTGCTGATTTCCAACTGAAGGTATGTTTAACAATAGTAGGCTTTCTACAGAATTGCTTGTTAGGCGCGCATACATCAGACAAAAGCAAAACTCGATGTATATATTTCTCAAGGTTTATTTTTTTTTGGGAGGGGGGATGTAGAAGACGAGAAGCAGTGGCACATTTGATTTTTTTTAGAATACACAAGACCTACATCAATTAAATTTCCTTCTCTTTTCCTTTGTACAGCGATAACTGTGATCAGATCACAACGGCAGAGGTGGTGGGGCAGTTGTGTATTGCCACCGGCGTCCGTAATCACTATCGCATGAAATAAATAAAAAACAGAAGCGAGAAAAATTTATAGACAAGTCTGTTACTCTTCTGTCATCATCAGAAACATCTGAGCCGCTCTGACAGCGGGTAAGGGTCCATGCCAACCTCGCTTTTCAAGACTGAGTGATGGCGTGAACATTGGCGATAGATGCCATCAGTATTCTGGTAACAATTCTTGTGTCTGAGGCCCTTATATACTGTATTGAACTAGAAAAAAAGATACCACTCGTTCTCAGGGCCAGCTGTTCTTATACTTTTTCCTTTTTCTCTGCTTCACGCTAGCTGCCCACGCACCAGAATTTCGATGCCGCTTTTCGTCATATTACGACCATGACTGCGAGTGCGCAGGCTTTCAATAATGTCTTCGGGGGTGACACTGACTGTTTCGGAGTGGTCGGATTCGGCCATGCTTGAACTTTGCCCGAGAATTTCTCAAAGAATGTTCCGGTTGTCGACACTAGCTATGTCACCGTAGTCATTGTATATGTCTCTGTGGACGTTGGCGCCTGGCGTAAACCTTGTGGTGCAGTGGTCTACGACATCGACCACGCTGTGTCGCTGCTTGGGGATCTGCCAGTCTGTTTTCCGGCGGGTGGAGTGAGCTCTGGCAGTGCGGTCGGTTTTGTTCATACGGTGCTTTATGAAAACTTGCCGACGATATTTCTGGTGGGCGTATTTGGCTGTTTCCGGATTGCCAGACATCCAGCTAACGCTTGTTTTGTTTTAGTATTACGAGCAGGGCAAGACACTGCGCCTTCGCAGTTGTTGAATGTCGCAATGTGTTGAGTTGGCTGCGCTTTTCGTGAATGGTCGAGCTGCGACGGTGTAATCTCCGGCCTGGTAGTGACGAACCGGCAACCCGTATCTGAGATGATGATCGATTCACCTTGCGCTCTTTCAGCCGCTCTGTTGTGTTCCCTGAAGTGCTTGAAGTGTGGGTTCTCGACAAAGTGCGGCAAACATTGGAGCCGTTCCACCCAGGAATATTGTCATCAGTAGGAAACTCAGGCTTCACCACGAGGTTTTCGATGGCACTGACCACAGCCGTCCCAGGCATGGCGGCATTTTTTATGGAGTTGGCACTTAAGACCCTTTGTTGTAAACAGCGTCCACGCGGTCGCCTTGTAGTAACTACTGTGGGGCCCAGGCAGATGGGACCACCTGGTTGAGACCTATCTTCTGAGTATCGTCGGATATGCCCGGATTGAGAAGTAGTAGGCCGCCCATTGTATTACCGGCATGCGTTGACTGATATGGGTGCGTTGTTATGGGGTTTTGTACGATACGTGCTGGTGACTTCAAGTGCCCGAGCCATGACCAGATGGGGGAAGCTGTCCCTATGAATGTGGATGGTAACCACACTCGGCTGCTGGCAGGAATGCCGTGGCGTCGGCCGACGCTAAAGAGTTTGAGCAGATCTTTAGTACCGGCTTCGTACGAGTTTCGACCGCGCAGGTGTCTGCTGGCGAGTTGAGGTTCGCAGTTTCAGCACCGTGAAGTTGGCCTCCTCGAGCTTCAACCTCGGTAAAAGACGTGTCTAGTTCGTTGGTGGCGTAATAGCGAATAAGGTCGAAAGCAGCAATCAGAGCTGTACACTATTCTGGCCACGACTGCGCCATTGTAATGAGCGAGAAAAGAGACAACACCGGTTCTCTGGGTCAGCTGTTCTCATTCTCTCCTTTATCTTTATCAGCTTCGCGCTAGCTGCCCGCGCGCCAGAGCTTCGATGCCACTTTTACTGCGAAATATGTTATGAGATCACAATAAGAGCCAATTTTGGCGCTGTAGTTGCCTGCTGTAGCGGCGCCACGGCCGCCGGTGTCAGAAACAGATTTCGCAAAGAAAGAAAATAGAGGAAACAGGAAAAGAGTGAAAATTTCGCGGAACGAAAGGGATTTAATCTAGGCCCTCGGTGGGGCAGTTGAGTATTCCACCACAGAGGATTGCAGATGGTTGTAAGTCCTTCGCAAGAACGCTCTCTACAAATGTCAAGTCGGGCAAGTAATCGTATTAACATGTGTAATATCACAATTCAGTAGAACAACCAGGTATCGCACAATGCGAGTTGCGCCATGAGTACATCGTTGATTGTTTGCAACAAATTACAAAAAAGTGAAGCGCTGGAGGTTTTCATTGCTAAACCGCGAGCTACCCGCGAATAACGCTCACTACATCATCAAAGACGTTACAAACACTGTTTATATTTATAAACTGGTATATTTATATTTATATTTATATATGTTTATATTTCAAACACTGTTTAAATTTTATAATCCGTGAGTGGTAGGTATACGTCGCTTCGGTTCCCCTTCATTATAATGGCTTTATGATCGGTGAAGTGATGGATCGGTGATGGGGCGTATTGGGATGTTTGCAAGGACGAAGTAGTGGGCAGTTTCTAAAGGTGGAACTAAAGGCAGTCATGTACAAACAATGGATGGATTCAGTGGCATAGTCTATAGTTCTTTAACGCGCACCTGGTGACAAGTACACGACCATCTTGCATTTCACATTGGATATTTCTCAACAGTATTTGCTTTATGGTCGGTGAAGTGGTGGATCGGGGATGGGGCGTATAGGATGTTTGCATGGACGAAGTAGTGGGCAGTGGGCAAAAATAGAACTATAGGTGGTCACGTACATACATACATACATACATACATACATACATACATACATACATACATACATACATACATACATACATACATACATACATACATACAAAGAATAGACAGATCCACGCCCTTAGGAGGTTGTCCCCATAAACGCTCAGCCATAATTCTTCATCGTCATCTGCCACAGCACAAACAAAGCGCACATAATAATGCCTTACAGATGTGCAGGTGGTAGCACATCTTTCGGCAGAATGACGCATAATGACATAGTAAATGCTTCCTTACTAGAAACTTACGGTGATGTTTGGAGTGGTGGGTGCTTTGCACGCCTACTTCTATTAGTATGCCAACAAAATTTACATCGGGATGCGGAAAGGCCACTCTGCCAGCTAGCTTTCTCTGAGACTGTGCTGCGTGTTCCGCACTGGCCGGCGAATTTTTTTCTGCCTTCTTCGCGTCAATGCGGCCCTTATCAGCCCGATCACTGAACAAGCTGCCAGTATTATTTTAGTACACGCGTATCCTAACCAAAATTAAAGTACATAATAGCTGCTTTGTAAGCATCAGCATAAATTACTATCTTTCCTTAGATTCACCTACATAAACGTCGGAACTTGCATGTATGCTTTTTAATCTTTCTCCGCACTAATGCTGGATTCCGCAGAGAAACACTTTTCACAAAAAAAAGCTTTGATAGACATCGTTGACTGTCTTTGAACACCACCAGGGATTTCATTTTCTTCGTCCTCACACATCACGCAGAAATATTGTCAAGGCTCTTTCGTTCGACCCATAAATTGCACTGGACTTACTAGAATGCAGAAAGACGTCGCGTCAGCACCTTGGAATGACTGGGGACTGAAAAGACGCCGCTCATGATTCCCTTCATGGTTGTCAAGCATCATTTCACATTTCAGTAAGCAAATTTCAACTGGCTTATGAAATAATACTGGGGCGCGAAACGTAGAAAGTAGAGCACACTTTAGCAAAAATATCGAAGCATACCGCGAAAGCATGCAGACAAATTGTCCTTTGTACAAAAGCGTTAGATAGCTGTTCGAGCTAAGCTTTAGTTGAGAGTATCATGAGATTCAAGCAACAATAACAAAAAACATAGTCACCAGGCGGAACTCTCTGGTTCCATAATTTCTTCCTGTTTCTTTTTCCACCGGAAGTTATTTCCTAGTGTATCCGAGTCAGGAACTGACAGCTTAGCAGCGTCTTTTTCATTATATTTTTTTGCAAGGACAGAAAAGCAAGCTTTCAAAGATGTAAGCTCGTGGCTATAATGAATCACTGGTTGGATGCGGCACACCATTATTGACAGCGTATAAAGCGTTGAAGAAGCAGCAATACGAAGAGAAGAACGTGTAATTGTGCCTTATTTTCCCAATTTTCTTCAGGGTGACCTAGCTCTCTCTCTCTCATAGCAGGACCTCAATTTTTTTTTCAGCATAGCAAGGACAGTAGATCCATCTACGAAACTACGAAAGAAATGGTTCATTATGCACACGTGTTTTTTGAGGAGAGGATGATTAACGACCACGAAGTTTCCCCAGTGTTTGGTGAAAAGTCTCTGTGGAAGGAATGTTAATAACTAAGCGTGGTTGTCTGAGCGAAAGTGTAAGACAGTTCGAAAGGCGTAATGTTCCTTATATATAAAAAGAGAACTTCTGCAGGTGCTTTTCTGAGTGTTGCAGGAACATCTTCACTCGGTAGTTAGAGGAGAGAAAAAAAAAAGAGATTTTAAGACCGATGTAAACCGAGGCTCTTTGCTTTGAAAGCTCGAAACGTTTTCTGAAAATGAATCAATACGGGCGCTATATTTGAAAATTAAGCGCAATAATACATTGATGCTGCGTGGCAGAGCGGGTAGAGACCAAAATGACACCATACGAAAGATGCGACAAGTTGAAGGTTGGCAGCTTCCCACCCATCACAAAAATGTCGCAAATATGTCGTCATCCTGAACATGAGCCACGATTGCGCGTTCAAAAAAAATAGAATATAGCCAGAATATTGCAAAACATTCGACAGAAAGTAGTGATTGTGGGCCGAAAGCAGAAAGAGTAGCCTAACAAATGCCCGCGTGTAAGATAACGCCTTATTCGAACCAATAAATGAAAAATTTTTGCGGCGAAAGTATACATAAGCATTGCATGAACACTCAAAATGAAAATTTCGATGATTTATGCACAAGCTTATGACCTATGAATCATTACTTGTGAGAAAAATATGTGTTTCGGCTGTTACAATAGGGACATAATCTTCACGCCTCTCACAACTGTTACTAGTAGGAGCTTAAGCTGCCGCCTTTGGCCTTCTTTCCTGATATGTTAAAGCTTTGTTTATAATGCCAGACGTCTGATTCGCAATGTAGATTAGTAAGTTTCACTCTGGATGAGGAACATTTTCTTATTTCCAATTCGCTGACACTGCGTTCTAAAGTCGCGTCCAACAAGTGGTTGTAAGCGACTTGATGCCCTATGCAATGTTTTTTTTTCTCTCAGTCCCAGCCACATATCCAAACTTGCTTTCTACTGCTTTTGTGCAGGAGGGCTGCTTAAAGTGCATGTTATAAACGTGGTCGTTTTTAATATTTATTTCCCAACCTCAACATTGATGCTTACGGCTGCGCAGGCCATTGAGTCATCTTTTTCTTTAAAGCAACGCTATAATGATAGTATGAAATGCTGAGGCTGATCAGCTATATTCTCAACACTGCCTTGTGAAGATTTCACTTTCGTAAGCTCAATATAGACGCAAGAAACATGGCTGAAGATTTGAAATTATTGATCCAAAATACCCAAAGATGATGTCACATTTTCCTAAATATATTATTCTAAATATTTTGTGTTTATTTTGGTCCCACTTCAAGGAAATTTTCGAAACTCGGTATGTTAAGCTTCTGGACTTTTCAAAGAAGACTGCAGTTCATATTGACGTATTAAGAACTTAGCCATCAGTAAATGCTGCCAAAATCTATGAAGTCACCGCAAATGGAGCGCATAGTTCAATGTGGCTTTACAATCAATATATTTTAATGTGTTTTCTCGATGACCAACTGCAACGTCATGACAAGCACGGTGATTTTGGTATTGTGTAGGAACAGTGCAGCAATATAAAATACATTTTTTTAGTGTCTTCTAAAGTTTATTCTGTGTAATAAAAGCTCCCAATTGAATTTAGGGATTTGAAAACATGTTTTGGCCTCTATAGTTTTGGCACCACACATTAAAACTGCAGTGGCCGTGACCTAAGCAGACTTTGTTAGGTTAACTTGGACTGAAAGAACCTGAAAGAAGTAAAAAAAAAGATAGCCAAGTAGCTAAAATGCTTCTTTTTCAACTACCGACATAAAAGAAGACGAATTCGGCAACTTTGTCATAATGAAACGCCGCAACAACAAAATGTACGGCTCTGTAGGTGCACGTATTGCACAAGAAACGCCTAGTGGTCGCTTTGTTACGTCACAAAATGAGTTGATTCACTGCACAGTGGGCACCTAGCAACTGTGCCCGGTCGTCTACACTGAACTAAACTGAAGGCCTCATTAGCGAACACCATTAATATTCCAGTCACAACGCCACCCAGACAACCCCAATACAGAACAAATGCTGCTAGGGACATTCACACGTTTGCCGACGCACTGCCGCAAGCATGATAGAGCGAAACCAGTGTCCCGAATTGTCGCCTACGAAAATTCGACCTATCGATGAAGCTGCTAGTTCCATCGCACTTATCTCGCTGTTACAAAACTTTCCTGTGCCACCTGTGGTTAGCTGCGGCTTTCATGGAAGCATAATATTTTTGCATAGTAATGGCGGGCACCTTTAGATTGCACTCCTGCAATCATGACTAAAAGATATAACATCTATTGTGTTTGTTGCAGATTGGGGGCGAAAACGTCGCTTTCCTTTTTTTTATGCGCTGCGTTGAAAAAACTAGACTGCACCAGACTTTTTTCGTACAAGGTCTTTGGATCGTGGCTATATGCGTTGCAGGCCCACAAAGCAGCGCAGGCTTTGACACTGTTCCTAATAATAACTAGGTTAACCAATCGCTTATAGGCGTGCAATGAACAGATGCCCATGTGCGCTGACATTACTTTTGTTCCTTTTTTTCACTATTTTCATCTCTTCACCACTTCCCCTCAGTGTAGAGTAGCAAACCAAACGCGCATCTTGCTTGCTTGCTTGTTCCTTTCTTTTGTGGCTCTCACCCACTAAGGGGGATTGGCCAAGAAGCCGGTGGTTAATGCAAGTAAATACCTATAGATTTTCTAGATTAAGAGAATACGATTACTGTGTTTTGACTGTGAAATTAATTTGGCGCAATGTAAAAAAATAAAAAAGGGGGGAAGAGAAATAATAGAATTTGGTGAATATCTGTGGTGAAATCGTTATATGAAATTCTCCTGAATTGATTGATTTGTGGGGTTTAACGTCTCAAAACCACTCTATGATTATGAGAGACGCGAAATTCTCCTGAAAGTTGAATCATTGCAGTGTATCAGCTAAATAATAAGTGGTAGTGTGACTAGTAAAATTCGAGAGCTGATGGCTGACTCAGCAAGGTAATCTTCTTGTGTTATATATGAATTCGCAGAGAGCCCTGCAGATGTTCCTGTCGCTATGTCCCAATGAAATGGCCCCAAAAGACAAAATATTGGGAGTATTAAGTGATATTCCTAATTTTCTGAATAAAATTTCGAAGCAGTTTTTTCTTTGATTTTTGAATCGGTGACATGTGATAAGAAAATGGTCGATATGTTCAGGTTCGTTACAGCTTGAGCACAGAGGGGATGACACCAGACCAGACCTGTTTATGTAGAAATTAAGAGGTGGTACACGGCAACGTAATTTTGTTACCAAGGCTTCCAATTTACGCGTGGGACACCATTTATTATTCCATGTGAATTGCAGGTGCGAGAAATCTGGATTCGGTATAATGGTTTTTGATGAGTCTTCAAGAAGGGAAAGTTTTCTAAACCTCGCTGCTGTTACATAAGCTGTAGGAGGCATGATTGGCACAATCGGAAGATCAAGAGATGTTCGCGCAAGTTTGTCAGCCATCTCGTTTATAAATATACTACGATGGCCTGGCACCCATATCATTCGCACTAGACGAATGTTTGCTGAGATTATCATCTGTTTGACCTCCCTGCCTTTCATCACCTTTTCTCGTCTTTCTCTTTAAGAATGGTGTTTAACATATAGTTATTTGAAATATTATCGCAATAATGCACACCCTAATTAGGCGTTGTATAATGTACACTTCTTTAATAAAGTAGAACAAACATGTCAATTGTATATTCGTGAATAATAATGAGGTGTTTCCCTTAGATGTGGTAGACCCTGTACCTGCAGTAGATGTCCTAAAGGAGTGGTCAATGGCTTGCATGGAGACCGCTCTTCATGCGTACACTATGACTGTGTGGTGTGGCCTGCGTGGGCATGGTGCTTTGTCAGTCTTTGTAGTATTCATGCGTGCTCGCATGAAACTAAGTGCATTATATTGTTAATAATAATAATAATAATAATAATAATAATAATAATAATAATAATAATAATAATAATAATAATAATAATAATAATAATAATAATAATAATAATAATAATAATAATAATAATAATAATAATAATATAATATTAATAATAATAATAATTATAATAATAAAAACGGTATAATAGTAATTGTTGTTGTTGTTGTATCTTTGGCTTTTTTCTTGTAATGCAAGGGAAAAAACAGAAGTGAAAGGCATTTAATACTTCAGGCAAAGTCCTCTGCACATGTAGTTCGTCAGTTATACACATTACTTGCACTTACAACAAGTAACAAAACTTTTAACCCCATAGCATTGAATAGCTCGTTTGTCAGAAATTTCGGCGTAGGAATTGTGTCAGCGTCGGTGTCGGTGTCGGCGTCATTGCTTGTGAGCAAAAAATGATCTTATGCGTGACTGGACTGAAAAATTGAGAACGTTGCAAAGAAAATAAATAAATCATAAAATTATAGCAGCAAAGTGGGAACCTGACGAGGGTTGTTTAGGTAGAAGTTCGGATTGAACCCAAGTTGTTTGCGTGGTAAGCAGACCTTCTACCACATAACCACGCCCCTGCCTGTGAAAACAGTGAAAAAATTCCTCTGCTTGGAAATACAGTGAAAGTAGCTTTTATGCTTCACAAACCCACACGTCCTGTATACATGCCTCACAATGCAACATGAAATATTGCAGTAACAATGCGTGCTACAAGCATTCAATGCCCGCGGTCGTCAGAATATGCAATTATCATAATGGCTCTGCGGTTGAAAGCCGGTAACCCACTACAAAAGGTACACACGCTATATACTGCGCCTATTCCCTTAAGACTACGTATAGTGGGTGTATAGCAAATTCGAAAAATTTGCATGCACTAAGTGTTTTAAAGACGCACTGGGAACAAGTTGTCGCTATTGAATTCAACTCCTAAGGTGACCTAAATTTTGTGGGGCGAAGGGAGATGTTGAAGCGTCACATGAGGAAAGGAATGATAAAGAAGGCTCTAGGGAGCCTGCCACCAATATTTCTGAGCCACTAGACTTTAAGTAATCATTATGCCGTGAATATTGCGGAAAATTTCTCAAAAGGGTTTACATACAACAGGCATAATGTTCGCTCTGCTGGCCTTGGGGCCAAAGTTTTGTGGAGCTCGATGACGCGGCTATTGCTAAATTTACCTTTTGGCAATACTTTTTGAGCTCTCTTTTCCTTGGAGTCTGCAGGTGTAGCGCCTAATTCAACTTTATTTATTTTAACGTGATGCCACTTAATAAATTTCCCTACTATACCCGGCGACAACTTTCTGTGGCAGCACGGCCAAGGCTACGTGGGCGGAGCCTATGCACATGTGCTACTGCGCCAAGTAGTCCGACCGCTTCGACGGGTGTTTCGGTTTCGATTTCACCAGCGCAGTCCGCGTCTCGCAGTCCGCGTCGGCTCGCGTTTGCTCGCGTTTCGCTCCAGGAAACGCGAGTCGCATCTTTGGGAACTCGAGAGCAATTTTTAATAATATTGTGACGTGATTTACTGACGCGTGGACCCAGGTTGCTGGGTGAATGATACATTCAATTATTCATTTAATGGTTACACAACTAATCATGCACGTACCGCTTAATCCGGAAGACACTGCGCTCGCTAACACCAGTGAGCTCGCTGACTTTCCGACATGCGGCTCTCACAGACAGCTGCGGGTCGCTTTTCCTTACTTGCGCGTAAACGTTGTACGCCACCTTCTTGGCCTGTACGGACAGCTTTTGATTTGACAACGCCTGGTACGGCTGCGCAGCTGGTGGACTCGCGGCACGCGGCGGTGTTTCCTCCGTAAGCGACGTTGACGAGCTGTAACCGGCGGACGCCATCTTTGACAGTGAGGAATGCGGTGAGGTAAAAAGGCGACGGAAGCCAAAAAACCCCCAAAAAACCTGAGAGAGCGTGAAACGAAATTTTTTCTACTGCGCAACGTTTTTATTCACTAATCAAAAAATAAATCCGCGAAAAATGTAAGTGACGAATGGTAAAATCTTAGTTACCCAGAACAGTATACAAACGTTTTCGTTGAGGGACTACATGCTGTGGCGCAGTAAGACAAGCGTGCTTCGGCTCCGTAGCCTTGGCTGTGCTGCCACAGAAAGTTGTCGCCGGGTATAGAGAAAACAATCTCAAGCAACAACCCTTTTAGAGGCGGCCGCGTGCTTGCACTTCAGCTAGCACTAAAGTCCTTAGCTAGCTCAGCATTGCGGCGCCAGCATTGAGACGCGTGCGCTTGTGCACAAAGGCTCCTTAAGTGACCATGGTAGGAATTTTACTACCGCTCGTGGTGGCCTTCTCTGCATGAAGAAATAGTGATTTCGACGCGGAGGGCTGTGGCCTTCTCTTGTCCACTTGCTGTTGTGATTCTGCAATGCTCTTCTTCCCCCCGCTAACCCCTATCTGTGCCACTCCTCTCCAGCTCAATATGCTGCGCGGGGCTAATTTTGCTCGCTGAAATATGATCAAGACATGAGATAGCTAGCGAGGTTCTAGTAGCTTCGCTGCAATATAATAAGAAGCCTTCAGTCATTTCTGAAGCGTTGGACTTCATTACAGCAAAACCAGCACACTAAAACAGCGGATCCTACTACTACACTGTACCGTACACACCATATATACTACTACTACTACTACTACTTCTACTAGGACTAGCTCTTAGGATAATAGCTAGTTACTCGTACCATTGTGCAATAGTTCAACGTGTGGCTAATAAAAAAAACGATTCAGGATCTGCAACGCATTGGCATACATCTTGAGCGCACAAATAAATGTATCCTATTTTGGCATTACCCCAATAATCATAAAAAGTAGAGACACAAAAGGAATGCCGATAGGGCAGGCTTTTTTGCAATCAAAATTGAGGAACTCCTTATGTCAGATGTGAAAGTTTGTTTTTGTTAATTGTGTTTTGTGCTGCTTTAAACTTTGGTTTGTGGATTTTTAATGCACTATAGCCTAATAAAAACGAAAAACTTACCTTAGTCTGTTCTATGTGAACTTAACGTAAAGTCGCTATGTAAGCTCGAAGTGTTGAGATAATGTGAGATTCGTTTTGGTATCCTGATGTTTATAATAAGTATAGAAAGTGCGATAATGTTTAATCGGACCCAAAAACAATTTTAACCGTGCTCAAATATGCGTGTAAAATAACAGACGCTTTGACTTACAACAGTTTTCTAAGAACTACCCAAGTACGGCTGATCGTTGAGTCGTACTATACAGTGATGAATGAAAGCACGTCAACATCGTATATTGCTTTTGAAATAATCTGAGTAGGCAAAATGTGAGGCAAAGCTTTATCGCCCTTGACTGATGGTAAAAAGAAGCCGCTTATTGTGTGACTAGAAAAACAAAGCTGGCATGCCATAATTTTATATACATATGAAGAAGAAAACAATCGCAATAAATTGAGCGATTTGCTAATTTTTTATATCGGAGGTAATCTATATGCTCCAGCTATCCTCTCAAGAACTTTAGGAAACCACACCAAAAACCTTAGGAGTTATATTGACGACACAGCCATGCAGTTAAGAAATGGCAACGCTAAAATAACTAAGGTGCAATGTCCAAGTTAAGCCATAAGAGGTCGAAGCGTCGGTGATAAATAAACGAAAGCCAATATCATACTTTGCTCTTAAAATTTCAGCTGTGCTACAGAAGTGTCTGTGTACATCGCCTGAAAATTCCATCTCCTATCAGTGACCGAATTGCGGAGAAGCCCAAGCTCTCCCTCAACTCATTTTCTTTTCTTTCCTCGCAAAAACTGATAGCCGAATTATGAAGGCTGGGCATAACGGCGAAACTGCACCCTTTCACCATCACACTTTCTGGCTGCTTCGATTCCAATTTCATGAACCTGCATGTGATTGCTTTCACGGGGCGATCTTATTCCTTCAGCAAGATAGATCACACGAGTCTTCTTGATCTTAGAAAGAACTAACAAATGTAAGCGAAGGAAGAAACAAAACTTCCTCAGTGAAAAAAAGTAGGTATGAAAATAAAAAAAACAGACTTTACAAAAAGAGATATCATAATCCTGGCCATTCTAGATGGTGGGCCTCATTTATCTGCACCGTAGAATACCATCAATTTGGCGACTGAGCGCCACTTCTGCTGCTAAACGAGCTTTCGTGGCACCCCCGTGCAAACTACAGCGTATAGTCTTGTTTCCTTATCGACCACGTAGCTATCACCAACTTGCAGTCCTGCTCGAGGATCATAGCGGCGTTCCGAGAGATTTGACTGCACTCCTTATGAAAGAGAAACAAAAGGCGAGTTACTGTACTTCAGTCGTGATCTCTGTCACCTTCAGATTTTTTTCTCGTGCTAACACGCTTTTATCAACGTCTGTCATTGAAGATTTCCTTGAGTCTCATTGGTATGGTATTGTTCTTGTGCTGAGTTAAAATGACAGACAAGTACAAAACGAGAAGACATATAGGTGAAAAGTTCCGATGATTTGTTTGCCGGTAACGCACGTCATATATAAACATACATCGAAGGGTAAGACTCAGTAAAATCATAAAAAGAGAAAGAGATAATTTAGGAAAATTAGTGAGGTTAACTTGACTAAGTGTAGTTTGCTACCGTACACGTGGAGAGAGGGGAAAGAAGGAGTAAAAAGAAAAAAAGAGAGAAAATGAATATCGAACACCACACATACACGTCACAAACCATGCACGGTCTCACAGTCGGTTGTTCAGCGATATTGTTTTCAAAAACCGTAGAAGGGGTCTTGCGGTTTTCTAGTTTATTGAACGTGAAGACCTTGCGCCCAAGATCTTGTCCTGAGTAAAGAGACGAGCTTCCGGTCTTTTAGATGCGGAGCATCTAATACTCGAGGCTTGTAGTGCGGCACCGTCCGCAAGCATCCTGCTCCTTCTTCCACCATCTGTGCACCCTTCCTCCTCTACACACCGCGTGCGCTTCTCCTCTTCACGAACATTCGCTAGCTGTATAAAGTAGCGCGCATGCGCCGTCACGCTTCGAGAACATCGGCAGCTGACGCGCGCGCTTGCGCCGTCGCGCTTCGAGAACATCGGCAGCTGACGCGTGCGCATGCGCCGTTGCGCTTCTCTCCCTTCTCGAACATTCGACAGATGACGCGCGCATGCACCGTCACCCACCATCTGTGGCACGCGCGCTTCTCCCCTTCGAGAACATTCTACAATTCTCCTGATTCTCCAGTGGACGCGCATGCGCCGTCGCGCTTCGAGAACATTCAACAGCTGACAGTGCATGCGCCGTCGCGCTGTATATATACTCAAGGTCGGCGCTCGCTCGCTCAGTTGCCGCTCGTCGGTTGGTTTGTACGGCGCGTCGACGTCCAAGGTCGCGGTGAAATGAATTCCAACGAATCCACAAACACAATGATCGACGTCCCTTCGACCAGCGCCGCCCTTTCGCATACGTGTGTACGTGTTCACTCATTTAACACCCCCTCCTACAACCACGTTAACCAATTTAGCCATCGACCCAAGTAAGTCGCAATTTAACACCCCATTTCACAACCACGTTAACCAATTTAGCCATCGACCCAAGTAAGTCGCACTTTAACACCCCGTTAACCAATTATATGCTCCGCATCCTCCTCAGTGTTCCCCCAAGAGAAGCTGCGGGCAATTTTTTAAGGCACACTTGAGGGTCCGGCAATCTTGTTAATTGTCGGAACACTGGCAGAGGACATGGTCGAAAGTTTCTACGCAATTGGAGTCATCGAAGTTAGGGGAGCCAGCCTTAACAATGTGATAACTGCATGAGTTGGTAAAGGCTACGCCGACCCACAACCGACACAGAAATGTAGCATCGCGTCGGGAAGTCTTTCATGGCAGCTGTTCTTGAAGTAATCAACCGAGGTTTTGTGGGCGTCGAGTGTAGTTCAGTGGAAGATTCCAATGCATAAGTGTGGCATTATGCACTTTGTGGCGATGTTCTCTTGCAGCGTCGAGCCTTGATTGGGGTATGGGAAGTGTATGTACTCCGTTGTGGGCACATTTGGCAGTGTTGTGGACAAGGTGGTTACCGATGATCCCACTGTGACCCGGCAATCTTTGAAAGACTATGCCATGCCCTTGGTTGGTGGCAAAATGTATGATTTTATTGATGTGAGACACCTACTAATGATAGTTTCCACGGCACAGACTTCACACACATTGAAGGGCCGCACTGAAATCACTGAATATAGCCCACTTGCTAGGTGATCCTCGCATAACAAACATCATTGCGGCTTAAAAGAAGGTAACTCAGAGCCTGTAGATAATAGTTCTTAAAACATTCACAATTGACAGAATGTTATTTAAAATAATTTTTGGGGTATATCGCATCAAAATCAAAATATTGATATGAGGGGCGCCATATTGTAGGGCGCTAAAGTTTTAGCCACCTGGGGTTTTTTACGTGCACCTAAATTTAGGCACATGAACCGAAACTATTTCCGCCTGCATCGAAAATGTGGCCGCCCCGGCCAGGATTTGACCTCGCGAGCAGCCGAGTACCTCAACTAGTAGACCACCATGGTGGGTGAGCAATGTTATTTAAACTAATGAAATTGGTTTAGGCATGGTTGATGTTTAAGGATAGATATTCCTATCTTGAATATGCTTTTAGGTAGCAAACAGGTGAGAGCAGAATGACCAATACTTCAGCTTCAAAGTGGCTTGCAACACCTCCAGGTGGGGTTTATTTGACAGGATCCTCACACCTACTTCAAATAGTGTGCTTTAGAATTTTTTTTTACACAAAGTTAGCCAGTAGCTGCTCGCTTAAGGTTGCGACGCTTGGGCGAGCATGCTTAGGACAGCTTACAAAAAGCAAAGTAATTTAACTGATTAGCTAATGCAGCGTAAACAGCTTTCAGCGTCATTTCGATCTCGTTACACTTAGTCACTGTCGTGCTTGCCCACCATCGGTCGTCACTATCGTACAGATCCTCGAGCAACTAAGCAACACGCGAAACGTTCACCATTTAATCTGAGAAGAAAGCTGGCGCCAGTGCTGCTACATCCGCCAGCTCTGCAGGATCGATGCTGCGAGCGGTCGTGAGCGGCAAGAAGATAAGTGGTTGCGCTCTATTGACCAAGTCGTCACCGCAACTCGCACAGTGCATCAGACCAATGATTGTACCAACGGCAGGAGACTAGACCTCTGGTTATCTCGGTCAAAGCACGCGTTCCTGTACACTCCCCGCCCACTCTCCTCTTCTCTTACGATGCACGCGTTGCCTCGTGTAATGTATTGGGTCTCTGACCTTTGGCCACAGGGACTCGCCTTTGATCCGTCACCCGTGCTTCGTGAAGTACTGTGTTTCCCATAAGAACAGACCCGGGCACGAGATGATATATTAGCCTAGAAAAAAGGGGAAAGCGCGTGAAAGCATATTTTACTTGTTCTTTGTCAAAGATGAGATTCCGCTTAGTCTATAAATTGGAGAGAAATAATTTTTGCAAGAATGCGTTGAAGATTGCTTTCTGAAATGGCCCACAAGGAACTGTCCCGTATACTTTTGCATGAGAAATTGGATTGCGCTCTAAAAAAATTTAAGCAACCTTGCACAAGCGCTTCCAAACTTGACGGAAGTGCGGAGCTGGGCAGCCTTTTTTATTCTGTTTATTTTTCTCTTTCCTTTTTACATATTTATTTCTTTTTTATTTTCTCTGTGTTACTTCAGTCTTGTTGTCTGTGCTTATTTCCTTTTATTTTGTGCCTCAGGTATGTATTTTGTTTTTTGTTTTTAATATTTTTCTTTCTTCTCTTTCTCACTATTGCTGTTTCCGCTTTTTTCCTACCACTTTTACTCTAAGTACTTCTCCCTTCCGGCGGCTCTCTCGAATTCAGTCGTTACTTCTTATTCTGTTTTTGTTGCATTTATTTTTCTGTATTCGTCTCTTTATGTTTGTTTCTATGTTATTTTTTACTCTCTATCCTATCCTTCTTTCTTACGCTCGCCTTTCTCCTCTTCATCATTCCTTCTCTTTCCCACCCACTTGTATGTTCTCACGTTGTTTCACACCCATAAAAAGAGCGTAAAAAGGAATTACATAATGATATGATGTTTCTATGTGTAAGCCAAATCAGCTTAAAAGATCGAAATAGTACTGAGGTCTTCACCAATATAGTCATTCATGTTAGGAGTTGTTGTTCAAGCTTACTTTGATGATTGGGACACGCCAAACTTATTGAGGTATTTTTCATAAGTATTGGTACATAATATACTTCCAAAAGTTGTGATCAGTTCTCTCTTAAAAAACGGATTAAGAAGTGCTGTTGTTAAATTTATCAACCCATACAAACAAAAACACAGTGAACAATACAATCAGGTACTAACTAAACAGTACATTACGCTTGCGTAAAAAATAGAATTTTGCCGAACTTGGGTTTGCTAATTCATGCGTTCCGCTTCAGAGATCTGTATAAAAGAATATGTTTCAAATGCTGCAGAAAGTTCACATAACTCTTCCGTGAAGTTCGTGATTACACAGTCTGCAACCTGAGCCCACACGTTGAGCGTAGAAATTGTACGTGCCCTGTCATTACATATTATAAGTAGCTGTTCCAGAGCAAAATTGTTGCCATTGTTTTCTGAAGGCTTCCAGCCGCAGTCTGGTGAAACGCACATTTTTTGCATGCATAACAAACACAAAAACCAAAATGATAATCAAACATGAAAGAAAACACAGCCTTCTGCTACAGCAAGAAATTTGTGCTATTCTGTGTTTTTCTTTCTTGCAGTGCGTTTAGAAAAAACTTACTAATTCAGCTTTAGTTTCGCTGTTTGTCTTGTGTGCCTCACCAGGTAGCTCATTTTTCGCATAGTCCTGCGAACGTCCTTTTGGAATTCCATATATGGTCGCAAATGTCCTAATATTTACTTTTAGAGCTGTGAAATATAACATATACATAGGTATGTGGTGGAAACGAACACATTTTTGTAACTATTACGGTTGTTAAGCTTTCAGCACTGGTATGTAACTAAAACCTGGATGGATGTCGCCACCGAGTAAACGCAAGTTACATTATGCGACGCCATGCTTTCATAGGCGGGCTCTGTAAAGCTTTTCTCGCGAATGTGGTGCTCGTCTTGTACATATACGGTTCGGATCATCGAAATCACAATCACAACCAAACATTCCCACCTCAGTAGAGCTCATTTGTTTGCGGACAAGGCCACTATTCAGATAATCTTATACTCGTAATGTAAGCGCGCACGAGCAGAAGTTCCCGTCTCAGAGATTGTACTTTCATAGACGGGATATGAACACACGCTCTCACTCCCCCGACTATGAAATACTTTGAAGAGACCAGAGTTTTTCTCAAATAATGTCGTAAACCCTGGTGGATATTCATAAATTTCTCAAGTTTTGAAGCAGTTCTGGGTGCCCTATATATCCCTCATTCAGAAGAGAAGCCTGCCTCAAAAGATTGATTGGTGTTGCAATTATCGCTGCCTGTCATCTTATGCAATGTTTTCTCAGTTAATTCAAAATTAATTAGTTGTCATTTAATTTAATGGCGCCAGAATAGGAATAATAAATGTTGGGGCTTCGCGTTCTAAAACCACGAAATGATTACGAGAGACACCGTATACAGTGGAGGGCGACTAAAGGTTCGACCAGCCAGGGTTCTTCAATCACCACCTTGACCTAAGCACATACGCCGGAAAAAGGCACACTATCGTGACTGTAACACCATATCGCTCATACTAGCACGTCCGATTCACAGTACACTCTAAAAAATTGACAGCATATCCACGGAGTGAATGATGGAGAGTGGGGCGAAGCATCCGACCGTCCATTCGTTCTTGCTTCCGTCCGTCCATGCACCCGTCTGTGTGATCATCCGTGCGTCCATCCGCCCGTCCGTGCGTGCCTCTGTTCGTGCATCCGCACGTCCCTCCGTGCGTCCATTCCTGTGTTCATCCATGCATCCGCCCCTGCGTCCGTTCATGCGTCCATCCGTCGGTGCAGCCATACGTTAGTCCACACATGCATCTGTCTGTGTGTCTGTTAGTCCATCTAAGCAACACTCCAAGTACCACCATCTCGCATCTTTTCATCATATATTCCGCATATAGAAGCACCGCCATCCAGCGGACATTCCAAGGACTAAACGAGAGGTGGCACATGCACACTTTTTTACGGCTTGCGCTTCGTGTCTACTTCCAACCTTTAACCACCTCGAGTTCATGGTACATACTAGTTCATTGTATTCATGGCACTGCAGCCCAACGCTCGCTAAAGCTTTCTAAAACCAAGGAGGTTATGCGCAGCGAGTATAACGTAGGAAACCTTTCTTGTCAGATAGTGTTCAATGTACATGCCAATGGCGGCTAAGGGGGAATGAGAGACAGGAGCATTTGGCTTTTAGTGAAAGCGCACACTGCGAATTTTTTATTGTTCAACAACGCACAGAAGAAATCTCTCACCGGCACCGCGTTGGATGACAAAATGTAAGACTGGTTACACACTACGACTACGACTACACACTGCGACTACAAGGGACTAACGGGTGCCGCTGTAGGAAGCTTCGCCCCTAAAAAAAGTTGAGCAAAAAGGGCGTTTTTCTGTTGCGCAACAATAATCGTCTTCTATCTTGCGTTCTTTCCTTCCGCTATCGCCACGCACCCGGTGCATTCCAATCACGAATGACACGCGCGTTATCAGCGTTACATAACCTTCACAATAGGAAAGTGACCAGCGCAGAGTTTTCAAGGAAGGAAGCGCAAGCAAGCCTGATGGCGATTATTGCTGTGGGACAAAAAGGACACCCGTTTTACTCGCTATTCCTTAGAGTGTAAGTGGACGATGAATCGCGTGGGAACATCCAGGTTCGTAAGCAGCCCAGCGCTTGTTCACGATGCTCAAGGGGTGTTACATAAAAACGGTGCTGTCAATTGCTCCCCGTAGACACAGTCACAAAACATCCTTCAGGCGCAGTGATGTCAAAGGCGTGAGTCAGCTAAAGAGCCTCTTGGGGCTCTTTTATGCGTCGATGGAAGCCGAAGATTGATGAGAAACACTTCATTGTCGCAAGAGCATGCTGGCATAACACGCCTTGGCTCAAGCTCCGCAGCGTGTGCACCGCAGGTCTGTGGACGCCAATATGGCCGGATGAAGGGTCGCATCGATTGGTGCTGCACTGTGGTTATCTGTTCAACAACAGCTGCATTCTGTTAAATATCGTGGTGAGGTAGACCAGTTTGTGCGGCCCAAAGTAAAATTACGAAGAATTTCAGCAATAAAGAAAAAAATTGGCGGGGCAGATGCTCATCAGTGAATTACTTTCTGTTCTTGAACATGTTGGATGTGAATTGACTTTTGGTTAGTTTTGGTGACCATGTGAAAGAGCTGAATTATTAGCAGTTTGGCTATGCAATTATTACAACAATACTCGTGCCCAAAAGTACGTAAAGATATTGCTTCACTTTGTATATACGCCCCTTTTCGGCTACCAATTCAGTACACACAAGGAATGTAGGTATATGGACACAAAAATTTAAAAAAAAATTAACGTTCGTCGGGGATTCTTCCTGTTTGCCTATATATTTTAAGCCCCAGGTTTGGCAAGCAGCACAGCACATAGAAAAACTTACGCATGGTAATAAGAAGATTATATTTTTTTCGCTGCTATTTTTTTGGTGGCCGGGAAAAATAAAAACAAAATTGCGTGTCTTACGAAATCGCCGTTTTTTACTCACGGTCCAAACTTTTGAAAAGCCTGTATTCTCAATGCTTCAGCGTTTTATTTAAAGGCGGAACTAGCAACTATGTGGCACCTACTTAAGCAAGCTGCAAAATGGGGTACTATATTGAAGGAATACGCAACATTTGCGTTTTTTGTATTTTTAATCCGTACAATCCGTCTTTCCCACGGAGACATACACCGGAACTTTATTTATTTATTTATTTATTAGAATACCCTCAGGGCCCGTAGGGCATTACAGAGGGGGTGGGTACAACATTTTATAACACACAAGAAAAAAAAGACAAAAAAAAGAAACAAGTGTCAGATGCGCAAATCACGAAGGCAACATAAGTCGACTAAAAATGTATAAGTAAGAATTCAAGCACATACAAGACAAAGATAGATAATGGAAACTGCGTATAGTTACAAACATTGCTGAGAAATTGCAGTCTTGAATAACAAAGGGTCTGTTATTGTTACAACGGAAGAGGGAAGGTGGTTCCAATCGGCGGCTGTTTTCGGTAAGAAGGCTGCTGAAAAGAATTTGGTGCGGTAAAACGGAATGGCAACCTTATGCTGGTGATCAATGCGCGATGAGTGGTATGACGGTTGTGAAATGAGGTCTCGCTTCATTGATGGATTGTGAAAAAATATCTTATGAAAAAAATGCAGTCGCACCAGTTTCCTCCGGACAGTTAAATTGGGCAGGTCAAGGTTAGATTTCATTTCTGATATGCTAGCAGTACGGGAATAATTAGAACAAATGAACCGAGCTGAGTGGTTCTGAACAGGTTCTAACGCGTTGATTAAATTTTGCTGCACGGGATCCCATATAGCGGACGCGTACTCAAGCTTTGGGCGAATTAGTGATCGGTATAGTAGAATTTTGAGGGACAGCGGAGCGCGAGAAAAGTTGCGGCGTAAGTATCCTAGCGTTCGGTTAGCGTTATTACAGATGTAGGTAACATGCGTGCCAAGATAGATTGTTGGTAATGTAAACGCCGAGGTACTTATATGAAGAGACATGCTGGAGGAGAACTGCGTTAATTCTGTAGGTACAGGGGGGAGAAATAGATCGCCGGGTTATTGACAACATTTAGCTTTGTTAGAGTTGAGAGTCATAAGCCATTTATTGCACCAGGTTGAGACAGTGTCAAGGTCTGACTGTAGAAATTGGTTATCTGATTCATTGTTTATTTCGCGGTAAATTACACAATCGTCTGCAAATAGCCTTATAGTGGAGTTAATGCTGTCGGGGAGATCATTAATATATATAAGAAAAAGTAAAGGGCCTAATACGGAACCTTGGGGTACGCCGGATGATAAAAAACTCAGGCCTATGTGAAACAAGCCGCGCTGGACTGGCGGCAACCAATGCATAAAGAAAGCATTGACGAGCAAAAGCTTATGAAATAATAAGTAAAGAGTTTCGTTGAGAAGACTTGACTTCGGTAGACTTTGCCAGCCAGCCGGATTATGACTGCTTAGTAGTGGCTATGCGAGGCTAAGCAAATAGTACACGGTAACCTCACGCACGCCAGAGATTACAGGGGACAAATGTTGGTTGCGGCTGACTGGACTGGAAAAACGAACTGCGAGCATTAACTTCAGGCTCCACGTAGGAGGGCGTGTACGGCCACTTCTTATCAGATAGCGGCAGAGCACGGAACAAACTGCGATAGTAGGGAGAAATTGGCAGCGAAGCCTGAAGTGTGGACTCAACACTCAGTGCGTGTCTATTTGTGGGCACATCCTCTTCTTGTAATGCGTTTTTAATTGGTACGAGAGGAGAGTAATCGAGATAACTGGTACTGCTGTTTTATTTAGATACGGTTTTCTGCAGCCGTCACGTTGGACATCGGGTAGTCGCGACAATTCTTGCCTTCAGGCAAAAAAGAACCTAAAAAAGACAAGAGGTTGCGTATTCGCAAGCTCTATCTATACTTATTATTGCTCGAATTTTGCGAAATGAACGAAACCCAGGTTAAAACATGAACTGGTTTTACGTTTTACTTACGAAAGTAACTAAAGAACAAATGCCAGCTCGTTTCAGTTATTTGATGTGCCGGAAGCGGTGACGTTGTGCATAACACATTCAATGATGTTGGAGCATGCATAATCCGGTGCCTTGATGCAGATTTTGACCTGGAAGTTAATGATCTCAGGTTTAAGAACTACTGCTGAAGAAATATAAATGACAGTCAGAAGAAGTACACGTTGGCTCTTTTTTTTACTTTTCTTTCACCGTGTTTTAGGGTAAGTATTTGAAAACAGCGAAATTGAAGTCGCTGCTGTGTTGCACGCCACAACAGGTAATAGACGCACGAGCCACTTTAGCACATAATCACTCCACGGGAATGCGACGCTCACTTTTGCGAATTATTTTCGCTCAAGGTTACTTGTGCCTTCAACATCGAGCAACAACCCATACACTCACTGAGATTAGCAGATGCATTATTTGGTTGTTGTTTTTCAGCGTCGATAAGAAAAATGCTAGTTTTATTAGTAAGTAGCATGCACAAAGACCCAATCACAAGACCTTGGTTCACGTTTTTATTAAGCAATGGCAGACACGAGTGCGCGCAATAGAGAAATAATCAATGAAATAGGCAGCGAGTATTATGCAGATATTCTAAAATGGATGAATAGATTAAAAGCTTATATAGGGGTCCTGAAGGATTCCACCCCCGATTTATAGGGGTAGGATCGTGGTCCGCTCCCACATAGGGACGGGGAGGCCCAGCCTCACCGACGCATCGTGGTCCTTCTGGACAGCCTTGAGTTGTTGTATGAGAATCGGACTCGTGAGCATTAAATGAAAGGAGCGTTCGAAAAATCTTTCATTTTTTTCTTATTAAGTAGCGGCACCTCCAGAGCACGTGGTTAAAAACACTGCGATTGTGGCAGTCCGGACAAAGTTCTGAAATATTGGAGTATTGGCTATGGGTTACGAGGCTAGGGTATGTTACCAGTCTCAAGCAGGCGAAGAGAGATTGCCTGTGGGCAAACAACTTTTCGTGTGGAAATTGAAAGGACCGATGGCCTAATTAATAGTGATTCGTGATCTCGTTTAAGGTAGTCGAAATGTCCCTAAAATGAAGGTTGGATGCTGATTGCTCTGTCTGAGAAGCATAAGTCCCGGCGCGGTAAGGGAAGCCTCGCGCCTTGGAGTGGGCTAGCTCGTTGACATAGGGAAGGCCCCCCCACCTTCAAGCCAGGGTGAGCAGGGAACCAAATAATAGTGTGGTGGGCGAGTTCCTTGTGAGCGAGAGTTCTAAAAACTTCCTTGCACACTGAACCAGAAGCGAAGGCTCTAGCATCGGATTCAGAGTCCGTGTAAATAACAGTCCTTTGTGGATCAAGGAGAGCTAGTGCAATGACCATCTGTTCTGCTTTGTAAGGAGAAGTGGTTCGAACTGACGCTGAGGATGAAATCTGACCCTTAGTATCTACGGATACTACTCAAAGTGAGCAGAAGCGCCGTACTGGGCGGTATCAACAAAGCATGAAACAGACGAGTGGGTGTGAGCTCGAGCTTAAAGAGAAGAGGCTTGAGCGACACGCCTGCCCATGTCGAAATTTGGACAAACGGTCTGGTCTTCTTCAAGGCTGCCGGCACTATAACGAACGGCACTATGCGCGTCAGATTCTTATCTATCTATATCCACCTCCCACTCTTTATATATATATATATATATATATATATATATATATATAGATAGATAGATAGATAGATATAGAGAGAGAATATTTAAACTACTGACGCGAGGTAACAATCACCGTTGACACGTTCTCGCATGCGTGTGATGCAAATGAATTATATAAAAAAGAAAACGGGTATTCTGCCAGCGCCGGCAGCAGGTATTTCGCAATGGTCAGTTGTAATATAGCGTTATTTTGTTTTGTTTCTTTTTACCACTTCAATGTATTTGAACCACCTTCGTGAATTTCGATGTTCTATATGAAACAATAACATCCACGTTTGGAACTGAAATCTTACCCACTAAACAAGAACAAAGAAAGCAATGTTTGAAGAAAAGGCACAAGCACCTACAGTCTACATCCTCTAAACCGTCGTGACTTTCTTCAGCGCGTGATAAATAAGCAACAAGGGTGAAAGGAGAGCTGCCCTCATTAGCACTTTTATCTCTCCCTGTACTTATTCTACTTCTCAACGTTCCTATATTAAACAGATTTTTGTAGCATCGTTTGCCTAGCTAACGGGCCACATGTTTTCTGAAGTTACTTAGAGGGGGAGAAAAAAAACGCAAGTAGCCGAAAGTAGCAAAGCATGCGTAAAAGTCAATGTACGCAATGTTTCCAACACATGCGAAACAGTCCCCGATTCTACATCAAAAGTTTGCTGTCTTGACGAACAATCCACGTGAACATATATCAATGTCCACCAGCAAGAACAAGCATCCTGCTAATAGCACAGATTGCAGCCTAGTTTGCCTTTCACGCAAGACACGGAAGGTAGCGAAGCAACTGCTCAGGCCCACGCCTAAAAGTGTCTTTTTGGCAGTGGAAGAGAAAGTGACAGAAGACCAGTGATTCCGCCTACAGGACCTTGCTCCTGCAAAAGCGTATGGTATACTGTAGTACGAAATGATGTCGGTGCAGTGGTGCGTTGAAGCCAACGTAAAAGAAGAGATAACAGAGAGAACAACGGCAGCATACTGTCTTTAAAGCCCGTGAGCATTAATATTTGTCGTGGAATTCGCGGTGCATATCAACCGTAGGGTTTGTGATTCCGTTGAATTCAGAATGAAAAACATACTCATAAGATACGCGGGAAGATGCTAAAGGCCACCCATACAATGCGCGGAGTGATGCCAAACATCAGGTGGCGATGAAGGAAAGAAGTTTACATTCAATGACTTGTTTTCTTTGTTATACACAATAATAAGGAGATTTACAAGCAATAATGACTAGGAAAATACGGGAGACGTTATCGAAAGTAATTGTATTGTAAATGTGAAGAAAAAAAAAACCATGGGCAGGAATAGAGCCTGCGAACTTTGAATAACGCACCTGATGCTTTACCAACTGAGCTTAGAATGAGCAAAAACTGTCATTTGTGCCATCTTAAAGATGACCTTTCCCGTATCCTATATGGAAATAAGTAAACTCTAACCTCTTTCTCTTCTTCTTTCCAGGTGACGGGGGGAAATCCAGTATTTCGGAGGAAGAGGTGATTAATTACGCCAAATGGAGTCCCTTTTCGCGGTGAGAAATGCGGCCTTGAACAACCTTAGACCTCGACAGAGTCACCGTTGAGTCGACATCTGGAAAAAAAAAATTCACCCGTCGGCCTTGTCCAACAGGTTTTTCTTCTGATGCAGACAGCTGTTATTTACAGGTTAAACGTTCTCTAACATACTTAAAAAAAGTGGGACGCAATCGAACGTGGGGAGATAGGGTGGCGGGAATAAGAAGTGAATTTCCACAGTTCTGTTCTTTAAACACTGCCCACTGCATTAATTCTATATCGCTCAATCACAGTGTCAGATACACCCGTTCTCACATCCATAACACATCGCACCACAGGTCCTGGCGTATACTTTCATCTGCAAGAAACATATCGTGGTAGTAGTGAGAGCCGAGCCGCAATAATTCACTGCATAACTAAACTAAGATCAACCAGCCTGGCAGTCGACGTAGTTCAGCTTCCCTTACGCCTTTGATTGATAAAGTTGTACTTCGAGTCTTCCCCACCGTAGACTGGAGGAACCAATCACACTCACTGATCTTACCTGATACTCTGGTTAAAGTTCCCCATCGATTTTTCTCCGAAGTGCATGCCAAATAAGCAGTCCTATAGTAAACTCGGCTGACACAATTTTTGCATATTCTTTGTCTTCAGCGTAGCATTCCCTCGCTCATCATTTATTCTGAATAATACGTGGTTTTGTTTAATAGATCTAGCTAGAAAATACCCTTGTACCAGACGATGAACTTCACCAGGCGATAACTTAGCAAACTTCAGACAACGACCACATTTAGCGTTGTTACTCTTTTGCGAGGTGCGCAAGACGCCTTCAAACTGCAGTTGGTGCCTGAACTTCAGCGTTATTTATCACACACGTGGAATTCATTTTGCTTTAACCAGAACTATAAACAATAGGGGTCTTCCTTGTGTCTACGATAGGAGCAGCACTTTTTCATGCATGTTGCACAAAAAAAAAAACAAGATTTTTCTGTAAAAGCACACTGATAGCGAAAATCAAACTACTGAATTTTCAAGTTCCTGCTCATGCATCAAAAATAAATGCTCATGGTTGTGGTTTGGAAGCATCTGCGCCAAGCCAATGGCAAGTGATTTTCTCAGTCTTACGTTTGTTCTTCTGTAGTATCGATGGGAAAACATAGCATGTTACTTAAAGCGTCACTAAAAAGAAAAGCAATTTTTTCTTCTAACAGTAAATTAATACTTCACCATTTTATTTTTCTCACACTCTTCGCGAGAATACGGTTTGTAAGCAAGAAAACGGGCAAAAAAATAATGCGTTTGATGACGCCACGTTGAAATTTTCGCACAATACGCCTTGACGTCATAGATTTTGATGGCGTTTAGCACGTCTAATGTCGTTCCTAGGCATTAAAGGAGAAATAAGTTTGCCCCATAGAAGACCTTAAAGCTAACCTACAAACGTTCAGAAAATTTGTTGAGAAAATGTCACAGAAATACGGCTAATGTACTCTATTATTGAGAAGTAACAGACACTAATGCGAGAAAAAATATAGAAGATGCTGTTAGTGTGCATGTTTCATCTGTGCATTTAAAAAAGGAAGCTTAAGTAGGCGCAAAGTTCAAAATAAAAATTTCATCTTGATTATCACCTGTAATAACAAAACAACGATGGTAGAATTACAGTGTATTTTAATTAACTAAACTGATTGTTTCCCGTCTACTGTTCTTTGAACACGTCTAGTCGCAACTCGTTTTTGTTAATCTTGCGGGTGATCATAGAAAAAACTTTTGCATGATGAACATGACGTCTCGTCCTCGATGCGTCGTCATAACCTCGCCCATACTCTGAAGGAATAAAAAAAAGACTTTGATCCACCGATGAACGAAGTTCAAAGGCTTAGTTCAAAGGTGGCGTTTTACGTGCCAAATCTATGTTATGATTGTGGGGTGCGGCTTAGTGGAGGGCTCGCGTAACGTAGACAACTGTTGTTCTTCGCTGTGCCCACACATTACGCAGTGCATGGTTATAGCATTCGGCCTCCACCAGATTGTTACCACCGCATCCACAATGAACCAACGAATTTCGGGCAAGAAGCCTTGCACAACTTGAAAGGCTTGAACTGTGTTCAAATTCCGAGTGGAATAACACGAAAGTACGCTTTTAAAGCGCGCTTTTTATTACACGTTCTTCAAAGACGATAGCCTTTCTTGGGGACCTTCGACGCAAAAGTTTTGGCCTGCCTGCCTGCCTGCCTGCCTGCCCGTCCGTCCGTCCGTCCGTCCGTCCGTCGTCCGTCTGTCTGTCTGTCTGTCTGTACATTTGTCTGTCTGTACATTTGTCTGTCTGTTGTCTGTCTGTCTGTCTGTCTGTCTGTCTGTCTGTCTGTCTGTCTGTCTGTCTGTCTGTCTGTCTGTCTGTCTGTCTGTCTGTACCTCAAATGGCTCTAAACGATAAACGATACCTCAAACAGCGAACCCTATCTGCAGCACCCACCAATATTGCTCAAGTTTCAGTGTTCATACTTGTGCACTTGTCAATTTAAAAAATTATTGTGCATATCTGAGGCACCATAACAACACGTCAATATTTTGTATGTGCGTCATTATACTGGAAAGAGGCACACAAAACTAATTTTAACGACCATAGCTTTTATCACGCTGCATTGACAACGCAACGCTTGCACGAAAAGGGAAGTGTTTCTAACGCTCTGCTACGTGGACACAGTGGTGGCACCTACCCGTCATCTTGCGTTCTACACCTTATCGCCTCCGAGAGAGACGTGCACACCACGTGTATTGATTTCCGAGATAACTGTCAGATAGCGCTCATGTCTCACGTGTGACGTGGCACGATGCGCCTGTTCGCCTCCTCTGCACGCTCGAGGCACTCTAACGCAGTGCCTCCAGAATACCATTCACCAATTTTCTTGCTCAGAACACCAAATAAACGTTTTGTTCACTCTCTCCAGGCGCAACACTATCGTATTTCGACGACATTCGCAGTGTAAAGCGCAGATACGGGGTCATTTTTAGGGGCGAAGCTCCTTACGGCGTGGGCTGTGCGTCCCCTGTAGCCTGTATGTAGCCACCTCTAGTTTAGTTCTTGCAGTGTTCACTAGATGGCGGTACCGTCCCCTGTATGTAGCCACCTCTAGTTTAGTTCTTGCAGTGTTCACTAGATGGCGGTACCGTCTCCTGTATGTAGCCACCTCTCGTTTAGTTCTTGTAGTGTTTACTAGATGGTGGTACTTGTAGCTGATGATGAAAAGATGCAAGATGTTATAAACTAGAAAGCGGTACTTGTAGTTGATGAAAGACGCGAGATCTTATAAAATAGGAATGATGTCACATATGGCGCGTGTCATTGGTTGAAGGCAATCGTTCGATTTAGTGCGGCGACGTACGCTAGGGGGAGCGATGTAATAAATCGAGTGGGCAAAATGTACAGAGGATTCATGGTTTACCAGGTTTACCTCCGGAGCTTCATCATCATTCTCTTCGTGGATATGGCGGAATTTTTTATACGCCCGCCAGGCCGAATTCGCTGCCGAGAAGAAAGCAATAGGTGTGGGAAGGTAAAGAGCTGATCAGCGCTCTTCCTGTAAACTTCACTTCTCTCATGCCATTGTTTGGTGCTTTGCTACTATGAGTTCAAAAGAACTAACTAGCTTTTAACCCGCAAAACAGCTTTTTTTTACTTACGAATCTGGGTAGTTTATGGTAAGAGTTGCTGTCATAAATGTTGACAGAAAAATAACCCGGTAAAAGTATGGTTGATTGCTCCGTATTACGTTCAGTGCAGTGATGACTTGCACTATTTGGCAGTTCATGATTTTTTTTCTTGCAAGTAGCACTCAGAGACGAGGGTGAGACAGGGACTACAAGTAAGGAGTCAAGCAAGGAATACTGAACAAGTGTGCCATCTGTCCTATACTCCCTGCTTTGTCCAAGTCTCGTGATACGACACCCAAGAATAAAAAATCATGCTTCCCACTAGTACCATTCATTGTTTATTGTAGTATTAGATTCGAGAGCTTGCGCTATGCCTCTCTGTGTTTGGACGCTACCTCCCCGTTCGCCGTGCATGGACGCACGTTTATCCCTGCCGCACATCTCTATATCAACAGCTAAATAAATCTGTGCGTCCTGTGTTGTCATTGCTTCTGGAACTTGCGGAGGACAGTTCACCATAAGCCACGCGAAACTAGTCAACTATGGCCAGTGTAGCTTATGCTACAATAGGCTATAGAAAGGCTGCTCTTCTAGCTTTCACTGTGATTGTGATTTAACGCCCAACGCAGTTTCAGTTGTTGAAATACAACTATATTCAGTTTATGCTCAATCTCACGCTATGATGGCCCCAACAAGCACGCAACTCTGGTAGTTGATATGCACTCATCCAATGCATCGTCATTCGAGAAGACAAATTCTCTAAGGTGCGCTCCACCCGTAGCAGGGTAACATACACCTGCGCTGCACAAAGTGTTTCATGCAGGAAGGCGAGAGATGGCACTCGAAGAACGAACCGTAAACGTGAGAAAGCATTCCGCATCCCAGTACACCGACAGCTGAAACTACCTACTCAAGTTCTCTCTATCAGCCCTCGTTAGTGTCATGATGCAATACCTCATTTCAGCGATCTGAGACGGCGAGACTACCCGCCGCGCCATCTATGTTTACCATAAAAGTTAAAGGTGTGGGGGACATAAGCCACGTTAATCAGGCATCATGCGTCAGAACCGGTAGCACAGTGAGTAGAGAGCTCGATGTAAATAATCGCAGACTGGCAGTTCGTGGATTCGACTTCCAGGCAGTACGAATGCAAGAAACTTTTGTAGCGAGAGCTACATTGGCCATATTTTCGCCGTTTCGCTGTTGCAGGCGGCCACTCCGCCAACTCAGCCGTTGCCTAACAATCACCGCAGCTTGCAGCGCCACTTTCCGCGCTCTTTCGTATGACGACTGAAGGAGACGGCAAACCACGTTGTAACAACTAAAGAGGAGCCGGCGTTGCATCGTATATACAGAATGGGAGACTTGGTGAGATTGACCACCACATGTAGAAACTGAGTCAGAGTGATTGAAAGAAGCCAGGCTTCTTTGTCCCGACAAAACCAAGAGGAAACAACTAGCCGAGGAGACGACAGAAGAGTGAACTGCACGCCTACAGAAGCGCATAAGCTGAACCAAACATCTCGTTGCACACAGCCAGGCATAACTTAGTTAGGCCACAGCATATTTTCTCATCTTGTTTGTATTTCTCATCTGATTGTGGGCATTGTACGTACTTCACGTGCACAGCAAAATGTCGTTTGTGCAGAATTTGTAGACCACGACATAGACCACTTTCGTGATAATATTTCTTGGTGCTGATAGTTTCATTTGCTTATTTTGTAATAAATAATTGTTAGCGTTATATTCCTATAGTTCCTTCTATATTGATAAGAAGTATCACTACCAGGAAAAACAAGGGGAGCGCGGGTAGAGAATGAAGACAACGTTGCCTCCATTGCGATCCCTCTGAGGGGGTACGACCCATGGCGGTGGATATCATCATCAATATACGGTGATCGCGGACTCAGGGCCCATTAAATACACCCATTAATTTACCTTGCCTTGTGTAACAATATTTTAATTATTTTTTTTATTCTACACACACGCTAGGGGGAAAAAACTTTTTTTACTTCAGCTGTAGGCAGGGGCGTAAGCAGAAGTTTTGTCCAGGGGCGGCGTCAGGAGTGCACCCTTTCGATTTGAGGGGTGGAGGTGGCGACCGTAGAATTTCCTACAACTACACTAAAGGGAGCTCTGTAGTTAATGTCTATGGGCGCTGAAACTCACGGAGCTTCAGCGAGCATGGGAAGGATTGGTAGAACACAAATATGTCTAATTTTCGTACTTTCAGCTCCGGTTGGCTTCGCGTGGCTTATGTTGCTTTGTCACGAAACGACAATCACCAAATGTTCAGCAGTTGCCCTTCTTCTACTTTCACCCCTTAGGTTCATCATTTCGAATTGGCTCACGAAGCATATAACCTTCCGTTCTTTCAATCCAAACAACACCAAAACACAGCAATGAACGGTGCCACAAGAACGTTCGAACCCGGGAAATACAAAGACCAGGAAAATTCGCGTACTATTCATCATTCTTGTGGTCACTGAATGGTCGCAGTGCCTGAGGCTCATCTAGTTAACTTCAGGCAACTATATGAGGAGAGGGAGGGAGGCACCCTTTGAAATAAATCATTTTTCCTGTGAATGTCATGGTGAGAAAAAAAAATTCGTGAGGGGCACGGGCTTCATGTGGCACTTTCTGGTTACACCGCACTGCCTGTAGAAGGTATATTGCAGCGTGCAGTGGATGCGGATACTTATAGCTGCCTATTCCGTAGACGTAAGTGATACAAAAAGACGACATGCCATCATGACTTTTTCTAGCACAGACAGACACAAGAACGCACTGCTGTCGTTATATGTTCTGGTCCCCGTGCCCATCTGCTCTAGAAAAAAGTTATTACGACAGGCCATGAGTGCTTTCATTCTTTTAGCAGCTTCCTGAAGTGGCCCGGTGCGTGACAGCGCTTTCTGATGCCTCACTATCCCCAACGTCATTCTTCTCGCATCGAAAAAATAAAGTTCAATACCTCCTCTGACAGGATGCGCATGCGTACACCTTTGAAGGAAGTAACAGACTGCATCTTCGAGAATGGAATTCGGACACATAAAAAACAGGGGAAAAAAATGAAGCGAGCCCACATCTATTATTGCGCGGCTATGGCTCGCTGCACATACTGATGGAAAATCATCCCAGCAAAGTTATCGATAAATATTCTTGACGTGCCGTATTGGAAAGCAACACGGGACACATAAGGTATCAGAATGTATGCATGACCCTGCATTGCCAAGGTTATGCAGTGCCTACTCTTAGTGCACAAAAGAATCTTGGATTTTTCATCTAATGAGTGTTTGAATGAGTGCCTAATTGATACTTTTGCACCAGGCGTAGTGTGCGTATCACTTGACAGATGCTTTCATTTCATGCGAGGCTTTCAGATGAGAAATGAGGACAACTTTATTGACAGCAAAATAAAGGTGACTGGCAGATATGGGAGATTTAACATCTCAAAACCACCATATGATTATGGGAGACGCCGTAGTGGAGGGCTCCGGAAATTTTGACCACCTGGGGTTTTTTAACCTGCACCAAAATCTGAGCACACGGGCCTACAGCATTTCCGCCTCCGTCGGAAATGCAGTCGCTGCAGCCGGGATTCGATCCCACGGCCTGCGGGTCAGCAGCGGAGTACCTTAGCCACCAGACCACCGTGGCGGAGCAAAATAAAGCTTACCGTTTGGTACTTTTCTTTTTTCATTCTAATCCGTTTCTTTCTTTCGCTTATTTTTCTCAGTTACACCATGTATTATTACCAAATGGCCCAGCTTATAGCTTCTGCAGTTATTTATATTTTCACCCTTGCATGATTATTTGGTTGATGATGTTCTATATCAAAAAAGAGCGCTGGAGTTGTGGCAGCGACGAGCCCAACAAGGGCATTACTTACGAATGAGTCATTTCTCCATCCATGCATAACTGTTAGCGATATGTGTTTTAGAAATATGCTTAGCGTACTTCCCCGTAAAGCTACGACTACCCACGAAATCCTCCTCGGCATTGCACCTTACTGCAATCGTCAATGTGTCACCTTGCACGGACGCCAAACATTCCGAAAATTCGACTCACACAATGAAAAAAATGTGGTTCCTTGTTATATTAAATATATATATATATATATATATATATATATATATATATATATATATATATATATATATTTGTTCAAGGTTTGTATTCAATGGTCAATGATGATTCGTTAAATAATTGTTGCAAAGTTCACTGTAATTGGGTCGTCTAAGCAAAGCGAGTTCAGACGTCAGATAACGGGTTGGTTTCAAAACAGTCCACAATTATTTATTCTACGGATAGGTATATTGCGCAATATAAATAGGCTAAGGAAAATTAAAAAAAATATCAGGTCAGTGTTGGAAACTTTGTCCAGTCCACTTTCCAGCTAATGAACTTGTGGCCAAGACTACCCATTATTTATAAGAGTGTAGTAACAGCAGAATCGATTGATCATCAAAGCTTCACCATTCAGAGACCCACGGTATCTCATTGCTCAATGAAACAAAGGCTTACTTTGTACAGAATAATAAATAAATAAAAAACTAATTTGTACATGTGTTGAGCCTTGCCAAATACTTCAAGCTGCACCTTCACCTAGTGCCACACGAATAGAAAACTGTTTTGTGAAGGAGCCTTTTTGTAAGATGAAGGAAATTCAAGTTTCAGTTCATTAGTGCTTGATATGAGAACTCACAAGTTGATATTAAATAAGAATATTCGCCAGAGGTTCACACTACCTCTATAAACATAAACTCAAAAATACGCTTCCTTTGAGAAAGGGAATGCGATGGTGCATCACGACTACTTTTTTCATGAAGTGTATCAGTGATTGCCCTTGAAAGAACCATGGAAAGCAGAACAAAAATATTTTAAAGAGTTGTATATGTCACGTTATTACTTGTTCATGTTAACATAACCTCGTGATATAAATCAGATGGAGAGTTTGTGCATGTCATGTATAAAGATGATGCACATCATGTCTGGCACATTTTCGTCGAGAACTCAAAACATAAAACAGAACTGCCCTGAAAAGTAGAATATGAAGAAAAAGCACCGTAGACTACTGCTGAGC
>WOVY01000481.1:145000-170832 GCA_013436015.1 Rhipicephalus annulatus | reverse complement strand
ACCTGCACGACATCCTGGGTGTGCAGTCATTATAAAGTCTATTTCGTTCTTATTCACACCATTAGGGCTCCTCCATGTCCACTTGCGGTTTCTTCGTTATTTCGGATAGAAGGTATTCAAAATACGCAGATTATTGCGTTCGCGCGAATTCTACTAGTAGCTCTCCTCTGGCGTTTCTAGTGCCGATGCCATAATCTCTGCTACTGCCTGGTCCTCCAGCCTGCTTCTTCCCTACCTTTGCATTAAAAGTCGACCATTACTATAGTATACTGTGTTTTCACCTTACTCTATCATTGCCGATTCCACGTCTTCATAGAAGCTTCAACTGAAGCGTCATCATGGCTGGATGTAGGCGCGTAAGCCTGTACTACCTTCATTTTGTATCTTTTATTCAGTTTAATTACAATGCCTACCACCCTTTCATTAATGCTATAGTAATCCTCTATGTTGCCAGTTATGTTTCTGTGAATTAGGAACCCTACTCTCCCAGTTCTCTTCTGTCTGCCAAGCCCCGATAGCAAATGACGTGCCCATTTTGTAGCACAGTATAGGCCTCATCTGTCCTCCTAACCTCACTCAGCCCTATTATATCCCATTTAATGCCTTCTAGCTCCTCGAATAATACAGCTAGACTTCCCTCACTAGATAACGTTCTAACGTTAAACGTTGCTAAGTTCAAGTTCCAATGGTGGCCTGTCCGTATCCAGAGATTCCTAGCACCCTCTGCTGCTTTGCAGATCTGACCGCCGCGTGGTCAGTTGCTCCGCAGCTGGTGGGGACTGAGGTCCGTGAGTTAATTGACGAATGCCTACGGGAGGGGGTGGCCAGATACTGCACCAGGGTGGCCAATCCTTCTCTGGTGAGATCATCGGTGCGTACCGGCTTTAAGCCGGTACGATCAGACAGCAGTGGGAATGCTCCATGCATGTCTTCCTTATTGTTGTTCAGCAGCGTTGGCGGCCACCCACCACGGAGCCCAACGAGGGGACGCTACAAGGTTACAAATGCGGAAACCTGCAGACGCCAGCCGTACAACGCCACTATAACCGTCACCCCCGGAAGCTTTTCAGGCCTGCGCGTCACGTGACGTGACGTCGACGACGTCACATCGCGCCGGCCGGCCGGCCGCCCCTTCGCTGGGTGGCTGCGCCAGCCGCGAGCGCCCTTCACGCCTACCGACTCGGGCGAGGTTCCTTGACACCATGTCCGCACGATTTATCACGGTATCCATTGATTGTATGGTTTAACGCGCCGACGCAACGCAGGCGATGAAGCGCGCCGTAGGGGAGAGCTCAGGATCAAGTTTTACTACCTGGGAATCTTTATTGTGTGCCGAAATCTCGTACACACGGGCGTTTTTGCTTTTCGCCTCCATCAGAAATGCGGCCGCCGCAGCCGGGTATCGAAACTGCGCCCTAGTGCTCAGCAGCGCTACGCCTTAGCCACTGAGCCACCGTTGCGGGGGAACTTATCAAGGTATCAAGAAATAATGAATATCGTGAATGGAATAATGCGTATTTATTTATCACAGCCAGACGCCGTCTGTACAAATATCACAGTGCACATTGTTCTCGGTCCAGGCAGACGACAGGCAACACAAGATGTTGCCCTTAATGCTGAAAATATGCCAAAAGTACAAAACACAATATCTTGCCACATAAAACTCAGAAAACAAAACAGATTGTAACAGCAAAAACATCCCCGAGCTTTGGAACAGAAAAAGCACACTTTCATTTAAATTGTAGGTTAGAGGAAAACATACCATTCGTTTATCATAGTAGCAGTAGCAACACAAGGTATCAGGTTCAAACACTTGCCAAAAAATACAATACAAAAGAACACTGGTGACCAAATTGTGGTCCACAGCATGATAAATGACAGAAAGAAAAGTAATTGTACTGCCACAGGTAGGTGCATGTCCTAGGGAAAAAATCAAACAAAAATCTAAGAAAAAAAACAAATCACAGTGCACAACATGTCTGTACACAGAGTGCACAAGGAAGTGTACACAGCTTAGGTACCAAAACGGACTGTACAACTGCTACAGTGGGCACCGAGGCAGTTCGAGTTAAAAAAAAAGAAAAAAGTACAGCACCTTTAAAAGCTAACAACTTGTAAAGAGATACAAAACTGGAAACAAGGCTCAAACAAGGGAATGTATTGCTTGAGCCAGGTGGCAATAAGTGCAGCGCTCCTCAGACAGCATCGACAGGTTGTTCAGAATTTCCAACAAGGAACTTACTTTTTGAACTGAGTCTGGTACAACAGCGCTACCAAGGTTCTTGATTGGTGAACCTTGATAGCAGGCAAAGACTTCAAGGTTTGCAAACACGGTCAATGACGCATTCAAACAAGGTTCACGATAGTCGATAATGTTCAAAAACATGGAGCACTCTTCTTTATGAATCACAGTCCACTTTGGAGACACTGACTCCCCTTGCAGGCGAGCCCTTAGTTCTTCGAGGGACGAAAACCGGTCTCGTTTTTGCTCCGCTTCATATGACGCCAGCGACTTTTCTACAGCACGGGCGAGTTGGGAGGCTTCTTGTCGGCTCCTCTTGGCGTCAGGGGTTTCTCTCGTGCGGTCTCGTACTGATAGGTAGGATGGACAGCCGGAAAATACCGTTGGGACAGATCCAGGACGCAACCGTGGTACTGGGAGTGCAACTTCAATAACTCTCCCTGTCCTTGGATCCGTCTACGATGTCGTCTTCTCAATGCATGAAGCGTCGAAATGATTCGCGCACACCTGCAAAAACGTTTCAAGAACGTCTGAGACGCCACTTCTCAAAAGAAAAAAAATGCGCTCCCGTTTGCATGACCGCGTTTACAGTCCGTGTAGCTAAAACAAAGTCTACCTACGTTTCGCAAGCATCTAAATAAAAGCGCTGCGCTAAGCGGTACAAGCAACATGAAAGGAAACACGGGAGCGTGATGTCACCGCACTCCACGAAGCGCTTCCACCGAGAGCTTGCAAGAATGGACGACACCACGGCACTGTTAGTGAACAAAGCGCAGCTGACCATCCTTGCTGCGAACGCTGCTGGCGTCAGCGCTTCGCGAGGCCCGGCGGCCACACGCTCAAGTATTTCCCATCATAGGTGATTTCTACCCGAACAAGCAACGACAAGCTAAGAACAGGAGCATCTCAAATTCTTACCTTAGTGCACGAAGTCGGCACGAAGTCCTTCCTAGGAATGGCGCGTAGCCATTGTTTGAGAGCGTCGGCGTCTTTAGGGAAGGAAAACACTTGTATCTTCTTTCCTGTTTTGTAGTTGCCGGTGCATCCGGGTACACAACACTTATTCGGCATTGTCGCATCACTCCAGCATCACGCACGGAAACGAAATTGCCGCAAAACAACAACGGAAAGCAACAAACGTGAAACACCGTCGACACCACGCCGCCGAACCGTCACCACCGCCGCCCGTGCTGCGCTCGCTGCCGCTGCGGCTTCCCCGAGAGTCGGCCGGCCGGAAATGACGTCAAATTGCTGGGCGCAGGCCTGAAAAGATTTTCCGGGGGTGACGCTATAACCCCAATGCGCCTAGACCAAGGTAGGCTATTTGCACAGGGTTAACCCTAGCCGCCAGGAAGTTTGGAAGTAAACGGAAGAGAGTAGAAGACAGGACAGATAAATAGTAAGAGATAAAGACGAAGATGTAGGGAGAGAGAGATAGGAAAAGGCGACTGCCGATTCCCCTGGGTGGGTCAGCTCAGGGGTGCTGTCTACGTGAAGCCGGGGCCAAAGGTGTGTGTTGCCTCTGCCGGGGAGCCTTAACGGTCCAATCACCCAGCGTCGGCTCAACCCCCAGGATCCCCTTTTCCTCGGACACGGCAAAGCCACGCACGGCTAGGCGTGGGAGGAAGTCGAAACTCCCCCGTTAGCTCGGGTTCGTGGTGTCGCTACACACCAAACGCGTACTTGCGCAGGCGCCCCTGCGACCGATTGATTGATATGTGGGGTTTAAGGTTGCAAAATCACCATATGATTATGAGAAATGCTGTAGTGGAGGGCTCCAGAAATTTTGACCACCTAGGGTTTTTAAACAAGAACCCAAATCTGAGCACACGAGCCTTTCATCCAAAAAAAGCATTGGAGATTGTGTTTTTGAACCGTAGATTTTGTAGTCCCTGTAGAACTGTAGAAAATTGAAGGGAACTGGAAGAAAAATCAATGAAATGGCACCGACAAAACGTGCACGTTTGCATCCACTTCATTTCCTTGTAATTTGCGACAAAATGTTATAGAACGCACACACACAGACACAAAAGGCAAATGCCACGAATTCAGCGTGCCAAGTGATGTGGTTTGAAAATCGGCACGATAGCGGGATATTAAGTGGCAAAGGATGATGCTCTACCAATGGCTGATATCATCCAATTTATGTCACACGGGAGTTAAAGTCATTTACCGCCGCAGCTTCATACTTATACTGCCAGTTTACGATGTTCAAGGGAGAGTCCTTCGTACTTTTGTTTACGATTAGATGATGCAGATTTTTAGGCTTTTTGTTGTTGCTTGCCCTACTTCATTTTCAAACGTAACACCATGCCAAAGGAAGTGTTCGCGCCCGGTGCTGTCGTTCATGTCAACGAAAACAGATACATCAACGAGGCCATAATGCTCAATGAACACGAGTAGTCTGAAACTGTCGGCCAGGTGCACTGCTGCGTCCCCGCAGCATGGTGGTGTTGGATGCGTTTTGTGGTCACCTGACCAACGCTGTGAAACGCGCACTCAGCGATGAAAAAACTGACCTCGCCGTGATACTAGGTGGTATAACATCTACCTTCCAGTCGCTCGACGTTGTGCTAAACAATCTGTTCAAGGGACCAAGTGCGGCTGGAGTATCAAGAGTGAATGTCCGGCGACAATCCAAAGATGCCGACGGGCCGCCTAGAGAGGCCTCTGCTTGCGACTGTTTGTTGCTCGGTGCTTTCTGTCGAAATTCCTTGCCAGATTCCATGGTGGAAAATGCTTTCAAGAAATGTTGCATCAGGAACTCACTGGATGGCACCAAGGACGACGCACTGTGGGAGGCGGCTAGCGACAAACTCTCATCTTCAGAAGACAGTGGTGCTTCGTCTGATGAATAAAAACAGTTGTGATGGTGGTTGAGAGGAGGTCCAACGATCGGGGTTCAGTGCACCCAATTCGCAAATAAATGTGTTGCGACAATTTTAGGTTGTTTTTTTCCTTTATATACCTTTTTTGGTCACCTAAACTAGAGAGGTCGACCTATACTCCGGTTAGTATGGTACTACAAATAACATTCCGTATACTTTTTCTGGCAGCGTTGTCTGTCAGACCTCATTAATAGTGTTATACAGTCGAACACGGATATATCGAACTCGAAGAAAATCGCAAATTAGTTCAATATATGAAAATTCTATATAATAAAAAAGAGGCACCAAGAGCTTACCTGTAGCAGATCATCACCTACATTCAGTGCATTGAAGGATGACATTTCATTCCACACACACGCCGCAACAGAATGATTTATTTGCGTGAAAAAAAATCGCTAACCTTGGCCTGCTTCTTCGTTTTCGAAATGTTAAAGACGCTAGTCTCGATGTTATCACAACTCGCGAAACGCGTGGTCTATGCGCTTGTCGACGTCGTCTTCACGAAGTTCCGCTGTACGAAGCCTGCCTAGCGGAAGCAGTTGACCACTGTGTCTTCACGTCTCGACAGGCATTGAAGATCTCTGCAGGAGAAAACTTCCGGTCACTCTTTCGTCATCCACTGCTGGATGTCCTGGCTGTTGACAGCTTCGCTTTCGCCAGAAATGGTTTTGCCAACGATGCTGTAGTTTTGCTTACATCGGTAAAGCCACTCGCTGTTGTCGGCAAAGTTTTTTAACCGTGTACAGCGGCAAACCATTTGACCTTGGCTATCAGCATCGGGCCATCCACCGGAATGTTCTTCGCTTGCACTTCTAAATACCAGGCAGTGTCTTTTCTACATTCCGGTGAGAGAAGCAGGGACATGACAGGCTCCTGGCATATACTACTCCGCCTTGATATCTGCCTTGTTTTTCAACAAGGTACTTGGAGTGCTCCGTGGTATCCCAAAGTTGTCCGGGTCGGTCAAACATTTCTCGCCCACATCAACACGCTGAACAGCCTTCAACTTCGTCACAAAGTCAAGGGTCTTGCGCTTCTTGACGCTGGCCACAACTACACGAGAAGTCGACAATTCAAGGAGACCGCAGCGGCTTTGCACACCACGCATCACGCATGTGTAAGCGCGAGCTATTATATACATCATTCACTGCTGGCGGTACACTGATTTATGAATAGCGTGAGAATGTTCTCTATCACGCAGTATTTCTGCATTTTCTTTCCATTTGAAAATGAACCTTCAGATGCACACAAAAACGTGGCAGCTTTCTGTACCCAGCTTAGATGTGCAACAACAAAAAAGAAAAGAACAACGAATCCACTTCGAGTAAGACGCCACTGTGTGGCTGCAGATGCATAGATTCACTCTATGAATCACAGTTTAAACGAAAAAATGCCGGATCTGCGCTGCGGGCAGCGCAGTCTCAGTGAAAGCTGGAAGAGCTGCTTTTTTTAGTCTTTCTTTAAAGATTTTTTTGGGGGGTGGGGGGGACTGCTACAGCAACACTTGCAGGGTACCCACTACGCCATATATCATATTTTCATGTATATAGTGAAAATCAATCACCATGTCAGTCTTCGTCATTTTTTTAGAGCAGTGTGGGGCCCGCTACACACATGCAATCAATTTTGTGCAGTATTTTGATGAAGTAGCTGACGACGATGCAGTACTGTGGCTCATGATTTTGTAATAGGTTAGAGCATTCGACGACCCACTAGTTACCCGATTCTCATTGTATGACGCCTCGTTGGTCCTTTGCTGTTCTAAAACGCTTTATTAGTGACATTAAAAAGATTGCTTTACTGACAGGAAGCTTGTCTAGGGTAAGTTTGCAAAGAAATTTAAAGCACTGGCGTGGCTCAGTGGCATAATATTGGGCTACCATGCAGGGGACACGGCTTCTAATTCCATTTCGTCATTGGTGTTTTTATTTACTTAGATTTCTATTATTTCGTGTGATAGTTGGTACTAACACCTGTGGCGGAGGCGGACAGCTGCGGCGCCTGCGACCCTTCTTGTGATCTTCTAACAGCTATCACTGTGAAAGAAGTATCAATGAGCATCAAGTTCCTATCGTGCAATTTTCGCACCACACTTTGCCAACACATACGTAACCACTGCGACAGTTGATAGGTCCCACTTGTCCTGTGTATACCTGTGCGTTTATATGAAGCTTGTTTTAGGTCCAACAGGGCACTGCAAGTTTCCAGTCACTTGTCGTAATTTGCGTGATATTTGGATTTTCAGCTATCTTACTCAGTACTTTGGTCACGCGGCAAAACTGTGACACGTGCATCGCTCGTTAAACAACACAAGCTGGTCTAGATATCCGGAGCCCGTCACTTTGCGGCGTCTCTCATTACCATATGGCGGTTTCGACACGTTAAACGCCACGTATCAAATCAAGCACACGCATCGCTACTGCGGGCGGCTTCAGGTAGCACAATCTTCACGTGTTACTTCGGTGCCCTCGTTGGAACTACTCACCACCCGTAATAGGGAAGTACGTACATGGTACCATCTTTAATGAATAAACAGAATGAACGAAAACGAGGACGAGTAGAGGGACGTCAGACGACAGTGCTGTCGTTCTTGTGTCGTTCCTCTTGTCATCCTCGCGTTCTGTCGTGCCATTTACTCATGCAAGATGGGAGCACAACAACTTAACCCTGTTAACCATCTGGTTAAAGTGCATGGTATTCCTAATTGCATCTCTGTTTACAGTGAATGCTGCTATGAGTTGACAACAAGAAGTCGACTTTGGTAGCACAGTTATCCGCCACCGCCGCTGCTATCCTTAACCGCTATCGCACGAAATGAAAAGAACATGTCCAGGCACATCCAGGATTTTAAGCCAGGTCCTACCCATGGCAGTGAAGCATCCTATCACAGCGTCATGTCGATACCTGTAACGCACTCGCAGAGAGACCTTATACAAGCTTCATGTCGGGCAAGCAATCGCGTTAACCGATGTAGTATAGGCTGGAAGAAAGGGAAAATATCAACCAAGAGCAACACAATGGAAGTTTAGTATACCGAGTGGGCCTCTCAAGACTCCCCGTGCATTGCAAGGACTCTGCCATGGTTCGCATCGTCATCTAGCATGGTATCAACAAAGGGCGCATAACGTCTTCCAAACAGGTAGTGAACATGTCGCTTTTTCGAAGAATCATAAGTAATGGCACAGTGCCTTTACTTAGCAAGAATTAGGATAACTGGCTTGGGGTGGGTACCATGTAAATGCACTTGTACTACTTGGGCGACAGAGTTTATGACTGGCTTTTTAAAGTGTCTCTTCCAACTTTGGCTGGGACAGTGCTGCGTGTTCCTTTATGCAGGTAAGTAACTTGCATGCTCCCTATGCAATGTCTTGAATTTTTTGAACACACATTCATCTTTTAGACCACCTACAGCTACCAAATAAGTACATGGCATGCTCATTCACCTGGCCTTTCTTTTTCTAAACAGATTAATGTATAGACAGCACAAAATGATGCGCTCTTTTTTTTCTTTCTCGAAGCACACAGTTTTTTTGTTGATGATAATATTTCTACGTTATCAGAAAGAACTGTTTTTAAAGCGTGTGCATCACGATTTGGTCACGGTCGTGATGGTGTCGCCTCGCCGCTATCCTTTACAGCTGCTTCCTCGGCTGTTGCCTGGCCCCCTTCTGCATTAGAGGTTGCCAAGACATCTCCCACGTCTGTCCCGAGTGCAACAGGGTGTTGGGCACCTTCCGCAGAGTGTAAGCGACGCCGTGGCGAGCGCGAACTCTGCGGCAGTGAAGGCAGAAGGCGATGGATGCTTCGTCGGGCTCTTCCAAACGGTCCTCGGGATTCATCGAGCACGACGTCCGAGCCAGCTCGCCACGCAAAATGTCTGCTTCGGCCTCACCCAATCGTATCACAGCGCTCTCTCAGCGGGGCAAGTATTTTCCGTTAAAGGTCATATATTAAAATATGTAACTTGAATAGACGGATAGTCGCTCAGAGCACGAATTCCACTGAACCTCCCTAATGTCAACATTGTCTAGCGTGTCAGCAAGAACGAGCCCTTTTTTGTTTTGTTTTTTGTAATTAGGCGTGGATTTGTCACTTTCTTTCTCGGGATTCGTCATTTTCTTCTGTATGCCCCACGCGAAATAAGCACGAATTTACGAAAGAGGCCAATTGCGCTACTACTGTGGTGAGTGGATAATGGCGTCATTAATAGCAGTTAAAAAGCCCTCGAATGTAAATTTCCCTCGAATATAAGAAGTCCTCGAATATAATCTTTTCTGTCTTCAAACGGGCATGTAAACCACAGTTTTCTTGTTTTTTATTTTTTATTTGAGCGAGAAAGTGGCGTTCTACGATGCAATACTGACAAGTAACGAGCGCCAGCTCGAAAGTCGTTAGGTGATGGGCTAGCGGCATCTACCGACGAGTTGGGGAAATATTAGTAGCGCCTGTCCCTCGATGTAGTGAAGGGATGTCAAGTGACGACGACCGTGTGAAAAAAAATTCTGCCTGCCTTTTTTTATGTTCAAAATGATAGTAAATGGAGGTGGTATGTCTCAGTTGCACTCACTAACATCTATCTCAGTGAAATGAACAGGTCGGGTTCGCATCCCGGCTGCGGCGGCTGCATTTCCAATGAAGGCGGAAATGTTGTAGGCCCGTGTGCTCAGATTTGGGTGCACGTTAAAGAACCCCAGGTGGTCTAAATTTCCGAAGCTCTCCACTACGGCGTCTCTCATAATCATAGAGTGGTTCTGGAACGTTAAACCCCACATATCAATCAAATGAACAGGTCGAGAAGAGGGTCAGCAACATCGCGATCAACTATCAGCTTTGCTGGAGGATCGCTACCTTTCTCAAGGTGAAAGAGTTTTATGCCAAAGTCCAGCGATACTTTACTGACGCATTTCCGTCAAACATATGATGCGGTAAGATGTACATTAAAAGATAACAAAAAAGCTAGGACAATAAATTTTGTAGCTGGGAATCCATATCACGATCCCTCGCTCTTCAGCGAGCGGCGCTAAATTACTCAGCCACAGCGGGCACTTTATCCCGTGTATACTAACAAGATAACAAGGTACTTAGCTACGGAGTAGAAACATGGAGACTTACGTAAAGGGTTCAGCTTACATTGAGGATGACGCAGCGACCAATGGAAAGGGAAATGGTAAGTGTAACCTTAAGAGACAATAAGAAAGGAGAGTGGATTAGGGAACAAACCGGGATTCAGGATATCATGGTTGAAATGAAGAAGAGGAAATGAACATGGGCCGCGCATGTAGCACGTAGACAGGATAACCGCTGGTCATTATTGGTAACTAACTGGATTCCTAGAGAAGGCAAGTGGGTTAGGAGGAGACAGAACGTTAGGTCGGCAGATGAGATTAAGAAGTTTACAGGCAGAAATCGGCAGCAGCAAGCACAGGACCGAGTTGATTGGCGGAACATGGGAGAGGCCTTTGTCCTGCAGTGGACGTAGTCCGGCTGATGGTGATAGTGATGATGATGACCAAGTTTTTTACGTACAGCATGTTTTGTTGGTGGCACTCTGCTCTCAAGAAGTGACATTTTCGCATATTCTCGTTATCACTAGCGAGATGACGCGAACAGCGAGATGGAGGCGTCTTAAAAGTCGTGACCCAGCTCTTTGCAATGCGCATGCGCTTTTATCACCTATTAAAGTGCTGGCGCAAGTAAGCCCACGATTATCTCGAGATGGAGGCTGCTTGTACGTCCTGTGCGTTTACCTCAAAGTTTGCTGGCAAGTTACCGATCGCTTGCTGCAGCGGTGGTGTTTTCGAAAGGAGTGCGCTGCTCAAACACAAAGACCTAACAACTGTGTCAGCCAGCCGTGAGCTCGTGCTGGCCTATTGTACACGTGTGCTTGCATTTCGTGTCTGCTTTTTTTTCTTATCCTTTGAGCAGCACGCTGCGAGTTTTGAGCTCCTTGCGTTGCCTGCTTGACATCCCGATTTCTAGTTACCGCCTTCATTGCATCAACCTCGCGACAAAAGTGTGAATTCTTTGTATGCTTGGTGATACCATCTTGGCGCGAGGTTCATTATATGCTGTATCCATGTGTACGTTAACAAGCTCAGCTACCACAATGGTTAAATAATTATCATCGGCGTTATTCATCGCTGTGGAGGTGTACCACTATAAGCGTCAACGTGGGTGCATCCACGTCGAACGGTAGTACAGCTATCACATGCCAATAGTTCATTGTACACTCTTTGATATATCATTGAGCAATAAACACTCAACCACTTCTGTTAAACAGGTTTCCTTTTCGTGTTTTACTGATCCCTATGATGTAGAGATGCCCCACCAATGTGGTCTAGTGGTATAAGGTACTCGGCTGCTGACCCGCTGGATCGCGGGATCGAATCCCGGCTGCGGCGACTGCATTTCCGATAGAGGCGGATATGGTCAAGGCCCGTGTGCTCAGATTTGGTCGCACGTTAAAGAACTCCAGGGGGTCAAAATTTCCGGAGTCCTTCACTCTGGTGTCCCACAGAATCGTCATAAACGTTGTCGGTGAGCTGCGTTGAAACTGTAGACTGACTACTGTTATTTTAGACGTAACAATATGGTGGTTTTGGAACGTTAAACGTCACATATCAATCAATCAATGATGGAGAAATGTCATAGTTTTTTTTAAATCTCATATATAACAATTCAGCTATCAATGTATCTACTTGACTTTGAAACCAGCTGATGCTGCTATAAGCAGTACCAAAGGAGGCACCTTTTATTCGACCGTGAAAGAGTTGGGTAAAAAAAGGCACTTTGCAGTCACTTCAAATTATGGCGTTTACTGGCATAACCAATAATGTTGCAGATTCTCTTCTGCGCTCTAGTTCGTGGTTATACTGCATTGCTCGTCTTGGCTGTATTAATGACTTGGCTGTTATAACTTGCTTGAGATTAAACTATGATAATTGAAACATTTATTGCTTATAGGAATAAAGCGATGAATTACTTTAGTAAACGGGATATTTAGAGATGTGAAGACGTTCTTCAAATAGGTTACGTAAAAAGTTGGCCGGTAAAAAAAATAAAACAGCTAAGCTAATTCCAATTGCTAAGCCTCAAGCGGGGGTGTTAGCGCCTCCAAGATTTTGTTGTACGTATATGCCCTCTCAATAAAGTGCACCTAAAATTTGCATCAGAGATGAACCTTCTTCGTCCAAGCGCAATGTTATATTTTTTTCTAAGAATAAAATTAGTATCCGCTGTTTTGCATGCTACTTCGTGATATCACTATGGACAGAGTAGCATGCAAACATATTTAGACAAACATATTTAAAAATAGCAGTGGCCAGACACGCAGCATGCTACAATCTACAACATATTCATAAATTTGCTGAAGGAATATCGGCGAAGTAGTTGATGGGTGACACTAAACTTCCGCATATGATAGGTGGAATGTCTGATCTGTCTTGCCTAATTCTTTACCTTTTTGATGTTGCTCACAATGACCGCACATACTCAAGAGTTCTGAGCACCTTGCGTTCGCGGAAAGCAATTTCGAAATATCTGCTCGTGATGAAATCTTTCAGCCAATCCCGATACCTTTAGAACAGTGGCAACGACAAGGGCTATACCGTTTATAGTTACCCGGCCGCTTCACCTCACCGCATCAACGGCAGTACGTACGCTGGCCCAAATCGGGACCAGTCGCTTTTCGGGAAAGTATAAACAACCAATGGAGGCGCGTATGGTTGCTGCTTGTGGCGACAACAACGATCATCCGACGAAGAAGCGGTGACGCAATTATAAAAGCAATCAGCAAGCCAAGCTTGAAAATTACATTAGCTGCTGGAAAACATGACAACGCCGCATAGCGGCAGCGGACCGAAGCGACGCAGCCGTGGTCCGACGACACGACCTAACCGTTACCCGATAAGACGACCTACCGACATGGACGTGCACATTGACATCCACAACGTCGTCGCAATAGACGACACCGGAGCAGATTACGCAGCCATTTGAAGAACAATTGCCACGAACTCGAAGACAGAATCACTTGGAAAGGCCTCGAAATCCTGACATGTGTAGGTTGAGGTCAGCTGGTAACGCCAGCTTCAATCAGAACAGCAAGGCTCACAGCATTAGCAGCAGGATTTATCGGGCGAGCTTCATAGCCCTACAGCGTCGCTTAAGTGTCGCTTCGTTGTGCCATAAAAGCAAGTAGGGTAGTAGCACGTAAGGGTGAAATGTCTTATCGGGTGAACTTTTCATCAAAAGAATAGAAGTGAAACACCGAGTGAAGCATTAGCCTCATTCACAATCGTCGGTCTTCTGTAGCTTAACGAGCGACAGATCTTCGGTATTTATACATGTGACATCGGACAATCCAGCATTATTGTTGGCGATCGCGTTTGTTGCATAATAAAGACTATAGTGTGCTTTTCATGCGTATAGCCTTATTAGAAAGTTCTAAAATACACGGGAAGGTTCCAAGTCATTCGGGTGCAATTTTCACAACGCAGTTGTTAGAAGTGTAACATGCAGGTAACCTAAAATAGAAAAAGAAGCGCGTTCTACAGAAACATTAGCAAGTGCATGAGGGCGCTGGGGAGAGAAGATAAGCTTTCATGAGGGGAAATCGACAGACTTACTTTCAGGGTTATTTGTGTCTTACCGGCTAGCCATAGCCAATAAACAAAAGTGTTCGCAGGCATCTTCTATTCTTTAATAGGCTAAAACACGGCTCCAGTTAACAAGTTATTTTATACCCCTGATTTTTTCATTCCGCGGTTGCCTTTATTGCTGCTGTCAGCGAAGAGTAAAATAAACGAAAAATTAAAGCACTGACACTTCTGACTCAACCAGAATTATGGCAGTCGGAATTCGCACCTTCTTTTCACTCAAGAGTTTACATCTTGTCAACTATATCTTATGTATTGTTGTCAAGTTTTGTCTTCCGTTTTGTTTTTGATCAGCCGTCGAAAAGCAAGTCAAGAACGAGGCGACTCAAGTGAAGCAATGTCCCTGCAGCATTCCAGGTAACAGTGAGTTATCTTGCGCATGCTGCACGAACGCACAAAGCGAATAAATCATTACGACCGCTAATTATTTGGCTGCAGGCGCGAGTGGTGATGCATTATTTACTATTTATAGGAGCACTTCAATTTTCGAAGAAAGCAGGGCTAAAAAATCAGCACAAAATAAGACGTAAGACAGAGTGGGGACTATTATAACGGAGAGGTTTGCTAAGGTGAAAGCCTTATATAGTTAATAGCCTAGCACCTTCGTCGAAGCGATGTCGTCATGTGATAGTACGCCCTATAAATTTAGAACGTGTGAGACCTCACACGTCTCAGTACTTGACGTCACATGGTATGAAGTGATACAATGACGTCATCACAAGACACGACCACTTGGTTAAAGGGGCACCGATACTGCAGTCATTAAAGAACTGCTTTAGCAGTTAACAATTTTTTCGTTTTTTTCTCTTTTCAATTTTTAAGGGCATAGTATAGATCAATGCAGCATATCCAGAAAAGATGTCTTCGGCAAATGCACAACAAACCCTGCGAGTTGATCTGGAATATAGTGGCTCGAAAATATTTGAAGGAGAACAGAAAATAGGTAAAACAGCTGCGCAGCTTAGTGCTGCGAAGCTCCCTTTACTTTTCTCGCTTCTGAGGCGCTTCGTTCTCGGAAAAGCCCCGCCGTGGTGGTCTAGTGGCTGAGGTACTCGTCTGCTGACCCGCAGCTCGCGGGATCAAATCCCGGCTGCGGCGGCTGCAATTTCGATGGAGGCGGAAATGCTGTAGGCCCGTGTGCTCAGATTTGGGTGCACGTTAAGGAATTCCAAGTGGTGTAAATTTTTGAAGCCCTCCACTACGGCGTCTCTCATAATCATATGGTGGTTTGGGGCGTTACATTTAACATATCAATCAAACAATAATAGTGGTAGTAATTGTAGAAATTAACGCAATCAATTGTTTAACCTGTAGAAATAAGCACTCTAGTCAAATGGGCGAATGGCCCCGCCACGGTGGTTTAGTGGCTAAGGTACTCGACTGCTAACCCGCAGGTCACGGGATCGAATCCCGGCTGCGGCGGCTGCATTTCCGGTGAAGGTGAAAATGCTGAGGCCCGTGTGCTGAGATTTGGGTGCATGTTAAAGAGCCCCAGGTGGTCGAAATTTCTGGAGCCCACCTCAACGGTGTCTCTCATAATCATATGGTGGTTTCGGGACGTTAAACGACACATATCAATCAATCAATTTTTCTCGAAAAAACCTTTGGACATGGTGGCCGATGCCCTTTATTGCTTCAGTTTGTTTTTTCTTCTTTTTACTCGTGATCTTTGTGGTTTGCGTCGAAATGTATTGCCGACACTCTCGTCTAGTATTTGCACATTTTCACAGAGATCACGTTAAAATCAGGAGAAAAAAAAACACCAACTCGATTATAGTAGAAATGCTCTCGCATTTTACTTATGACTTGTTATTTGTTTCTCTTAGAATAATGGCACGTTATGTTCGTAGAGTGATAATGCTAAAAAGAGAACATAATTTTCATTATTTTTGGCAGTAGCATTGAAAGAATTAGTGAACCCCGGGAAACTAGATTGTTTGTTTGTTTGTTTGTTCATGAATCTTGTTCGTGAATCATGAATTGGTCATGGATCTTCAAGCGTTCCCATGAGATCGGTAGCAGGCTTGACCAGTAAGCCATATTCTAGTGCAATTTAACAATGCTCTACACACTAAGCCGAATAAAAATTAACGATCCCGGATACAGTGGCGATCAATCATATGCGATGCACGAATGAGGGAGGTTGATGTGTCACTTTAAGATCAGCACAACGTTACGAGGTGGACGTAAATTGTGCCATACATGACTTCCGCGTCAAGATCTAAATATTTGCACCTGGCATTTCTGTTCGCCCTCCATCCACTTCACGTAATACCAAACTGTGTATATGGGAAGCTAGCAAAACGGTCGCAAGTGCGCTATGAACGTAGCATTTAGTCATGTTTCATATGACACGCATGTCATGATTATCATGTGTGGACGTGTCATTTACCTACGTCGTCTGTTTGCGTTACGCAATACCAAATTTGGTTTATGTGAAGCTAGCGCAACGGCCGTGAGTGCGCTATGAGTGTAGCATGTAGTCATGTTTCATATGAGCCGCACGTCGCGATTATCATGTGTGGACGTGTCATTTACATTCGTCGTCCATTCGCGTCACGTAATACCAAACTTGATATATGTGAAGCTAGCGAAACGGCCGTGAGCGCATCATGAGCGTGGTATGTAATCATGTTCTTACATTCTATATACGCATGTCATGACTATCATGTTAGCACAGCAGTCATATAGCTTTGCCATCTGTTCGCATCACGTATTAGCAAATTTGGCATATGTGAAGCTTGCGAAACGACCGTGAGTGCACCATGCGCGTGGCATGTAGAAATGACTTAGATGACATACATGTAATGATTTCCATGTTAGGGCCTGTCACGTTCACCATGCAGTCATGCCATGCCATACCAGTTTTGCAATATGTCATGTGAACGAAACCATCGCAAGAGCAGCAAGATCATGATATGTAATTTAGCACATTCATGACATACATGCCATGATTTTTATGTTATAAACTAGCCACTTGTGCTCGACATTCAGTCCTGTTATGCGATACCAGTTTTGGTATAGATATCATTATCGAAAAAGCCAGAATAGCTAAATGTCATAGGTAGCTTGATACATAGATACGGTTAAAGTCGCCAAAATTCGCTAAGAAATTCTCGCATTTAATAAAGGTTTTCGCTCTTTCACTCTCCATCTCTCGCTGTCACTGAGGCATTTCCGCATGTAAGTGGTACAACTCCTCACTGTTCTTCAACAGATCAGGGCTACGTATATGCTCCAGCTGTGCCAATGACCACCTGCGTTGGCAACCCCGCCTTGGTGTTCGGCCAACCGGGTCCAGGTAAAAAAATAGCCGTTTAACGAGTAATTTTTACTGCTATTGTACACTGCGATACATAAGCCATTAGGCCTGTTGAGCTTTTGGTTGAACAGATAATCGACGCAAGGAATCTAATGTTTTTTTTAAAACTGAAATATCATTGATTGATTGACTGGTTGATTGATTGATTGGTCTTTTTGTACATTCCACAGAGAGAGTAAGGATTGGGGTATCATATGGCAAGCGTCTTATGGTGGTGTAGAACGATCACTTCCGAGTATCATTTAAACCTACACAATTTATGCATTTTAGACTGCTACTATTTTTTCTTGAATAGGCAATAACACAATTGAGTATCGGTTCCGTAATAAAATTTATGACACGCTAACTTAGGTAATACGAATTCTCGGAAGTTAAATTGTTATCTAGTAGTATTGTTTTGGTTATATATTAAACGGCATGTACGACACGAAAGTTTGATACTTAGGTCTTCTGTATTCGGCCATGGTGGTTGCATTTTCAATGAAAGTGAAAATGTTCAAAGGACGTGTACTAACATTTAGGTGCACGGTAAAGCATTATAGATAAACTAAATTCCTATAGCTCTCCTTTATGGCACACCTCATAATGATATTCTAGTTTTAAGACGATAAACTCCTATTACTAATATAAGGTCTTCCTTAATCTTGTACCGTCCCCTTCATTGCGCAGGCTCATATTATTGAAAATATCCATCCATGTTAAGGCCACTGCTTGCGCCTCCACGTGACGCGAAGTGCGTTCACTATTGAGGAAGTGTGAGTGAGTGATTTTAAATGAAAAGAAGAGAAAAAGTGAGCCCCGTAACTGTCCCTCAGGGAAAGGACACCTCAAGAATAGCTCACGAGGGGGGGGTGGGGGTAAAGGGGGGGATTTTTTAGTGCTGCTCGTTATGTAGGCTTGGAGTTGGGTCTTTTCTGAACAACCATGTACGCCTCGACGCACGCAGTGTCCATTGTGACGGTGTTCAGCAGCTGGGGCCCTCACCCGGTAGCTGTGTCCGTGTCCCTACTGCGAGGCGTTCGTGACGACGCGATTGTGTCCTCAACCTGGGCTACTCACCTGGCTCGTCTGCAGTGGGATGGTTATGCTTGGGTGCGTCCTACTCATTTAGCAAAAAAAAAAAATAGGCAGGGGACTAAACGAAATTCTCATAATGCATCTCGGCCAAAGCATTGGCCAAGTACAGCGACAACTCTATCGAGCCGATGGATTTGCGGCTTTTTGATAGGCATCGACATAATTATCTTTCATGAAGGCTTACGTGACATAGGTATCATTTTTTTTCTAGCCGATGTGATATTCGGGCTTTGCAGCCCTCCGGAAGCTGTGTGCGTCTAACGAGGCTTTAACAAGAAATTGTTTTCTGCCGGGGTCCCCCATGACGTCCCTGACTTACTTTTGTCACGTAGATAACAATGTCGAAATTCACATAAAAAGAATGCAAAGAAAAGTTCCCCATTTCGGGAGACCCGGGAGTCGAACCCATGATGTCTCGGTCTGCGGGGATGTATTATACAAGGTGCCTAATTAACTACGCCACCGCTGCATATAGAAAGAATATCAGGGTACCTTATAAATCCCACACTCCTTTTTTCTGGATCTGCGCTTTTCGATGGTTGCACTGAGGCCGCCGCCATTTGAGGAACATATCTGAGAGGGAGAATATCACGCTCAGTACCAGTGAACCCACCAAGACACGTTTCCTTAAATTCCAATGTGCTTGCATCATCAGCTTCAGCATAATTCTTAAAGCAATGCGTCTTACTGCATTAAGCGATGAGATGTTTAAATATAGACACTGAGGTGACCGGAACAAGCTGTTGATCGGATAGACCTTTGTCAACTGTAACGACGTATTCCGGCAAGTCACTATTCACAAATAGCAGGTCAAGAACAGTATTTGAACAACCTTAAACATGGGTGTGTTCAATAACCATTTTGAATAAATCGTGTTCCAGTAGAATATCAGAGATAATGCAAGTATTTTGGTCATACTTAGAGTCAAGCTGAAGACGTTCTCAGTCAATACTAGGCAGATTGAAATCGCCAACAAGAAAAATTTTCTTATGCTGAGAAGGAGACATGTATTCTTTCAGCCAGATTATGTAATCGAGTGCCACATCTGGTGGTCTGTAACATGCGAATAATACAAACGAATGCCCTCAACACGACAAACGGATGCATCGGCACTCAATGTCAGGGTTTTTATCAACAAGTGTTGCTACTATTAGTTCCTTTGATAGAATAGCAATACCGCCACTTTTGTGTGTACTCTATCCCTTCGACAGTATTCATAGGAAGGCGAGAATATTAGGTCATCTCCAGCTTGATTATGTAACCATGTCTCTGTAATGACAGTAACACCACTACTTCAGGTTGACTCAAAGCATGACCACAATACTTGTATTATCTCTGACATCATGCTAGAACAGGATTTATATTCGTGTTATTGGACCGTCCTGCGTTCGAGATTCTTCAAGTATACTGTTCTTGAGCTGCTATTTGTGAATCGTGACTTTTCGGAATACGTCGTTACAGCCAGATACCATGGAAATTCAGTTGCTCCTATATGACCCTCAGGTCATCTATAGGAGCAACTGCATTTCCGGGGTATCTGGCTTACGGATAACGCTGCGGGTGTTTATGTTAGTGATACGCAACTCTTTTATTTGTAGTGAACCTGCGTGCGCAGTACTCTTGCCTTTATCTGTGCAAGAAAAACTACCTTTGGGCTTTGAACATTCTTGTCTTGCGTATACCTACATCTGCACATGGGCGTGATTTGTCGTCGGGCGATTCCCTCTCCCGGCCTCGTTTTTTTAATAGGTACTTTATCATTTTTTTTCTTCAACCCAGAGATAGGCCATGCCGTTAATTTACGTCTTCTCGAAGGATAACGTAACTTTGTCGTGTTTTTTTTTTGTTCGTCGTCACATTTGCCCACAGTTTTCGCCTGTTGTCCCAAACGTTCCGAGAAGAGGCTTGGCTGTCCCATTTTAGAGTGTTTTCAATTTATATCCTCTTTTCGAATAATGGATTTGTCCCTCGAGTTCAAAAACTTTACAATGATGGGACGGTGTTTGTTTGATGCTGGTTTCCCTAATCTCTTACTTTGTTCCGTAGGTATAATCTCTAGTTCAAGAACGCTGTAAAATATGTCCTTGTGTACGGTAATTTCAAAGGTTTCTGAGTTTTCCCTGTTTGTTTCAGTCATTCCGTAAATTATTAGGTTAGATACCTCGCTGTAGTTTTCTATTTAATCTACTTTCTTTTATAGCAACTGAACTACGCCACTGATGCGGCCTATAGCTATGCCTGATAAGAGTTAATCTGGTCATCCAGGTTTGAAAGAACATCTACTTTCTTTTCAATTTCAACTAGTCACTTCTCTTCAATTCTCTTAGTGCACGTAATATTTCCTTCAGATCCTTTGAAATCGGGGAAATATCAGGACCTGAGTTGGATTCGATGTACCCTTCCAGAAGTAGCCACTATCCGAGAAACTCTAACGGCATGTAATAAACAACTCGGCTGCCGGCAAGGCAGCACCGACAAAGAAGGGTCACTTGAACGACAACATTTGCCATAGCATTTTCTCATCAGCGCTGCAAGAAGAAAAGGATTGTAAACGATCTACATCGTTCCGGTGCCACCTTGCCCTATTCATTCGGAGATCGCCACTAGGGCATGCCCCGTCATTGTTTTGGCTCGTTAAAACCGCAGTTCGTGCTGTATTTATTTCTTTTTTGTGTGTTTCTTTGGGATGTGAGACGAGTCAAGCCGAAATTATGCCGCTATCATTATTCTACCATCCTTGTTGTTTGTGCATGTGATTCACTTGTGGTTTCAACAATAAATTCAATTCAATAATTGTGCTATTCAGGGGAATAGAAGCGATGATCAGAGTTTTCATTTGAGTAAGAGTGAAAGCAATATAAATTATAACTATCACGACGACGTTGAATTGTGATTTTTGTTGCGCGATGGTTCGTTTAGTTATACTGTAACACTTCGTATGCGCAGCTGCATACCCTGCTGCTTCCTTCCATTCTGTGTGTTCGAGTGCCAGGACGTTGAGCACTTCTGTCCCAACTGCAGACGCATACTGGGCGTCTACCGGCGCATCTGAGTGGGCAACGGCTTCTCTCGTCGTCCGAGGATATACTAGCACAGCCGCTTCGCGTTTGGACTCTGCTCTCGCAACAAATTTTTACTTTGATTTAGATCGGTTCACGCACGTAGAATCATGTTTTGTACTCACCAAAGCATATTCAGCCCCCAAAACATTCTAACTTTATACCTGTATGGTAAAGTGCACCCTCATAAATTGCGCTTTGAGCTGATATCTCACTCGTCGGATTTGGTCACACGTGGGACCCAGTAGCATTAGCTGACACAATTACCTGCATTTGATTGTTATAAAATGAGCGAGCGAGCACTATCTAGAAATGTAGCTTATCTCAATATGTATATACATTTCTAAGTTGCCAAGTTGCGCATTGCAACGAACGTTCGAAAATTTGAGGGGCAATGATTGCTATTTTTATTGCCAATTGATTGGTGTTCAGAGTCGCCTATTCAATATGGAGGTTATATTAATGCTAAACACCACTATACGTCAGATCTACGTGATTCAAACGTGAGAAATGAGGCGACAACAGGGTTGTCCGCAATTTTAAAAAAATTATTTACGCTGAAGCAATCTCACTGCATATATACGTAAAGACAGGCACCTCTTGCGAATAAATTACTCAACAACGCGTGTTTTATTTCATTTTATTATTTTTATAACATGGCATTGGGGCAAGTGTATTTACATTTGCCTGCTATAACTGGCATGCAGACGGGATCACTCGGTACACCCATGTGAGTTCAGTACCGGCGCCAGTGCTGTGTCACCTACTAGCTGCAAGCGTGAAATTGTTACAAAGACAGCTATCAATTGGGATTAGTCACTTGGGTGTACGGTGCTGCCTTAGCCGCCATCGGATCACTGGCACTATTACAGTCTTTACGATGTTTTTATTGATATAAGTAGCGTCCCTTTCCAGATGAAATATACACCAAACATGATAAAGCTGCTAAGGGGCACACGTTTTCTGGACAACGTAAGGGCGTCTGATATTGTTAGTCAAAGAATGGTAGGTTTTACGTTATTCGCAAGTCCTTCGAAGTGTCCCGTTTTTATATAAGCATGCCAAATATTGACTGCGAAGGGGCCAGGCTATCCCGCTACGGATTAAATTCGATTCGTGTTCCCTTGAACGCTATACTTAACGTACACCCAGAGGGTAAAAAAAATTTGTTGTTGCGGTGAGCGACCGCTACTAGCTAGAACCGGTATTTAAACTAGATGACAGCTAACCTTACCATGCATGAAAACTGTACGAATCCCAGCAGTGGCATATCCTAACTTCATGACCAGTCAAAAACATTGACAAGAAATGGTTTCATTAAATGGGGTGAACACCAAGGTAACCAAGAATTACCATGAAACAGGTTCACTCAAGAGTGGTGCGTGTCTTGCCACATCATCCCAGTAACTACAGATGTACAGTAATAATTGTCAGTGTTACACGCCCCAAAACGTCGATAAAATTCTGGGGAACGCCTTTGTGGAGGGCTCTGTAAAGTTTGACCATCTATTGTGCTTTAGTGAGTGCACCTATATCCAAGTACCATGGGTGTTTCTCCTGGCATTGCTCGTCCACCGAAATGTGGCCTCAGCGATCGTGGTTCAATCCAGCAACCTCAGGATCGGCACCCGAGCACTGTAACTATGAGCCACCAGGGCGGCTCAATCACTGATGGAGCGAAAAAGGTCAAGTGGTGAACGTAATAAAATAATCGAATGTCCTAAGAAACGCGTTAAAGCTGCAAAGTAATTGTATGGCCACCGATACGACACTAAGAAGCAATATTTAAATATCAGGCATCGTATGACTAAATCTTACACTTGCATGTACATGGTATTAGTATTAAAACAACTCCTTTCCGAACAGGAGAGCTCCCGATGGACGAGTGTTAGTAGGGACGGATAAAAAAAATGTGCGAGTGTTCGATCAATTATTATGTCCGCGTGGCCTAATGGATAAGGCGTCTGACTTCAGATCGATCAATTATTATGGAAAGGCTGCCCGAATGACTGGAACGTTAATTAAGTAGACGTCGTGAGTCTTGAAAGTGCAGGCTTCAGACGCAGAGAATTCTGCCTTTTCTATATGGGACTGCTTTATGCTCTACTGAGTATACCTGAATCGTTACACACTTTTTCACAGTGGCGCTTTGCGAAGTGTAGGGACAGCTTTATGCTTCCATAGTAGAGTACCAAGTACTCTAAATAGTTATACATTTTTTTTTCTAAATACAGTCTGACGTCTAATTGCGCTACCCCTAGAGTAGTCTTGCTAGTCTTGTGATCTGAAAGTAAGTTTTGTCAACAAGGCCTCACCTAATGTGAAGCCCATGGGATGGCTTAATGATCTCCCATAGTAGAGTACCAAGTATACTTGGTACTCTACTACGAAAAGCCAGCGTTTCTCAGGTGGTGCGCCTAAAATTTGCATAAAGCACCACCCTGGCAAGCTGGCTGCGAACCAGCTAGTAGGAAAGAGCCACCGCGAGGCGTGCTGCAGGCACGTGCCCTCTTAAACGTCGTGCCCGCTGAAACTTATGGTGAACGCCGTGCTGCACTATCCCCAGCTCTGACGGATGTGCGTCGTGTTTTGGGTACTTTATAACGCGCAAGACCAGCGACGAATTGGGCACTTCGCTAAAAACGGGGACGCAGCGGGCGAGTAGCAATGCCAGCTATTATTCTCCGCTGTGGTTTCAGCGATGTGGTGTGTGCGGTAGGGTACTTTTGCGAGACTGCGTTGCCGAAAAGACGGACGCTGTTCCATGTGAAGTACACCTAATATGTGGAATAAACAGTGTGAGCTTTTGACGCAGTGTCAAGTATTGCACGGCACATACGTACAGGTAAGTGTGTTCAAATAGCACTTGCAAACCTCGACGTAGTGTGTAGCTTTCTCGTTATGCACCTGCTTTGAAGTAAGATTAGTAGTTTCTCAGGCAGCACTGAGGTAGCATTCAGCCCAGTGACAGCTGTTTTCAGTGAAAACGTCACATTTACGCAATTGGTAGTCACAGCTTTTGCACTGTATATTACAGAAGCTGTTTCGCTAAGCGCTTCCTTTTATGGCGTGTTACGGCTATAGCACATGATGCTCGCATCGCAGTCTATAAAATAGGTTATTAAAGCTGACGGTTAATTGTGAATGGAATGTTTAAGGCAACCTTCACATGAAAAGCAAATGTAAAGCGGAGATTAGTGGTGTTAGCGGAAATGCAAACATGTCGAAGTGGCCGTGGTTTAAAGGGCAACCAAAGGCAACTACTAATTTGACATTGTTAAAATAGCGGTACGGAAACCTGGTAGTGTTACTTTTCTGCCAAGGAAGAGCTCATGTTGAAATAAAGTGATGTTTTAGTGGTCCGCATCCGCTTAGCGCACTTCAAATTACCCGCCACAGAATCGGACCGTCCAACGTCACTGTTCCCGGGCACAACGTTGCATGGCTTTACTGCGCGGCCGCCGACACTAGTAGCAGCAGAATGAAAGCAGCGTAGCCACAGCAGCAACAACGGCCAATGATTGATTTCCGATTGGCTCCGAGATGGCAGACGTGTTTTGCTTCAACTGGGCCCCACTAAATGGCACGACCTGTCCAAAATACCTTAGCGAAATTCGCGTTATGAAACCACTCGCATCTTTCCCAATGAATCATACAAACTAGCAGCATTTTATTTCGTCGCTTGATGGAAGGAAGGCTCTTTATTCAGTGCAGCTAGATCAATTACTAGTGATTAATTGTAGGTGGTTCATCTGGCGTAATCGGGATCATTTTGAGAATTCCCTACTGTGGTGCATGTATTCTTGTGCATTTACCTTAATTTCTTGTAAGTAGGGCACTGCTGTTGATAATATTGTCGTTTTAGATGGCATACATTGAGCTTTCATGCTGAGGTAAGTAGTTATTTGACTTGAGTGTCCCTTTAACGAGGTGGACTCGCCGTCCTCTTCAGACCGTTCCCAAGGTTGCAGTCAGCCGTCGTCTAAGCCTGATACTTAAAAAGAAGAATGACATTGAACAAGCTGGTGGTAATTGACTTTGTGGTGGTTCAGTGGTTGACATGCAGTGTGAGATCACTGATTAGTAATGCAACATGTGCAGGTCCCGGCGGCTTTTCTATATAATGCAAGTAGTAGCTTAACTTGTCTGAAATACTGGCAGGCTTGATTACTTACGCTAACGTTATTAAAGGATCTCGGCGTTTTGTCGAGAGGCGTTACCCTTCACACAAAGCTATCGTGAACGTCCGCCACTCACGGCTGCCTGATACCTTCTATAGCGTAAGTAGAAAACATCTCTGTGTAATTTCGCGATGCGAAACGCACGAACCGGCGTTAGCAGCAACAAAGGCAATACTGAAGCATATACCGGTCCTGGGATATCACTCTCTGCATGATTCGTATAACGCGCTACAACGGACGCTACCGGATGTCTTTCTTGTTTTGCATTAGATGGCGCTCTTTTACCAACCGATGCTGTGGCGGAAGGCAACCTCGCTATGGTGTCGTGTTTTGGCAACCTTTATTTTTGTAAGTGATAGACGACCGATAGATAGTCCAAGAAGAGCCCAGTTTTCTTCGTTGCGTGATG